>NW_024121865.1:1978025-2416715 GCF_016745375.1 Pimephales promelas | reverse complement strand
AATAAACTCTGACAGGAATCCAAAACATACTTAATAGCTAATTTTTTTTTTTTTTCTTTTCTCTTCAGGTGCATGTTATAAATCTGCTGCAGGACAGCAAATTCCAGCTCTTCAAGCCCGTAATGGACAACTACATCGAGAACCACTTCGCTGGGGCCCTATCCTACAGGTAAACATTAGGGGTGAGGGGAAAAAACAATGAAAAAACTTTCTGAAGCAGTAGGTATGTCTGATTTTTCAGGGGTTTTTTGCATTTTAAATTGCTTTTCTATGTAAACACGCGCTTGACAGATGTCTTTGACCGCTGTGTTCACGCAGTGCACGTTTAAGATGCAAGTCACTTTTAAAAGTGTCTTACACTAAACGATGTATTTCGAGACACGTGCCCTAGGTATTCGCCTTTGCCAAAGTGCTTGTACAATGAAAAATGTAATGGTGAGAAATAAAGGAAACAAAACTTTTGGAGAACTTTCATAGCACAAGCCCTCTGAATGAAAGCACTATTTGTTTTATTTCTCGTAATTGTTTTAATACATAAAGCAATTGTTGTTGGCATTGTTTCTAATTTATTTTACATTTTTTAAGCAGTACTTTTATAATTATTTATATTTTTAAATAATTAAATGTAAAGTATTTAAACAGAAATCAATACCCAGGATGTCGAGCCAAAAATGGTAAATGCATAAAACATTACTTGCATACTGAAACACAAAAGAAATTGCAGTATATATCAAACCAGCAGCTGAATATCATGTAATATCGAATCAATTAATTAAGGTCGAATTAAGGTCTATATGGCAATTCCCAGCCTTTTTAAACAAGCTGCACAAGTCAAAATGATGTATTGGAGAATTGTATGAGTCTGGAAACACTATGAGTTTGGAGCTCCTGTGGTGTTCAGCTGAAATAGCGAGTCATGCTTTAGAAAGAGTTGCGTTTGGTAATGTAGATGGATGAACGGAGCACAAAGCACAGAGCAGTCTTGCTTTCGTCTGTCGTAACCGGTTTCATTTTACTGACAATGCAGTTTTTTGTTCTGTATGTGTGGTCAGGAAGGTGTTTGTGCTGATGGCAAATATTTTCAGATTGCATGTGTAACCCAAAAGGTTGATGCTCTTCATTTGAGTGTTGTCTTTTCCTCCTAATATTTTAGTATTTCCCACCTCTGCTTTCTCTTTTTCTTCCTCAACACACACACACACACACTCACCTTCTCCTTTCTGTCTCTCCCTCTTTCCCCCTCCCCTTTACCTGTCTTCTCACTCTCATGTGTGCGCGGTGTGTTCTGGCCGTGCTGTCTGTCAGTAATGAGGTTTTGTGTTGTGTGTTGTGTGTGTGTGTGTGGGCAGTGATGTGGTCTCTCTTCTTTAACGCACTGAAGTGTGGAGCATCAGTGTCAGAGGAGCTGAGGTGGATGTGGGCGGCTTGCAAAATACTCTCTCGCACCGTTCCCGTCACCCAGTTCCCATAATGCTGTTTTGTGTTTCTGTCCCATGTAATGTGTCTTTTTTTCTTTTTGTGTGTGTATTTCCTATGATTTTGTGATGCTTACATTTAAACATTTATTTTATTTGATTTATTTTGCATCGTATGCATTAAGTATATATTTTAGGGCTGTCAAACGATTAATCGTGATTAATCGCATCCAAAATAAAAGTTTGTGTTTAAATGATATATGTGGGTGCACTGTGTATAATTATTTTGTGTGTATATATATATATACACACATGCATGTATATTTAAGAAAAAAATATAATTTCTATACAATGTAAATTATATATAAATATATATACAGTATATACATGAAAATATTTCTGAAATAAATTCAAGCATATGTGTGTATTTATATATATAAAATAATCATACACAGTGGACCCACATTATTTAAACACAAACATTTATTTTGGATGCGATTAATCGCGATTAATCGTTTGAAAGCCCTAATATGTTTCTTATAATTTTGTGATGCCTAAATTCATACTATTTTATATTATTTAGTTTTTTTGTGTTTAGTATTTGTTTACATTTCTTCTTATATCTTTTGATGCCAAAATCACACATTTTTATTTATTTTATTTTTACTTTACAGTGCACATTAAGTGTTTACATATTGTTGTCTTATTTTATTTTGTATTGTGTGCGTTAAGGCCTATGTTTACATAGTATTATATTTTACAAAGAGAGCCAAGAAAATCCCACTTGATATGTTTCCAATAGATTTCAGACAGTGTTTGTTTTTTCACAGCCTTTTCAGTTGTATGTATGTGCTTTGTAAGCACATTCACACTGCGCTGTGTTTCCCAGCATGCTCAAAGACACACTAAGGTTAATCTGCAGTCAGGATGGATGATGTGGTGTCTCAGGGTAGTGAAAAACAGAGTCGCTGGGTTCAAACAGTGTGTCAATAATCCTGAAGTGTCTAAAGTAAATGTAACTGACGCTGCCAGGGCATTTACTGCTGTTATCGCTGGAGAATAAAGTTGAGTCACATTATAGTATTTAAATTTGCAACGCTAAGTAGTGTGATATAAGAGGCCAGTATTACATTAGTCATTTATGGCACAATCTAGGTGTAGAAATTTGCTCATGAATTGAATCAGATCTAACAGAACAGATTTGAACTGAGCTAAATCGAACTGGATTGATCCTATCTGAACAAAGCTGAATTAAAAAAGCAAACAAACAAAACTGAACCGATTTTTATATCATATTGAATCAGAACACAACTTAATTGAATCTGACTGAACAGATTTTTTAATTGGCAACTGGCTGAACTGAAAAGAAAAGAGTTTAACTGAATTGAACAAAGCAATCGAATCTGTCTGAAGAAAGCTGAACTGAACTAAACCATTTCCAATCAAATTGAATCTGATCAAACTGAACTGAACTGAAGGCTGTGTAGTCAGATCTTGGTGAATATAAATAGGATAAATAATATATAAATATTATTCTTGATATGGTTAAAGACTATGATAAGACTATTTTTAAGGCAGTTGGTTTTATCACAAGTGTTGCAGTGTGTTTAATTAAGATCTAATTGGATTGCAAGTGAAATGTTTAGGGGGTATGAAAGCTAGTATTACACTGTGGCTGATATTAATTGCAAGCCCATGCTGGGAATGTTACAAATTTTCTCCTTATGGCCAAATTACTCTTGTGGGCTTCCAAAATCAACAAGAGGCTCATAAAGACCCAGTTTTCCTCCAACTATTTGTAATTAATAACAACATCCAACAAAAAGTTAACTCAAGTGTTTTTTTCCAGGGTTTTCCAAGATTTTGACCCACTGTAGATGCCGTCCACATAGTGTGAATATATGTACTCCTTTACACACACTCTCCTTCTCATACAGGTCTTGATGGATTGGACCCGAAGGACGTTTTAAAATCATTGTAATGGGTTCTGACTGGCAACAGAGACCATTAAACTGGAGTTTATTTACAAAGTTTCATGGCAGCTGTATTAAGTATTCATGAAGACCTGTGCACTCTAACTCCACTGATTCATTGTTAGCATCACTTGAAATGTCTCAGACGTTTCATCGCTTGAGTGTTTAAGTCTTCTCATGGGAAACACTGGACTGTTAAGAATCTTTATTCAACCTGTCAGAGCCCTCTGATTCTGTCGGCTCCTAAACTTTTAAGATATGCGTCAGATTTACTTCAAATACCCGTTGAGGAGTCTTGTCTTGGAATAACATCTACCAGTCAGATTTAAGGAAACTTTAATTTTGTAATCTTATAGAGGTATAAAACTATTTATGATATTATGAAGACAAAATCTAGCAGTGATTTTTTTATTTTTTTTGTCAAAAACTAACAACTATATTAACAATTGAACAGCAAATCATTATAGGATCATGTGACTCTGAAGTAATCCAGTAATGATTGCATCACAGGAATAAATGACCTTTTAAAATATATTCAAATAGAAACGGTTATTTTCAATTGTAATGATATTTAACAATATTACTGATTTTAATGTATTTTTAGTTAAATAAATTCAGCCTTGTTAGCAGAAAAGACATCTTTTTTTAAAAAAAAAACGAAACTTTTGAATGGTAGTTTAAACCTGTTTATTCACCATTAAAACTAAACAGAAATTAAAATCTAAATATAACTAAATACATTTTTTTAAACAAGGATGTAAAGGTACCTAACAGTCTAAATGAGCATGCAAACATGTTTTCTTTTCCCTGCAGATGTCATTTTAGAGGCTCTGTAAAATCTTGAGCACTGCCTATGAATAATTTGAGATATTTTGCATGTTCCCTGCAGGACAAAGAGAAAAGTACAACATTCATACATAAACGCCGAGTTTTTTTTTGTTTTTTTTTGGTCTGATATTCCTGGCTTGTGCTTGCAGGGATCTGATCCGTGTGTTGAAGTGGTATGTGGATCGTATCATTGATGCCGAGCACCAGGAACAGATCCAGCAGGTTTTGAAGGTGAGAACACTAAAATGCGCTTCATTAAGGATGTATGTCACAGTATAGTATGTATGCAAATCTATGAGCAGTGATGTAGTGGTGCCTGGAGAAGTGGGTATACTCTTAATTTATGCCCCCAATATTTTTTTAAGCGTCCCAGCAAAGGATGAACGCCCTGTGTTATAAACAGTGACATGTAAGACAACTAGTCTTGCATTAGTATTCAATATGCAAGACTATAGAATAGAGTATAATAAATACAATAGAACACATAGAATCAGTAGTATTCTTGCATATCAGGGCCGCACATATAGTTTTCTAAATACCCAGGTGCCAGGTCCCATAAATTTTATTGTTAGGGGGGTTCGGGGGGCATGCCCCCCCCCCCCCCCCACCCCCACCCCGAGAAAATTTTGATTTTCCTGATCTCGAAATGAGAATTTTAAGGTGTTTTGATGGCCAAAAAACAACAAATTGACAACAATAGCTTTAAAAGCATGAAGTAGCCTATTTGATCAGATTCTTAAACATGAGAATCAGTTCCAGTTTCAGCGACTTTTCTTTCCTAAATTAATCAATGTTTTTTGGACTAATCTGTTTAATTTAATTAATGGTTTCAATTGCTCACTCAAAAAGACAGTCACTTGTCGCCACCCTCGGGCTAAATGATGCAATTGGCGCAAACGCAGACAAGTCAAACACATTCGAAAAAATTTATATACAAATATATATACAATAATAATGGCAATATATTTAATAGGGTGCTTGTGTTGTTAAATTGAGCTTGTAATTTCCACTGCATTTAATCAAACTGATTATTTCTGTCGGTCATTTAAAACGTCTATTGAAAAACAGACGTAAATTTGAGCTACTTGCATCTTATCTTGCATTGTCGTTAACTGAAGTGAAGCGTCGCGTTGGGATTCGCGCTCGGCTCGCGCTTCTATGAACAAAAATCCTGCATTCTTTGATTGGTCTCACGAACATTTTGATATTGACGAGCAGGTGAGTGCTGAAGCAGATCAGATGAGAAGGTCAGTTATCGTCACGATGGGAGAATCATTGCAGCAACAAATTAGAGTTAATATTACGGGTACAACTCTAACGGGGTGTTTTTTTTATTCACGAAATTGGATTAGCAACTAAATGATGCGCATCAGAGGGGATTTAGAAGTGGGTATACGCAATGCCGACTGAAAAGGAAGTGGGTATACGCCGTATACCTGCGTATACCCTGCACTACACCACTGTCTATGAGGAAACATATGCACCCTCTCTCTCTCTGTCTGTCTATCATGATAAGCCCCTGCTGGTTCTCAGTCCTGATCATCTAAGCTTTCTCCCCAGCAGCTACGGATACCCTTGATTCATCTGTTCTACCTCTCCACCCTCTCTCACCCACAGGAACTTCTTTTCTTACCCATCATGCAATTAAGCTACAAACATTCAGTCTTTTCTTTCTTCATTCGCCCGTTCTGCTTTTATGACCCCGCCGTGGGACCACCATGCACATTCTCCAAATGCATCCACACTCGTTTACACCCTTCAAAGGTGTTGTTTGAAAGCAATTCCCACTTTCTTACCTTGAACCCTTCAAACCTCTGTGGGTACAATGCGTTCCATTCATGTGGTATTTTTGCTCTTTCTGATTGAAATGTTTAAAAACAGAAAATGATCTTCACTTTACAGTTTTTTTTTCTTCAAAAAGTATTAATTTAGAGCCTTTAGAAATGAGCATATCAAATATGGTGGAGAAGGCTTTACAGGGTTAATTTTTTAGAAGTTTTTTTCTAGAAGGTAAAAGGTCTTTTAGTATTTTGTAATTGTAAAAAGGTCCACCTTCAGGTTGAGGTTCACTTGTCTTATTGATGTGAAATCTTTACAGATTTCTAAAAAGTAAACATATAAGATACCTTTTATAATGTTAGTCATATTTCAAGATGAACTCTTATTGGACTGAAGCAAAAACCATGTTAAAATGTGAGTATCATATGATCCATCAGGCTTTTAAGGAACATTTATTTGTTTATCTCTGAATCATCATCATTATATTAAATTGCACTATATATTTTTATAGTGTTATTTATATAATATTTGTTATAAAATATTATGTTATATAATGTATTTTTATATATTTTTACTATAGACTTATTATTGGGAGATATAGAGAGGCATCTGATATTTATATACTGTATGCATTTTATGCAAGTAGTCTGTTATATTGCTATAAAAATCTAATCGATTTACATTACAAGCTTTTTTTGACCATATAAAATTTCATATTTTTGCTCAGTTCGGGCGTCTGAATAAAACTGAGGTGTTTTTTTTTTTTTTCTCTGGTGTGAGTTTCATATTCTCACTATATCATATTATATAGTCATAAAAGCCTTAATGTATCAAATATGATACTCAACGTAAACATGCAAAGTCTTTTCTTTAGATTTTGTTTATATTTTGTCAAAAGGTATAATAAACTTCCATACAAAGAATTGATTTAACTGACTATTAAGACATTTTTTTAAACATGTTTTGGATTTTTAGTTAGGATTTCTTTTTAATGTGATATTTATTTCAATAACAATTGTTTGATGTCGTATGGTCCACAGGCGTCAGAGTACTTGTTTAAGTACATTGTGCAGTCCCGGCGTCTGTACGCGGCGGCCACCGGAGGACAGAACGAGGAGGAGTTTCGCTGCTCTGTTCATGAGCTCTTCAAATCCATCCACCTGTTCCTGTCTCACGAGAGTAAGGGCATCAGCCCCATCACACACACACAGGTGAGAGACACACTTCTTCTTTTTCTTCTTTTTTTCTCAGCAAAGATCTGAACAATCCCATTTTAGCAATTGGACCAACAAAAATCATTGTTTCTGGCAAATGTTATTCCTGTTTCACATGCTGCTTGGTCGATTATGGTCGATTAATTGGTGACCTCTGACCTTACAGAAAGAGGCTGTGGACAATGTTAGTCGAAACACTATCCAGACACCTTTGATCCAGACATATTTTCAGTGTATTTATGGTTTGCAGTGGACTAATCTGGTTATCGCTTACCTGTAAACTTTAGGGGCACTGTTTCGGTATGTTTCAGTATGTTCAGTGAAAAAAGTAATAAAAATATAGAAAATAACAACAAATAATCAAACCACAAGCAACAGCACAAAAAAACACAACTGAACAAGTATACAAATAAAATAAACAGTGCTTTTCAGGTACAGAAATGTAATTAAGTTATCAAATGTAAGCATTCCATATGATTTTTACTTGTCTGATGAAAAACAGTCAGCAGGAATGTTAGGCTGCTGTCACTTTAAGATATAATGAATGCATGGATCCAGTGCACTGATACTGATACACATGCGTCATCTTTCTCAACTGTTTACGTTCACTTAAGACACAAGTTCACATAACCTACTTTGTTTGCTAGGATACTTGCCAAAGTGGGCATGTTGACATTTTTGTGTGAATTTCTTCAGGTTCAAAACCCAGGTGATGACGGTGTACATGACTGGTCATATAAGTCAGAATGCGTATCCATCGACAGAAACGTACTTTAGACTAACTCTGTCTGTCTGTCTGTTGTTATTTTCAACAAACCATATTATAGATGCATATGCGTCGTCAGATTTGAGATGAACCCGCTGAGATGAACACTGGTTAGCAGGAAGTTAGAAGTGTTTATTGAGTACAGTACTTTTTTTTCAGCCCCACCCACATTTGTTCTGCTTGCATAGCAGCGTTCAAAGCTCAGCCAGCCCATGGAGAGTTAATCCAGACTCTTGATATACACAAACAGAGACGCATGCTGTGCGTGCTAAAAGCCTGCCACACACTGTCACGGCCCGCAAGCTTGGAGTCGGCAGAGCCATGTGTGTCCGTCGGGCAGAGAGACCCGCTCCCCTTCTTTTAGAGATTCGTTTCGTTCCGACGAGCGTTAACTGTGGCACAGTGGGGACGCGCGCGCACATTCGCACATTCACTCACACTGAACTCGCACGCAAGTCTGTTCTTGTTATGGCAGCCCAGCAAGAGAGCAGATTTCAATTAACACAGCCAAGAAAACAAAGTGTCTTTGGACACCGCGGCATAATCCGAAGCACATGCAGGCGACTGGATCTGTGCCAGATTCGTGTCACCACAATATTTGTGTGTGTGAATAAGTGCCTTTGCTTACATCTGTTGTTTGACGTCCCCTACCGCACCAGAGGAACATTTTCCCAGTAAATCAATGTGTAAATGTGTTTGGAGGAAGATGAATGCGGATGTATTACAGTGACACAAATGCACAAAATATACACATACTGCCGCACAATAGTCTTTTCTTCCCTATTGTGGCATATATTTGAGTGAAACTGCTTCTCGGAAAAGAAAAAATGTAGGGTGGGACTTCATTGGTCGATCTCATGCTGAGTGACAGGTTGATCCCGCCTTCGCTCCGGTAAACATCATCAGTGAAGAGAAGAGATGATGCTGCAAAAGAGAGGAAGTTATTTTGATTAAAGATTACGAGGGTACATGATTTTTTTTAAATATTGATGTGCACAGATAAATAATTTATTATAAAATACTGCAGTATTTATGCCTTATTACATAAAATGTATAACAAGAATTGTCTATTTTGATTTCATGGTGATTTTAAACTTATCTCTTGGGTTCCACCTAATGAGTTTGACTGGGAGTTTTTGTACTAAACAAACACTTAGCGATGTGTTCATTGGCATTTTCTCAGGCCGTGTTCCTGAGATCGTTCCCGACTGTGTGTTGCGAGCTGCTAAAGATCTTCAGCATGAGAGAGGTGGCAAATCTGGCCCGTGACACGCTGAGCAGTCTGCCCGCCCTCGCGCACAACGACTGCCCCCTACAGGCC
Organism: Pimephales promelas; assembly: GCF_016745375.1. Next base: position 2,407,419 of record NW_024121865.1, on the reverse strand, counting down.
GTCAAACTGCAGTGCATGGCCAAGACCGTGGAGAGCCCTCTTTACATCAACCCGGGTAAAGGATCACTCAGTTTTCTGATTTAAAGCATTTAAAAATGAAAAATTATCACTGAAAACACCAGAAAATCAAGTTTAGATCTATTAGAAGCCATTTAAATGGCCTACCTAGAGTACACTGTGTCTTAACACTTTAAAGTCTGAAATATGAAAATAGTAGAAAAATGTGAATGTGTCGACCTTAAGGGGGACGTTTTTATAGTTATGCTAAAAGGAATTTCACTTGCTAAAAAGCATAAATGATCAGGAACAGTTTATCTGATGATCATTTTGGGCTTTAGAAATTTGACACGGTGGTCTTTCTAGGGTTAAAAATGTTTGAATCTTATGTTTGTGTATTTGTGTGTTGTCAGAGTCGAGGTGTGTGCTGTTACCTGTAGTTCTGCGTCTGCTGCACACACACCTGCAGGAGCAGAAGGAGCTGGTTCTGTGTGCCAACATCCTCACCAGCATGCTGACGCTCAACACACCCGCCACGGTCAGAAACTGCTGCTACAGTCATTTCCTTACTGGTCAAGTCACTCGCATCTCTATTTATTTGTTTGTTTCTAGCTCTTGTCCTTTTTTCATTCTTGTTTTTCCCTTTAGAATTGCTTGGGAGATTTTTTTTCGTTGCTGATTTTGTATGGAGAAAATGTAACAATTATATTATGTCAAAAGTATAATTATCTAAAAATAATTTACAAATTTAATCATGACCCCCTGACCTGTATGTAAATTTCACAATTTAGTTACCATTTTAAACATAAATCAAATGTTTAGTCGGTGATCTACTACAATAATGTAGTCTGAATAAATATTGTATTTAATTCGTTTTTATTTAATTTGATTAATTACAACAAAACATTATAAAATAAATTAAAAAAATGTATCAATTGACAGTTCTAGTAAAATAATTAAATAAATATACAAAAATGTAATATCATATAATTAATATTTAAATGTATGTGTGTGTATATATATATATATATATATATATATATATATAGTTTAAGTTTTGAAAACATTCAAATGACTTTGAATTTGTAAAAATTAGTTCTTACACCTTCATATAAAAAATAATAAATGATCGAATCAAATAAATTTTAGAATTTTAATTTAATTAATCATTACCTCCTGTCCTAACCTTTAGGCTAATCTATATTCACAATTTGATTCCTCAAATTATTATTTTTAACCTGAAACTGATTATTCAGTGATTTACATATAATGAAACTTTTGTTAGTAAATATTTATATATGTGATAAATTATATAATTTGATTAATTCAGTCATCATATTACAGTATTAATTCAAAATGTAAACATTTAAATCAATTGACAGCCCTAAAAATATTTTTGAAAAAATTGGAAATATAAAATCTAATATCATAGGATTATTATTATTATTTTTTTTTTAAAATATTTACAAATAAATGTATATTCATTGATGTGTGTGTGTGTGTGTGTGTGTGTGTGTGTGTGTGTGTGTGTGTGTGTGTATGTATGTATATGTGTATATATATGTATATATAAATTAAATGATTTTTGTTTCTGTGTGTAGGAGTGTGGAGTGTCTGAGGAGGTGAATCTGGTCATGGAGAGTCTGTCTGGAGTGTTACTCAGAACTATACTGGAAGTGACCAACCGGCCTCAGCCCGCTGCCTCCTCCCTGCGCCTGCAGTACCAGGATGTTACTGTGCGTCTGACCTTTCTATTGACCTTTTATATTTACTTTTGGGTAAGTATTTCAGTATATTGAATAACACTCAGATGTGTTCATGTTTCAGGGTGAATTTGTTGCCTGTTTGCTCGCGTTGCTACGGCAGCTAAAAGATAAAGAGTACCAACAGCTTCTCAGCAGATTTCCCACTAAAGATGAACTAACGGTAAAATCATTTTCTACACATTACCAAAGCACAGCTGTGATAATAGTGATTACTGTAGTGTAACTGTACTATCTCTTACACTGGTTTCCCAGAGTTTCATCCTGCAGTTATTCACCGTCTTCAGAATACTTATCCGACAGGATATGTTCCCAAAAGACTGGACTGTCATGCGACTGGTCGCTAATAAGTAAGGGCTTGAAAAACCAGGCGTGAAACGATTCATATTTTATCTCATTCAACCATAGAAATGTTTTATTGCTTGACGTTTCTGTTTGTTTGTGTTTAGCGTCATTATTACCACCATCTTGTATCTCTCTGATACCCTGCGCAACAACTTCCTTAATGAGAAATTTGACTTCAAGGTAAGGAGATTTTCCATGTATTTATTCAGTTTTTTAAGATATTTATAATGTTTCAAAAGCTTTCTATTTCAAATTAATGCTGGCCTTTTGATCTTTCTATTCGGCAAAGAAAAAAATGATCACAGTTTTCACCAAAATATGAAGCTGTTTTCAACATTGATTTTTAAATTTTTATAATATTTCACAATATTACTGTCTATTGTGTTTTGATAAAAAAAAAATGCAGCATTAAAGGGATAGTTCACTTTCAAATTAATGTTTGGTGTGTTTTAACTTACCTCAAGGGCATCCAAGATGTAGGCGTCTTTGTTTCCGCAGTATTTTCAATTTTGATATCGTGTCGTGTCTCGGGCCATCAACGTGTACTTAAATTTACAAGTCATTAAATCATGTTTAATTTGGACTTCTCTGTGCATGCTCTTTGAGGTGGTGACCATAGACCACCATTACATGACTGACAGACAAGAACCGTTTGACCTAAAAATATCAAAATTGAAAATACTGTGGAAACAAAGACGCCTACATTTTGGATGCCCTTGAGCGAGGTAAGTTAAAACACGCCAATTTCAAAGTGAACTATCCCTTGGTGAAAACATGAAAAAATGAACGACCTCAAATTTTAGTGTCACCTGACACTTTGGCCTGGGAATCAAACACAGGGAATAACAAAAGTTTAAATACTTTAAAAGTTAGCAAATTTAATATTATTACAGTGTATATAATGAATATAATTAAACTGTGAAACATAATCTTAATTCTCACCTCTTAAGTAAAAAAAAAATAACTTTATAAACATACAGGTGTTTAAATACTACAGATTATTAAGGAATTTCCTGCTCTCCAGAGTTCTGGAATACCAGAGAACAATGTGCATATACTATATTAAATTCACTAACGATTGCCTGTCACTTTAACTATTTGATTAGATATGTAAATATATTCAGACGTCTCTGGTACACTGTGTACGTGTGAAAGCAGTGGATCTAAAAGCCATGATCTTGCATCTACACTATAAAAATGTTTGATCAAGTACCCAAAAAATGTGCTTCTGACATCTAAATTAAATCAAATGTTTCATACGACAGCAGAATCAACTTATATTCATAAGGTCACACCAGGAAAAGTACTTTTTAAAGGTCAGATGAAGTAGAAATATTTCATTTGGCTAACGACTGCACATTGTGCTGTATGACATCAAAAATGACTGCGGAGGAAAATTCTCATCTCCTGGTGCATCCTGGGAACATGATAAAAGTTAAACGTTGAATCCTAGTCAGCATTTTAATTAGCTGTCTTTTTATCTGTAGGTGTGGGAGTCCTATTTTTATCTCTGTATAATATTCATCAACCAGCCTTGCCTCCAACTGGAAATGTTCCCGCCCTCCAAGAGGAAAAAAGTCCTGGAAAAGTGAGACCCCTTCCTGTTCTTTTCCTTTATTTGATCAGAATCCTACTGAGAATGAGATTGAACGTTTTATAACACATTCTGCGTGATGACACGCCATTACTAGAATTGCTACAGAATTAATATGCCTGTGATTTGTGTTTTTAAAGGTATGGTGACATGAGAGTGATGATCGGTTGTGAGATTTTCAGCATGTGGCAGCATTTGGGTACGTGTTTCGGTACAAATCGGTAATGATCGTTTATGGATTTGCATGAACGTGAATATATGATGGTGTCTTCCAGGTGACTACAAGTTAAATCTCATTCCTACCCTAATTGGCCCGTTCATGGAGGTGACTCTGGTACCACAGATGGATCTGCGGAACGTCCTCATCCCCGTTTTTCACGACATGATGGACTGCGAACAGCAGCGGAGCGGCAACTTCAAACAGGTGCTGAAATCGCAGTGACATGAACATGTTTCAGCGCGCGAGAGCAGCGTGATGTTCATGTCACAGTGAATTATAAGCGGGCGTCACAGTAAAACGCTGTGGATGCCAGAAAATCTAGCTTGATTATTACTAAGATCGTGACGCTTTTGAATGGAGTCGAGCCAGATGTCAAATTGGATATATCATTTATTTTCTAAATCATTTTAAAGGTGCCACGTGATTTATAGAAAGTCTGGGTTTTTCATTCGTTATTTCAGTTAAAATTGCAAATGTAGCTTGGAATGGTCATGCATGATTTATACATGATGATGTCTTTGACTAACATTATAAGTTGACTTATTTATGACTTTAAGAAGGAAAAATAACATTTTTGATTGGTCTCTAAAGGTGGAGGCCAAACTAATAGACAAACTAGAGGGTCTGATGTCGGAGGGCAAAGGAGATGAGACTTACAGAGAGCTATTTAACAACATGTGAGTCCTAATTCTTAACTTTGATTCAGGAAGGATGCATTAAAATGATCAAAAGTGACAGTAAAGACATTTAAAATATGCATTCAAATTGAAAACACTTGCTTTAAATATATTTGAAATATTTTTAATATTCTACAATATCAATTTTTTCAAATATTGAAATGCTTCCAAATGTCATTTAAAAAATATATTCTATTTTTTTTTTCTGTTTTTCTGCATTAGAATTCCTTTGTTTGGTCCATATCCGAGGTGAGACCATCATTAAATACTATGAACTACAGTCATTGTTTTAAGAGAGTTTATTTCCAGTGATAGATCTGAATACTGCATGTTTGTGATTGTGATTTAGTCTGCTGAAGAAGATCGAGAGAGAGACCTGGAGAGAAAGTGGCGTTTCCCACATCGCTACCGTCACACGGTTGATGGAAAGATTGCTAGATTACAGGTAAAGAAGACACACGTGAACGCATACACTATACAGTACAACACACTCGGGTTTCATGCAATGATGTTGTTCATCTCTACTCAGGGACTGCATGAAGATCGGAGAGGTTGATGGGAAGACGATGGGATGTACAGTCAACCTTCTGGTTAGTTATATGTTACTTCACTTGAGATCAGAGAACATGAAAAATATGACACAATGACTTTTTATTTACTGTAGTTGTTTGGTATTTATTGAGATGACCTTCAGAAGAAAAGGATGTTCTGCTCACATTGTCTTGTTCTTTTCAGAACTTCTACAAGACTGAGTTGAATAAAGAAGAAATGTACATCCGTTATATACATAAGCTCTATGAGCTGCACCTGAAGGCACAAAATCACACCGGTAATAAAAGCTCAATATATTTGCATTAAAGGGATAGTTCACTTTGAAATTAATTTTTGATATGTTTTAGCGTACCTCAAGGGCATCCAATATGTAGGTGTCTTTGGTTCCACAGTACAAAATTTTTATTTTCAATTTTTATATTTTTAGGTCAAACTGTTCTTGTCTTAGATTAAGATTAATTTCAAAGTGAAATATCCCTTTAATCCGTTTAATATATAATATAAATATCCCTTTAATTAATATATATATATATATATATATATATATATATATATATATATATTTAATATTATTTATTTTTAAAATATAGTTTTCTTTTATAAATTATTATTATTTTCATTTTATGAACTGTGCAATTGTTTAATAATAATAATAATAATATGTTATATTACAATTGTTTTGTATTTTTGATTTGTTATGATCTATGTAACTGTTGGATAATGATAATAATATATTTTTTAATGATGTAAAACTATTTTGCATAATAATAATAATAATAATAATATTTTCTATTGTAAAAAATAATGTTTTCATTTTAAGTCATTATGATGTGTGCAACTGTGTTGCATAATAATAATAATATGTTGTATAATCATACATTTTTCTATTTTTATGATCTGCAACTTACAGAATGATAATAGTAATAATAATTTGTATAATATTTTTTTAAATTTTATATGGTCTCTGTAACTGTGTTGCATAATAATAATAATATTACTACTACTAATAATAATTTGTATAATAAATATTTATATTAAATGTATATTTTCATTTTTTTATGAATAATAATGTTTTCGTTTTTTTCTCAATATTCCGTGTTAAAAGCTGTGTAAATGTGTTGCAGAGGCGTCGTACACCCTCCTGCTGTACGACGAGCTGTTGGAGTGGACTGAAAGGCCTCTCAGAGAGTTTCTCACGTACCCCATGCAGAGCGAGTGGCAGAGGAAGGAATGCCTCCATCTCACCATCATACACAATTTTGACAGAGGGAAAGTGAGTCCATCTCTCATTTTAAGATGCACTCCACCCACCATAAACTCATTCATGATAATGCTGAATGTGACAGTGTGACTGGAAATCTTTTATTTCCAATAACAAATGGCTGATGATGTTGGTGTTGTTTTCTTTCTACATACTGCCATCTTGTGGCCGAGACTTGTAGCTGTAATTTCTCATCTCTTTGAAAAGGGGTCCTTTACTTTAATGTATGAAGTATAATTGTTATTTAAAACTCAACTCAACTTTTTTTCTTGAGCACTTTCAAAAACCACATTGGGTACCAAAGTGCCGTACATAAAAATAACACATACAACCAAAAATACATAGAAATTACAAACTGAACACTTCCTTCCAGTGCTGGGAAAACTGCATCATACTGTGTCGAGAACTGGCCAATCAGTACGAAACGTATTATGACTACAGGAACCTCAGCAAAATGAGGGTAAGTATTTCTTGTTTATAGAGCACCCTAATATTTGCTTTTTGTTTTTGCAGTGGTTTTAAATACAGCAATTATTTTAACTAGATTGAGTTATTACAGTATGTTCATTATACTTATGGCCAATTGTTTTCCTAACGAGGCGTTTGGCTTCGACTGTTAAACTTCCCTATTTGTTTTTTGTTTATTCTGTTACACAGTCGATTGCTTCACAGATTGTGGCAGTAATTTGTCATATTATCAGTTGGGTTGTGTTATATTGTGCTCAATGGTCTGTTTTATTTGCGTTCTTGATAGATGATGGAAGCCTCTTTTTATGACAAAATAATGAACCAGCAGCGCCTCGAGCCGGAGTTCTTCAGAGTCGGATTCTACGGCAAGAAGTTCCCCTTCTTTTTAAGGGTACTCTTTCAGCATATTTATATTACATTCATATATATAGCATATGCACTATTAATAATATAATATAAATGATTATTATTTTAGGTAAATATTTTACATGTCGTTTTGTTAATACTCTTTTAAACATGATTTTAAGCAATAGCCCCAAAAAAAGGGGGAAAAAAACACCTAAATAATATAATATAAAGGCTTATTATTGAAGTTAATTATTTTTCAGATAGTGTTGTCTTGTTCATAAATTGTTTTTGGAGTTTTTTTTTTTTTAGTTCATCCAAAAATAAACTCTGTGTATGATTGCAAAATGTTGTATGATTGCAATTATTCAAAAATCTCTAGCATTTTTATATTATATTTATATATAATATAATAATATAATATAATATAATAAAGGATTATTATTTTAGGTAAATATTTTACAGATATAATTGTCTTGGTTATATAGCAATAGCAATAGCAACATAAGCAATAGTTATATTTAATCAATAGTTCACCCAAAAATAAATTATTTACAATCTTTGCTCACAATGTTGGATGATTACATTTGTTTCAAAATGTCTCCTTTCATGTTTATGGAACAAATACAGTCTTGCAGGTTTTGAATGATATGAGGATGAGCAAATAATGACAAGTTTTCATTTATGAGGTGAACTATCCCTCTAATATTAAAATGCTGACATCTTTATCCTGTGATTCAACATCATGTCCTCTAGGGGGCACTTTTCTTCCAGATCTCACTGTAATTCATCTATGATTTGCAACATTTTCTTTTTATTAAGATATTTGGTTTACCAAATACTATTCTTTGTATTTTCACTCTAGATGTTTCAAATGACAATGAAGGGGAAAATTTGGATTGAGTTATGAGAGATTTATTCTATTCATATTCAGTCCCTCACAGTCTGTATTATCTAGTTTCTTCCATTTCCCTCATTACTTTTGCCTGTGTGTGTCGCCACGAACAGAATAAAGAGTTTGTGTGTCGAGGGAACGATTACGAGCGTCTGGAGGCCTTTCAGCAGCGGATGCTCGGCGAGTTTCCTCACGCCATCGCAATGCAGCACGCCAACCAGCCCGACCAGACCATCCACCAAGCGGACGCGCAGTGTATCCTTAAACACAAGTTTGTCCTGTAATGAATTGGATTTGTTAATTCAGAACGGTAAAGTACAAGTTCACATTTCATTTCTTGAGATTGCCAAATTGCTCCTCAAGGGTTCGTAGATGAGGTCTGGTGTGAGGATATGGCCAATTAAAGAGTGGAGAAGTGCTAATAGTGCAGCTGTTGCAGTTTCTAATCGGATGTGTATCTGAACGGGGTTCATGCTGCTCCATGACCTCTTCTCTTCACCAGCTCATAATGATCTGATCGTTGTGTATATCTGTGGCATGAGTTCATGAGAAGCGCAGACTTCCCTCAGAGGAAAGTAGTATTGCTCGAATACAGTTAGGAGACTAAACTAGTTTAGTTTAGTAACTTGAAATAAATGAGATTACTGCAGTTTGTGACTTTTTTAGTTGTGAAGTGACCGTTGTGTGAAGACTGAATGCTTTGTAAGTCCCTTAACTGGTCGCGATTCAGATCTGCAGATCTATGCCGTTAGTCCTGTCCCTGAAAACCAGGACGTCCTGCAGAGAGACGGGGTGCCCAACAACATCAAGAGCTTCTACAAAGTTAACCATATTTGGAGGTTTCGCTATGACAGACCTTTTCACAAGGGCACCAAAGACAAAGAGAATGAGTTTAAGGTGTTTCTATCTATCTATCTATCTATCTATCTATCTATCTATCTATCTATCTATCTATCTATCTATCTATCTATCTATCTATCTATCTGCCTATCTATCTATCTGCCTATCTGCCTATCTATCTATCTATCTATCTATCTATCTATCTATCTATCTATCTATCTATCTATCTATCTATCTATCTATCTATCTATCTATCTATCTATCTATCTATCTATCTATCTGCCTATCTATCTATCTATCTATCTATCTATCTATCTAATCTATCTATCTGCCTATCTATCTATCTATCTATCTATCTATCTATCTATCTATCTATCTATCTATCTATCTATCTATCTATCTATCTATCTATCTATCTATCTATCTATCTATCTATCTATCTATCTGCCTATCTATCTATCTATCTATCTATCTATCTATCTATCTATCTATCTATCTATCTATCTACTATCTATCTATCTATCTATCTATCTATTATCTATCTATCTATCTATCTGCCTATCTATTCATCTATCCATCTATCTATTGGTCTGCCTGTCTGTCTGTCTGTCTGTCTGTCTGTCTGTCTATCTATCTATCTATTGGTCTGCCTATCTATCTATCTATCTATCTATCTATCTATCTATCTATCTATATCTATCTATCTATCTATTGTCTGCTGTCTATCTATCCATCCGTCTATCTATCTATCTATCTATCTATCTATCTATCTATCTATCTATCTATCTATCTATCTATCTATCTGTCTGTCTGTCTGTCTGTCTGTCTGTCTGTCTGTCTGTCTATCTATCTGTATCTTTCTAACATCTATCTATCTATCTATCTATCTATCTATCTATCTATCTATCTATCTTCTATCTATCTATCTATCTATCTATCTATCTATCTATCTATCTATCTATCTATCTATCTGCCTATCTATTCATCTATCCATCTATCTATTGGTCTGCCTGTCTGTCTGTCTGTCTGTCTGTCTGTCTGTCTATCTATCTATCTATTGTCTGCCTATCTATCTATCTATCTATCTATCTATCTATCTATCTATCTATCTATCTATCTATCTATCTATCTATCTATCTCTATCTATCTATCTATCTATCTATCTATCTATCTATCTATCTATTGGTCTGTCTGTCTATCTATCCATCCGTCTATCTATCTATCTATCTATCTATCTATCTATCTATCTATCTATCTATCTATCTATCTATCTATCTATCTATCTATCTATCTATCTATCTATCTATCTATCTGTCTGTCTGTCTGTCTGTCTGTCTGTCTGTCTATCTATCTGTATCTTTCTAACAGTCCATCTATCTATCTATCTATCTATCTATCTATCTATCTATCTATCTATCTATCTATCTATCTATCTATCTATCTATCTATCTATCTATCTATCTATCTATCTATCTATCTATCTATCTATCTATCTATCTATTGGTCTGGCCTGTCTATCTATCCATCCGTCTATCTATCTATCTATCTATCTATCTATCTATCTATCTATCTATCTATCTATCTGTAATCTTCTATCGGTCTATCTATCTATCTATCTATCTATCTATCTCTATCTATCTATCTATCTATCTATCTATCTATCTATCTATCTATCTGTATCTTTCTATCCATCCATCCATCCATCTATTTGTCTGTGGGTCTATCTATCTATCCATCTGTCTGTCTGTCTATCTGTCTATGAGTGTGTGTTTTCTTTCTTTCTTTTTTTATGTTTCTTAAAGGCTTGGGCACCCAGATGAATCTGAAACGATAACATTTTTGAAAATCAGTTTTATGATGTCCGTTATTTGTGTTGTGCTTTAGAGCCTGTGGGTTGAACGGACAACACTGACCCTCGCTCAGAGTTTACCTGGCATTTCACGCTGGTTCGAGGTTGAGAAAAGGGAATTGGTGAGTCATAACTTAAAAAATAAATAAATAACTTACAAGACACTTGTAGACAGCCCTTGATAAATCATAAACATGGCCAATCACGTACAAGACAAGGTTTTCACACTTCGGCACTTTCATGAATTTAAAGTAACTAAAGATGGCGCGTCCACCACCAAAACAATCATTTAAACATAAACAGAGAAATGATTACCTCAGTGTGCTTTCAATATAGGTGGAGATGAGTCCCTTGGAGAACGCCAGCGAGGTGATCGAAAATAAGACACTGCAGTTGAGAACGCTGATCGCCCAGTGTCAGATGAGGCAGATGCTGAACATCAACCCGCTCACCATGTGCCTGAACGGAGTCATCGATGCCGCTGTCAATGGAGGACTGGCTCGATACCAGGAGGTACAGGACTGGATGGAGAGCAGGGGCGGTCTGGTTCTGCTAGATTAGAGGTGGCCTTTGGGTTGGGTTAAAACTTGGAGCAAAAATGTAGAAAAGAATGGGGGAAAATAATGTGGTCCATTGTGCAAAACTGATAAGACCTACAGTATCCACACACGCTCAAAACTTGTCGCTTACAAGCTCAAATATTTCAGCAATGCTTTAGTTTATGACCTGAGGCTGTCAGAGTATTGAAATATTTGAACTGTTGAAGTCCAAAATGCGTTGACTTTGTTGTTGTCTCATGGTTTTCGCAACATGAATTGTCTGTGAAGGGTTTTTAATAGTCGGACAATTTCACCTTATTCCTTTTAGCAAGATGAAAGACCAGTTTCTAGTTTCAGCGAAACCCTCAAAAAGAGCATTCGGTGGAGGTTTAATGACTACCCTATGTCCTCACAATTCATAAGACTGTTTGCTGCATGTATCTCTGACAGTTGCCAAGCAACAGCATGTGGAGCACTGGCCTTTTGTGAGCCTAAGCTTCAACTAAGTCTATTAAAAGGGAAGAGTTAACTGCAGGGGTCCTCCTGAATCCCAGCATGCACCACACTCCACAGATGATGAGTTTACCACAGAGAACAGGGCTGCAGTTCTATGAAAGCTGGATCAAAATGTCACTTAAACATGACAATTAGCATGATACATTTAACTGGAGTCGTAGAAACATTCTCAGTGTTATTGTAATGTTGCGTGACGCTTTCTGAGAAATGAGTAGGAGTGCAGGTTAGTTCACTGCAGAGAAATGGCCATGAGACATGCAGTGCATTTCAATGTGTGGGTTTATTTATTAACTCGTCTTTTCATAAAAAATTAGCGTGAATGCACTTTCATTTACAGGCATTCTTTGCGAAAGATTACATCGCAAATCATCCAGAGGACGGAGAGAAAATTACTCGTCTTAGGGAACTGATGTTTGAACAGGTACGAAACCCATAATTATTTTGGTCAATGATGTGACACTCATTTTGTTTGTCTTCTAATTTATTCCCAAATGTATAAAAAAATCCATTTATACTTGCAATGACTTGAATACATTGAAAGAAGCAACTCATAAAAAATATTATGATATTTTTGCATTAACAGTTCATTATTGTTCAGTTTCATTTTGAATATGTGTGTGTGTATATATATATACATATATATAGTATATACACGTATATTATATATTTATACATATACAGGCATATACTTTTATATTATATGACATTCGCATCTAACAAAAGTTTTTGTTTACATATATATATATATATATATATATATATATACGCACATAATGTAACAGAAACTTTTATGTTAGATGTGAATAATTGCAATTAATCGATTCAATAGCACTAAAAAATACTAAATAAAATAATGAATATGTTACTTTTTATTTGATAATTATTCCACATGACCTTTTTAGTAATTAAATGTAAAAAAAAAAATATGTAAAACTTTTTTTAAAACCATATGAAACCAACACTTATACATATCTAAGAGATGTTTCCTGTTTTTTTTTTATTGCGTATGTAAATACGCAAGTTTGTTCTAAGAATAATACAATTTTGTCTTTGACTTGTTTTACAGGCTCATATTCTGGAATTTGGTTTAGCCGTGCACGAGAAGTTCGTCCCGCAGGATATGAGGCCGTTGCATAAAAAGCTTGTTGACCAATTTCATGTAATGCGCTCCAGTCTGGGAATTCAAGTATGTTTACTATTACACATCTACATAATAGAAACATATTCACAGGTTGTTAAAACTAAATTGTGAAAATCAAAATTGATGTTAAATTGCATATCCTAGCTTATAATGCAACTGTAAGCAAGCCATTTATAGCTTGATTTCCCTGAAAACTAGTTTAACTGTGTCCCTGTAGTGCTAGTACATTTTTATGTTCGCTTGAAAATACAGAGCAGTCTGATATAGCAACACTGGCTCAACCAATCGCATGAGTTTAGGGCGGAGCTACTGAGTTTGTCTGACCAATTGCAGATGGAGAGAGTGTTTTGAGAAACCCATTTGAAAAGTTAATTTGGTTAATGCCACTAGAGGTGCTATAATTACACACTTCACCTTTGAGAAATGATGGTATTCATTTCAACCAATGAATCAAGTGCTAAAACAGTTTATACTTTGTCATCCAGCCACAAGAGTTTCCCGCTTATGTGCGAGTTAGTCCACTGCATTTTGCCAATGGCAGTCCGCGCACATGTAGGACCCCCATACCTAATGCCATCAGCCCAGAGGGAGGCCGAATCGTGGCGAGACGCAGGTTTGTGTCATCTTACGCGCATGTTTCTTGTAAGGCTTCTTCTGTGGACTTTTGTGATACAAGATAAAAGCCTTTAAGGTCTTGAGAAGTTGAACTCAATTCAAATCCCAGCCAATGCTTATGTTTTGCATCAGGTTTGACAGATTGGCAACGAGAACACACCCACATTTAGTTTGCTAAATTTAGAGTCTTTCTCTTGTGTCTTTCAATTCCCTTTCAGTCCCCTCAGCTATCCAGCCATCAACCGATACTCCTCATCCTCACTGTCATCGCAGGCCTCAAACGAAGTGAGCAACATCACCGGCCAATCAGAGAGCTCGGATGAGGTCTTCAACATGCAAGTGAGTTATATTATTGGTATTACCATTTTAAAATCACATATCACATGAGTAGTTCTGTAGATATACTGTATATAGCCATTTCACTTGACTATGAGTGTGATATTATATAAGTAACAAAAATGGGGTGTCTTAAATAACCCTCTTGTGTGTGGAACTACTTCCTTCCGCCACGTAATCAAATCTCAAGTAGACAATTTAATAAATGAGCCCAAGTCTCTGTTACTAATTCTAAAACGCTTAAAAATACTTTAACTCTATATACTACAATTATTTTGTAAAGTAGAGTATTATGAGAGAGAGACTGAATATTCATAATCATACTTATTAATACTAATATGAATTTGTGCAATCATTTATAGATAATAAGGCATATATATTATATTTGTATGATCATTTGTATTTAAATTTACTTGCACAAAAAAATACCAAATCACATTATTTATCTATTGAATTTTTTTCTAGCCCAGTCCATCTACCTCAAGTCTCAGCTCAAATCACTCTGGCTCACACAACGTGAACAGCTCTGCACCCTCCAGCAATAGAGGTGAGTGAATTCAATAGACTATAAGCAATACGGCTCTCGGAAGCAAGCAGTACTTTCCGTGCCTCACACAACATAATTGGCATCATTTTGCAGGATTGCCTCATTTCCTCTGTTATTTTGTATCCTTTCAACATGCGCATTACGTGTCTTTATTCCTCTTCATTAGCTTCTCCACTGCCGTCTGACAAGCACAAGCACTCCAGAGAGAACGCCTGCCTCTCTCCGCGGGACAGACTCTGCAGCGGCATTTTCCCCAGCCCGCTGGAACACACACAGGTCAGTGCAGCTGTTCCTGTACGGTCAAAGACACGTGGAACGATTACTAGCCAAACACAATATTCAGTTGGAAATCATGTAGCGTTGGGCTTCATTTTTATCCATCAAGATTTGATTGTTGTGATTATTATTTGAAATGATCATAAAGCTGACTCAAGCCATATCTAGAGACAATAATATTTTAAAAATGCAAAGGTGGACTCTTGATTTGAGTCTGTAAGTAACCACCCAAAACACCTTAGCATCCACATAGCAACATCTCAGCAGACACACATGATATTTAAGTATTGTAGTGGAGATTTGCACAATTCATATATCCTTCAGAAACATTTTATTTAAACATACATATATGTATATAATTTCAAAAGTTCGGGGTTAAGTTTGATGAATGATAAATATTTGATGAATATAAAGTTCAAAACAACTACAATTATTTGAAACTGAAACATTATTAATGTCTTTACTTTCACTTTAGATCAATTTAATTCATCCTTGCTGAATAACAGTGTCAATATCTTACTTTTTGGGGGACTTTTGAATGGTAGTGTATATTTTATTCTAAACATTTATTATGTATTAAATTATATTACTTGTTCTGTTCACATAACAGTAGAAATGAAAATAAGATTTTTTTTATTTAATTTAATATTGAAAATGGTAATTAAAAATGACTAGGCATTATGTAATGTAAAATAATAAAAATGTTTATTATATTTTCATATATTATTATATAGAACTTATTTATTATTTATACATTTTTGTATGTGAATAGCATAAATAATCATTTAAACTATATTAAGTATTAAAAAATAATTTATTGAAAATAGTAATTAATAATTATATGCACTATTTAGTGTAAAAATCTAAACTATATATTAAGCATAAATTCTTACATTACATTTTACATTGGTAAAATCAGTTATATTTATAATTAAAGATGCTTTCATGTTGTTTTTAAAAGTCCAGCGCTCAGTGTTCAGTAAACGTCCAGAGAGAAAGACACATAAAAGGTGTATCGGATTCACTGAGATTTGTATCTTTTATATCCTTTATAGAGGATGATTCCGTTCCAAATACCAGTGGATTCACCATTACCACGGTGTGAAGCCAATCTCCCCACACCTGAGACGGGTAATGCAGCTTTCTGCTGTGAGATATAATACACCCGTTACACCTGAATCAGTTATGTAGGCCTCAATGACATGTACTTTTGTTCCTGTGTTTGTGTGGAATAGGATCTCTGTGCAAGAACGTGAGGTCACTGTCACCCATGCCGAGCGCCCGCTCCCCTCAGAAGGTGATTCCTATTCACTCTGTTATGGGGCTGGACGATATTGTGAAAAATGAAAAGAAATGCAGGAATGTTTACCTGATGACTTGAATAGCTATATTTGGAAATAACTAATCATTTTAGAATGAGTAGGGTGATTTAAAAAAATATATTAAAAAGCCGGAATATTATTTTTAACAAAATGAACCATCTTTTTAGGGCTGAACGATTTATTTATTTATTTATTTAGGTATTCACACTTGTTTGGTTTTTACAAGAACAAAAATATCTCTCCACATGAGTTTGCAAAGGCACGTTAAAAAACACACTAATTAAGTATAAAACAATAATAATAATTGAAAAAAATTTTTTATTGTGGTTATTACTGTACTGTAAAGTAATTGGGTATTTAATAAAAAAATTAATGAAAATTATTTTATTTTACAGTAATTGTAATATTACAATATTAAAATGTTCTAGTTTTTATTTTGAATAAAAAAAATGGAATTAAACCGATATATCAGCTATAAAGGGCTATAGAGTGACGCTGTAGTTCCGGAAGTTTTTCTTCCATTCATTATTCCCATAGGGAATTTTTAAAAAGTCTTTATTAAAGAGTTCTAATCTTTGAACCAATCTAGTCTGCTACAAGGTGAATCACAACAAAGTAAAAAAGTTTATGAATATTAGACAAAAATACAAAGGTACAAGACTGTGTACTTAATGGCTTTAGTGGGGGAAATAACAAAAAATCCCATGAAGCATTGCGAACACCATAATAAAATTTCATGGGAGCGATTTTGGCGCATTTTGGCTTTTTTCAACTCTCTGATCCCATACAGCATCATGGGTAATGTATGTCCAACAAGATTATTGTAAAAAAAAAAAAAAGCTGAAATAACGCAGAAGCAAAAACCATAGATTAACATCGTAGCTCACAGTAGGGTTTAAAGTTATAATTTAAGCTTTCCTAAGGAGAAAATGAATGGAGGTTTTGCTCCCGAAACCCGACTGTTGCACTCTATCGTGGCTGCGGTGTCACATGAAAAGCTTGACGTGGTGATACGTTCTAAAATAATGGTCGCTTGAAAAAAGTCACGCCGGGGATATTTTAAACTCACTTGTGAACGGCTTAATGAATTGATTGTGCTTGATTTTGCTCTGCAGTCAATGGTGCCGCCCCTCACGCCCTCCCCGACCGATGGCTTGCCAATGGGGAGCCTGGCATCTCACTCCCCTGCCCGCTCTGGCAGCTACAGCAGCGGCATCTCGTCCCTCAGCCGCTGCAGCGTCTCTGAAACATGCGGGATCGACCTCCCGCCGCCCGACCCTCCTCTGCCCCCCGCCGTTCCCATGGACATGCCCATTCGGCGGGGCAGCAAGACTCCTCCGCCCTACAGTGTCTACGAACGGAACAATCCCCGGCGGGCGACGCCACTGCCTCACAGTCTATCAGTGCCGCCCAGTACTGACAACCCCAGCCTGACCGCAAAACCCCAACTGAACCGCACACAGCGAATTAATTCCGAACCGCGCCACCGGCCCACCCCCAGAAAGGTCTCTCAGCTGTAGTGTGCGCGGTAATGGGACTAAGTTGCAGCTGATTGCTGTAAAATTACTGTAGGCTATGTATCATAATTGGGAATGTTTTCAAATGCGAGGAGGTGCGTTTATGTGGAGGACAGGGAGTGGCATATTCATAAATAAATCTTTCAAATCTATTAAATAAGAGTGTCAATGAATAAACAAGTCTATGTCAATACATACATCGAGAAAAGCCAAATCAAAAAATCAATAAAAAGTTTAATTTATGTATTTATTTATTGACACATTTCATAAATAAAGAATTATATAACTATCATTTGAATCTTTTAAATAAATAAGGTCAATAAATAAATAATTAAAAATAAAATTTGGATTACATAAATAAATCCTTTGGACTTCTTTTTGTATTCATTGACATACACACATCTCATTATTTATTGACATTTTTGCTAAAGATTTATTTATTATATCTCACTCATAGTCCTCCATACATTTGGGTTTTGTACTCTATAATCGAAATGAAAGTAAATCGGAATGCACCCATGATGAATGTTTTTTTTCCTTTTTGTTTTTTCGTTCGTTGATATTAAGTAGATCATCTTAATTTCAATTTTTTTTTCAGCTGCATATTTGGGTGACTTATTTTGTGGAAGTGCAGCTCAGAAACGCTCTTCACCGATGAACTGAACCGGACACAGTCCTTCTGATATGCAGTTACAGTTGGAAATGATAATGTACTGGAAAAGCCTTGAAGAGATTATATGTACGCTTTGAAATGGCATGTAATTTACAGCAAAAATCTGACGATCTGGCAGGTCCATATCCCATTTAGAGTGCACTGAAACATATTGCTAGCAAGGTATTTTTGATAGAAGTACAAAATCAGTGTTGTACAGCTTTTCTTTTCTCACTATGGCAGTCTTTTGTTTCTTTTTCGGTCTTACACGAACCGAGGCGTGCAGCTAGACCTGCATCCCGTTTTAACCGCTTTGTACTTTCCGGAATGGCTAAAAGGTGCTACATATTTCTTAGTGGTTTTTTTTTTTTTTTTTTCTAATGTAGCCTCGTATCTACCGAAACTGCCTGACCGTTTAAATGTGCCATGTGATGAAATTGTGTGGTCTCCGAGTTTTGTGCCAAAGATGCAAACAGTATTAACTTCTTTGTCAGTGAGAGTAGTTAGGAAAGCTTACCTGAAGTTAGCGTGACCGCTAGTGCTCAACAATGTGCTTCTTAAACCGTGTGCAGAGGCGTAGATCAAGACTGCATGGGGCATGAGCAGTACAAAGCAATATAACCTTGTAGTTTGCAAAGAGTGATAGAAACAAACACTTTTCCCAACAGCCAGATCCTAAATCAAGTTTGGTCGCCGCAGTCACTTCCGAACAATATTGGCTGGATCAAATCTGTGTTTCTTTCTCCTTTAAATGTTAAATCCGAACAGAACTTTTCACATAGAGGTCAGAAATTCAATTTGGACTCTTATTTGGACTTTAGGTCATAGATGATAAACACAACGTTAGGAAATGCTGTCTGGAATTGATTTTCTTTTAAATTGGTTTTTCTTTTATATTGGTTTTTTTTTTTAAAGTGTCATTTTTTGCACCATATTTTCATTGAAAGTTTCTTTAAATCATTAATTTTATGTGTCATTTCGGTAACACTTTACTTGAAGGGGTGTTCATAAGACTAACATGATACCTTCATAACCATGACATGACATGTCTTGAATATGAAGTAGGGTTTATGCATGTTTATGACAACTGTCGTTAAGTGACTTTCACTTAGCATATAGCAAATATGACATTGTCATGTCTTTATGACATCTTGATATAAACTATAACATCATAACCTGTCAGTGTCTTTGTCATGACAACTTGACATAAAATTAAGACAACTTTGACATTGGCTGTAATGAGGTCATTATAACTGTCATGAATATTTTTTGTGACCTCAACTACAGCGGTACTGATTGAATTTGTCATTAAAAAGTTATAATGGCTTCATGACAGCGAATGTCAAAACCAATCGCATGACAGTTTAATGTAAAGTTAACCAATAAAGCTAGGTGGTTTCTTAAGTTTGATAATTAATCTGCTTGTCATGTTTATGACAGGTTGTGTTGTCTTAGTAATGTCAAGTTGTCATGTCAAAGACACTGACAGGTTATGATGTATTGGTTTATGTCAAGGTGTCATAAGACATCTCAAATGTCATATTTGCATTAAAAATGTCATAACTGAGCAGATGACACTTTGACACAAACATACATAAAACTTCCTTCATATTCATAACATATGTCATGATTATGAAGGTGTCATGTTAGTCTTATGCACACCCCTTCAAGTGAAGTGTTACCGTAATTTCTAACTTGGAAAATTAACTTCAAACATCAAAACATTCATCTTGCTAACAAAGCCAGCAAATGTTTAATGAAACGGCTGATTTTTAGACATTTAAGAAGTTGCATTTCAAAAGAAAAGAGAAACGTTGCCACATTTTGATGTCAAATTGATAGTAACAAACAGCTTTTTCACTGCCAGCTTGAAAGCCCACAATTCCTTTAATAAGTAATTGATAATTTGATGTATTTAGTTGTTGAAATACAACTTCAAAAACATGCGGGAATCACGCGGACAATCGAAATGGTCTACATTTTATACAGCAAAAATGTCCCCTGTTATTTTATTGCATTTTTGTAGATACATACAAAGTACAAAGTGCTGTATTTTTTGGCAACCTGAAACATTTGAAGCACGAATAATCAAACTAAAGTTGGAACAGTGATATGATTCTTACAGATGGGCACCGATTCGCTTGTTCCCTATTTTATTAACGGCTTTGCAGCAAATGTTCTCATATTCCCATGTTTTACAAGAGTTGCTCATTTCAGGCAATCATGTTTTGTAATTTCGATGGATTGCCAATGGTCAAGTCGTAGGACGCTTGTATTTCTCCTCTCCTCTTCTTTCACTCTCCTTTTTATGGATTATACTCTTTCCGTTCAATTTTTTGAACTTGTAAAGTTGTACTTTATATCATACAATGGGATGAAAGTATTCCATATAGCCTGTGTTACAGATTTTGTACAAAAGGTGTTTATATGAAAATGTAACCAGTTCATAGCTTTGAATGTTGCAACTAAAGTTTTTATTTGTAAATGTTGAATATTAACCATCACACAAATAAAGGTTGATTGATGTAAAGTGTGAGTTTTCATTTATTATTGCTTCTCTTGAGATAGATCCAATATGAAGACCTCAAATGATCATTAACCACGGCTTCACTGTAAAAAAAATAAATAAAAGTTGCTGCCTTTATAAGTAGCCTACAATACAATTCAAGTCATTTCTTACATTAAACTGACATAAATGAGTTGAATCTTGTACAACTTAAAACAAGCTGAAAATGGCTTAATGCAGTGTAAATACAGGTTGTCATAGTTTGATGGAGTTCGAATAATTGGTCAATTTGGTGGTAAGTTTTAAATAACCAACATTTACGTCTGCCACATACTTTAAAAACAGGATTGTCTTTTGTTTCATTTATTTTTATATTACCACAGTACAATGTTTTGTGCATGTGTAGCCTACCATGTACATGTTCTGATACAATGGCCAATCATTTGGCGCCATAATAAAGTAGACGCCGTTCTTTTACTCGTATCCTTGTTTTCTTATGCTAAAATTGAATATGAACTTAATAATGTATGGTAGTTTTTGTGAGTTTTTTTTCCTCACATATTTGTAATCTTCCTGTCAGGAATATGAATGAGACTTGGAGGGCTTTAGGACCCGGGAAGCAGCGAGCGTGGTGTCCCACTGACGGAGCGACGCACAGCACATACATAAAGACATTAGGTGAGTGTGTTGACACGTCTGAAACCATTGATACTCAGCATTCAGACCTTACCAGTGCGGAAGGGTTTATGCTTCACTTTTGTTTTTGTGTGTTAATTGCATCCATCCATGATAAAGTTCATCACACATCCATAGTTTGCTCTTTTTATAGTAGTAGCGGCAATATCCTGTGACCCTGTCAATCCAGCGTGGTCGCCATTCACGCTAAACTATAGTAGATTTACTCGTGTAGTGTGAGCTAGTGTTGCAGTTTTAGCTTAGTACACAACAAAGTGAAACAATTGTAAGATAAGAAGACGACATTTGCTAATGTTGTAGCCAAGTAGTGTTGAATGAGCTGGTCTGTCAGAGCTCACGTGCTGTGTCTCATAACCTGTAATTATTTTGTAATACAAATGTAGAGTATCATAACCAGAAACAGTAGTAATCATTACTACACTATGTCCCACAATGCAGTGCACTTGAATCGACTTCAAAAATCACAAAATAACCTTGTATCACACATAAATTTAAACATTTAATTTAAAGAGATACTGTAGCTGTTAAGAATTTGTTATGCAAAATAATAGTTTTTTATATCCGGAATGATAACTGGAAGCCACTCTCTAAATATACACACATGCTTTGTTAAAAATTCATGTTACGGTGAGATAGTTCAATAATAGTTTGTTCTTGAATATTACTCTTTCGTGTTATTTTTTTAGTAGACAGATCCAGTTTACTGTGCAGTAAACAGTATTAGTAATCCATTCCTAACTGAGTTAAATGCACCTCATTGAGTCTTCCCTGTTTGGTTTTAATGTATATCCATGTTTGCTTTCTCAAACAAGAAAAGATGTAGGGCGGGACTTCCGAGTGGTGTAGTTGTGACGTCAAAATCCAGAAGACTAATTCGCTGATTCCTTCGAGATCTTTCTATGGGGTTAAAAAACAGGCCTATGATTCCCAAATGTTAATTGCCCTAATAATGTTTATTTTTTCTATAGGTAGGCAGTTTATGATGTCTTAGTTCGAGAGTAAAGATCAGTATCTTTTCATTTTTATGCGATATGTAGGCCTATATATTGCCATATATAGTGAACATACTGATATAAAAAGATTCTCCCATAGGAATGCTGGATTTAGATTATAGGCTAATTAATTAATGCTGCCCTGTGTATCTGCCCTAATGGATAAGATTATTTTGATTTTTTTTTAATCAGTAACTTCATATTGAGAACTTCATATTGGCTTTGCAGTTTAAAAATGGTTTTAGGCTATATATTATTAAATATATAATAATATTCGTTTATAAATGTATATAATACATATTATATACATATAAACTACATACACAGCTGCAGTCCGTATCTTTTGGCGCTCTAGCGGTTAATAAACCGAACTGCATCCCAGACAGCAACATAGTGTCGGCCCAGATCCGGCCCACATCTGGTACACGTACTGGATTTAACGCATTTCAGATGTGGGCTAAATCTGTGCCGACACTCTGTTGCTGTCTGGGATGCGTCCTACGGAAGAATATTGTATCTGCAGCTATTTCTCTCTGTTTATATATATGACGAGTCACGCAGGTACTGGGCAATGGAACGACCCGAACCAGTCTAAAATAGTCTGAATATAAACACTTATTATAGGTGTACCGTAGTGATTCAGGATATAACAAAAACATGGGTTGGTAAATGGATTTATAATGTACTTGCTTATGGTATTTTGTAAATTTTTAAAACGAAAAAGTTACGGACTGCATCTTTAAATATAAAACTTTTTAAAGGTAAAGTTTACCCAAAAATGAAAATTTTGTCGTCATTTACTCACCCTCAAGTTGTTCCAAACCTGTGCTGAACACAAAAATGTCAGTAACCGTTAATGGGCCCCAAGTATATATAACTAAATGTTATTTATATATATATATATATATTATTTATATGTTATTTATATATGTATATTAGGGCTGTCAAAAGATTAATCGCATCCAAAATAAAAGTTTGTGTTTACATAATATATGTGGGTGCACTATGTATAATTATTTTATATATATATATATATATATATATATATACACACACTGTATATATTTAAGAAATATTTTCATGCACATACTGTATATAGATTTATATATCATTTATATTATATATAAATATAAATATTTTATATATAAATAATATTTTTTTCTTAAATATATATGCATGTGTGTGTATTTATTTATATATATATATATATATACACACAAAATAATTATACACAGTGCACCCACATATATTATGTAAACAAAAACTTTTATATATATATATATATATATATATTAAATAATATTATAAAAAAGAAAGGCTTTTAAGATGCATGTGAACCTTAAAATTAGTCAACATTTCACTTAGTGCATTTTATTAACTGTTTTCAAAAGTTTTACCATAGGATACCGTGAGTCAGTGTCATTCTGTCTGTCTGCTTGTCTGCAGAACATCATTAATCTCACCGCTGCTATGATGCAGACTAATGGTCAAGCATTCCAGCTGAAATCATACAGGTGCAGACATTGAGATAATTTAATCCGATTCCGCCTGTCAGCATCGTGTTGTGAAATGCACTGTTAAAATATGCCCATGCATCAAGGAAACCGAAAATTGCCTTGTCAAGAGTGGAAATCTGTCATAGCAGTTTCAAATTACCCTAAAGCAGCGAGTTCACGAAGCATTTTTCGACATATTTGATGACTAGTGCAATTAAAATGGTTACGCTCATGTATGCATAAACAAAGGTACCAGGCTACCGTTTTACTTCATGCAGGTGGCATATTTGACAGTATTACTTGCAGGATAAATGGCTTAGGAGTTATAAACGGGAAGCCTATGATAAATTGATTCTGCTGGAGACCACCATGTACCGCTTCGCAGCTGCGTGGAACGGTCACCTAATATTACAGAGGCATTTGCTTTCAACTCTAGAAACATATTTTTAATTGGGTTCGGCTACAAAAAAAAATCCATTTATTTTGCACACCTGCTGTGCCAACCTTGGTTTTTTTTATTGCTCACCGTTTTATTTCTGTCCGTAGCACATGGAAAATGGTGGAAAATGTTCTCAACTCTGACTCTGAAAGGGGCCTTTGATGAAAAATGAACTCGACGCTTTCTTTTGATCACCGCGCACCAGTCCTAGATTCTCCCATCTGCCCGTTTTTTAGAATAAACTATTAGATGCTCCACTTTACGCACCTTTGAGATCCATGTGCCAACCATCCACCGTACTGTGTATAGAGCCTCGGGCTGGGCATTGCACCATCACTTCACTCTCTGTTTGTAGCCTGAAGGAAAAATATAGGATTGTGGCTCGGGACAAGCAAAAATAGACTTGTTTTTCTTTCTTTTTTTGTAGCCTGTCATGTGTTGAGTGGCTCCGTGGTGATTGGCAATCTTTCACTGTATGTGCTGGTGAGGGATTATTGTTAGAGCAACCTGACAGCTGGCACTTGGCAGGTCTACCCAGAACACCATGGATAATTTAGCCGCTCGTCGTCATAATAGTTCATTAGTCGCACTCTTGTGCTAGATGCGTCTCTTCACGAACTAAGCGAATGAATACTTAACGCTACAAGAAGTGCCAGTGCAGGGTAAGACACATCAGAGAATCTGGTAGATGTGTAGAATTCATTTCTCACAGTTGAGACGTTATTTCTCATAATTGCGAAGTTTAGACGTTACAGAAGTCTATGGATGTTTTTATCCAAATCAACATTGCATTCAAGGTGCGCATTTACATTTGGGATCGAACCCATGACCTTGGTGTGGCTAGCACCACGATCCCCTGTTCGAGCTAAAGGATAGCCTATAATGGTTTGCGAATGCCATTTAATGCAAATATTAATTAGTCAGTGTTTGTATTACTTTAGAGTTGCTACCTCGACTAGGAACGTGTCTTTTTTTCCACCACAAAAGTTTTTTTTTTTGTAATTTTCTCCATTCGAGCAATGCGTTGTGATTCGCTCAGCTTTTTTGTTTTTCACCCTCACATCTAAGTTGTAGTCTCTGATTTTTGAGCCCTCCTGCAAGCAAATGGCTTCAAGACTTTCTTCAAGTGCTTACCAGTAAGCCTGCGAAGTTGCTACGGGAGACCTTGAGGGCTTTTTTGGGAAAACGGTACAAGCCGCTCTTCGTCTTTTTGTTTCTATGGTGAACTCTATAATGAACGAGAGGCATAATTGCATGCCTTGTACCTCCAAATCAAGCATCACACATTATCATTTAAGGGTATTAGAGCAAGCGTGCTCTTGTCAGATTCAATTTCAATGCCTCAGTGGGTTTTCTGCCCTAATGCGTTGGGTCTACAGAGTTTTGTCATTGTGAATACGGTATACAGACTTATAGCAATTACTAAATTCATTATTTAAATGGTTGCTTTATGAGTGTTTTCTTCTTTTTGACCTCTCTAGTCCCTTGCAGTTTGATTCAAAACAAGATGGTTCTTAAGCGTGGTTATCTGGTCTGCTTTTGGTACTTTTGTTCTCTTTGTGAGGCTAGTCATCCAAACATATCATTGAAACATGCCTGAAAGACTTCAACAAAAACATTTTTGTTGTTACCCAAGACTCTTTAAACCATTCATGGTCATTTTCTCTTTTCATTCTCTCTCTCTCTCTTCAGGCAATGGCGCAGACGGGCTTTGGGCGAAGATACTTCAGAGCGTTTGTTAGTGGCTTTTTTGTAGCCGTTCCAGTGACAGTGACGGTTTTAGATCGTCTTGCCTATGTGGCACGCGTAGAAGGTGCCTCCATGCAGGTGAGTTATCCTTTAAACATTTCATCAAACTATTCTTGGTAACATCGTTGTTTTGATGAATCTGGATGAGTCGGGATTTTTATCACTTTACAGTATTTGTCACCATTGTAATTTTCTTTCCCCATCTTCATAATTTTTATGTAATAATTTATATAATATAAAAAATTAAAATGGTCATAGAACTTAATATATTTTCGACATTTTGGAAATTGATAAATGTTGGTATGTTGGTTGCATGTCATTTTTTTTCAATTTACTATAAAATACCGTAATATAACAGAATTATATTGAATA
The DNA here is from genome assembly GCF_016745375.1 of Pimephales promelas. Next base: position 2,380,902 of record NW_024121865.1, on the reverse strand, counting down.
ATTTCCCTTTAAAATGCAGCAGTGTAACAAAATTAGTATTTAAAAACATTTTTGAGTGATGATGCAAATTTTGAGTCGCTCGAATAAAATCTTAAAAGACAAACAGCTTAAACTAAATCATAGAAATGCATCAAACTTACCAAGTTTAAATCAAAGGCGATATTAAAACATCTCTGCTTGCTTACGGGAAAGTTTTGAGAAAGTTTAGGAAACTTAATACCCAATAAAAAGAACATTCAAATCATGACCACATTCACAGTTGCTTATATAATACCATCAAAATAATTACAAATATACTATGACTATTCAATATATTCCAGAGCCCTAAGCGAACTTTACTTTAACAAGCATCTCTATTCAAACATTAATAACCCTTTTTTTAATATTAGGACTTTGCATCAAGGCTCAATCAAACCAAATGTCCTTAACATTGCACTAATAGCACAATGAAAGAAACCTCTAATAATGAGAGAAACCCTTCTGAATACACCATGCTCATTTCCTCGGCAAACAGAAGTAATGGTTCATTATGTACCTAATGAACACTATCTAACCAAAACACTGGTGTTTTGTTGTTTTCCTTTTGGAGTTTGGTTTTCTATCTCGGTTCATAGTGTTATAAATTAGCTAATGGCTTCACCCGGTCCATCCACGGCCTTCGAATCCAAATAAGTGACTCCGCGGACAATGCTGAAAGCTGACACCAATACAGAATGAGAAAATGTGTCTGAATAAAAAAGATAGAGCGCCCAGCTGTGACAGATAAATTCTCTAGGCGGGAAGGCTCGTCGGGATATTTATTTTAGAAGGACAGATAAGAGATATTTCTGTCAATTATCCCAGCAAGCGTGAAATGGCTCATCGAGATCTCCCTTAATGATTCATTGGAGGCCCGTGTATCAAGTCAGTCGCTGACTTGCATGTTTGAGAAGGTTCGTCACACACAAGTTGTTTGATATACCACCACAAAAAGAGTTAAGAGAAAAACAAATTCCGTTTTTGAAGTTAACTTGCCGACGATATTTTTATCCTTCAGTCGAAAGGCTGAATGAAGAACAGAGCGATTCTTTTCCAGAACAAAATTAAAGCAAAGTTGCTGCCACTGAGCTTATTCTTAGAGTTACAGTAGTTTTGGAAGTTTTGTGGAGCGGAGGATTAAAGCAATAAATCATAGACCAAAAAGAACAAATGATGAAACTTAAAAGTTTCTAATCTGTCGCAACTCTTCTAGAGACTCTTGTAGACTCTAAAATATCCTGGTTTGAATCTTTCCCAGCCGTCCTTGAACCCAGACGGAGGGTCGTCACCTGATGTTGTGCTGCTGAACCGCTGGACTGTGAGGAACTACCAAGTGCAGCGAGGGGACGTTGTGTCAGTTCTGTGAGTAGCCGTGTTTTGTCCTTATTATGTGACATTTCACCGTGGGCGGAGCAACCGAGCGTGACCCTGCCGAAACCCGACAAAGTGACTGAAATAATGTTCTGTTGTTTATCATGGCTGGCTAATGTGATGCTCGACACTTTTTTTGCATTTAAATGTATTGTGCGTTGATGTAGTACGGTAGGGATGTAGGGATGGTATTTAACGGTACATTTAAAGGAGAACTCTGCCGCAAAATGAACCTTTGGTCTAATAAAATATCGGTACCTACTTAGTCAATCGTTCTCTGAGATTTGTTTTCATGATAATCGAATGTAAAGAGTTTTATCTCTAAAAACTGTTTAGCGTATAATGCTAGTACTGGGGGTATAGAATAAGTAAAAAACAGGAGCCATCTTGGAAAATAGTCTCGATAAGTCGACCCCCGAACGCCGTTCATACAGTTCAGCTCACTCAGCACGACTTTCGTGGTTTGACTTATCATGACTGTTTTCCAAAGATGGCTCCTGTCTGTATATACGAAGTGGACTGTCTTTATAGACCATTTCACAAGATGTAAACAACACTGGTCCAGAAGCACTTCCTGTTTCAGTTTTTTAACACTACATAAAAGCTGGGATAAAATACAACCAACAGAACATTTAAAACTGAATCAAAAAGTTAAACAAACATCTTTAAGATGTTTTCTTTACATGTGTAATAAAGAAAACAGTTACAAACTGAAACAGGAAGTGCTTCTGGACCAGTGTTGTTTACATCTTGTGAAATGGTCTATAAAGTATCTTCTTATTAAACGGTCTGTAAACTTACAAAGTTCTCAATGCTTCGTTTTGCATGTATGGACCCTCATTATGTTACTGTGTTAGGTTGGGGCTATTTTTTATAAACTAGCGATTGATTTTTACTTAATAAATGCCCCCAGTACTAGCATTATACGCTAAACGTTTTTTAGGTTCTTTGCGTGCGAACTCGACAACCAACTACTGTGGACTTCGACCGAAAACAGGAAGTAAATACAGGTATATGAGCTGGCTGAATTAACGTCATTTTTATTAATATCTTTCACATCTACTGCAGTCAGATTGACCGTCCTCACTCACTTAAAGTTATCTTAAGAAACACTAATAATTTGATAACACTGTTAAATGTATAACAAATCTCGAAATAAAAATTTTGAATGAAAACTCTGGTCAAATCCATGAAAATGGCCTTGATTGAGAAGTCCATTTATTAGGTGAATTTTGTCAGATGTGATGTTTTTGTGACAGAACATCATGTTGATGTCAATTGGTTGTGCCTGTAGACCTCTTTTGTGAGTCCTCGCATCCAAATCTTTGACGAAATAGAAAATTGAGGTGTTCTCCATCCAGACATCTGTAGCGCTCAAAATTGCTAATTGGATCATTTTGGTCCCTCTTTAATCCGCCACAGATCTCCTTGACCTTAAACCCAGCTGCTCTGAGTACACTAACTCAAGGGGAATCCTCCTGTGGATAATGAGCCCACTCTGTCAGGAGGCCTTTTAAGGGTTACTGTCATCGCAAGTAATTGGCATAGACGCACTCTTCTGATATGCTTTAATGCGGTGCTCAACACCAAGAGCCTTTTGACACGGACCCTGCGGAGCCTATCATCTAGACTCTAGTTAGGTAACTCCTCTTCACTTTTATGTATGGTCTGTTTTTTGAAGCGCCAGAGGGGGAAAGATAGTATTTATTTCATCCAACTTCTCGATCAAACACTCACCCTGCGGTGTTCTTTGGCTTTTATACGTTTGATAGGCCAGTAGATGGCTGAGCGCCTTTGGCTGTTAAAATTAGGTTTTGATGCTGTGAAACTTGTGTATGATTATTATGCCACCACAGGATGTTTTTTCACAATTAAAGCATTACTCAGTTGGGCGGAATTCTGAACAGAGAGTTATTTAATTAATGAAGCAGAAACGTTTTTAAAAAGTGATTCTTTTTTATTTTTTTTATAAAAATATTTTTGGTGTCCCTCTAGCAGTACCAAATGAAGCAAAAATGTTGACTGTTTTCAAAAGGTTTTTAGAACACTCCCTCCTTTTGTCATTGGTCAAACAAGCAAATAGCTCCGCCACCAAACTCACATCATGGCTTGAGCCACTGTTGCTATGTCAGGCTGGTCGGAATTTTCAAATAAACGTTGTTTTCTAACCGCCATAGAGTTTTTCAGGGAAATCTACCTTTTAATATCTTATTTATAGTTGTCTCTGCATTAAGCTGGAACAGGATAAATGTTTTATGTTTTTATATATATATATATATATATATATATATAAAGTACGCATTTCTATGGAAGCTTGTTTCCACCACGGAAAAAAAAAATATTTCAAATTTAATTGCGGCTTTTTCTCTCACGATTGCGACTATATAAACTTGCAATTGTGAGTTATAAAGTCAGAATTGCAAGTTTATATCTATTTTGACTTTAAAAACTCGCAGTTCCGGGTTTACTGTATATCATGCGATTCTGACGTAAACTCTCAATTGACTGAAAAAAGCCAAAATTGTGAGAGAAAAAGTCACAATTACCTTTTTTATTTTTTATTCTGTGGCAGAAACAAGCTTCCATACGTTTCAGCTTTAACTCGACAAACTGTACTGTTTTAGTTTTTTTGTAAATCCCTGTATTAGGAACAATGTTGAGAGTATGGGAAGGCAGATTCATTCTGTCATTACCCAAAGATGGCACTCTTCCCCTGCTGGGAATTCACTGCGATGTTGGGAACATGATGTTCATCCTTTACTAAGCTATTCTGTGGGAAGAAACTAGCATTGCATATTAATACTGCTGACTTTGATTGCTTTAGTATTCAATGTATGTATAATATCTTGTTTTTAAATCAGATTCTTTCCTTTTATATCAATATATTCAATATTTCTTGGGTTTTTTTAAACCAAAAATGTCATTATTTACTCAGCCCCATAATATATCATTTTTTATGTGATCTCTTGTATTCAAAAAACACCATAAAATAACCATAAAATTAGTTTAGACTCTGTGTGCTATATTTGATGTAGAAATTTAGATCATTATTCAGTGTACATGTTGGCTTTTGTTACAACAAATTTGATTTCAGCCTTTTAAAATTCATATGGACTACTTTTATGATACTTCTATCTTTATTTCTTAACCATATTTATCATATTTGAACATATTTAGATCACATGACCATCTAAATTGGGACAAATCAGTCAAAATTTTGGAGCAAGTCTCCAGGTTTCAAATCTGACATGTCTGAGTGGGGTTGAATCTGAATGTGTTTATGCAGTTGCAAGAGTTTTGTTTTCCTCTGCGTGTTTGGATCAAATGCAGATGTAATTGGGACTCATTTCAAGCGTTGTCTGAGGAGATTTCTCAGCCCACAGAGTAATATCTTATTTAGAGAACATTCCTCATCTTCAGACAGCAGTCGATGGGGAAATGGTTCTGTCAGGGTGTTTTATGCACACAGAAAACATTTTGTCATGCTTTAAACAGAGTAAACAGGGACAAACTTGATGATTTTATGAATTGCCATTTGTACACATTACCACTTCCTAAAGAGTTCTTCCACAGCATTTGGTCAAAAGTGAGGGTTATGAATCTGTTACTAAGGGGAGACAGTCGCACAAAATTTAGACTAAAACATTTAGTCCTTTTTAACAAATAACCATTTTTGCAAAGGCAGCTAGGAGCATTGAAAGTGGACAAAAAGAACAGATACTGTAAATATCTATTGATTCACAACACGCAATATCAATTTTCCCTGTCTTTTCCGAGTCACTTTGAGGTGTGCTGGGCAGAAAATAGGATCTCGCTGGATTGGGTTGTGTAATTAGCCTTCTACATGGAAACCAGTTTAATTCATGCATCCTCTGAGAGGTTTCATAGGGTCGAATTTGTTTTCAGAGAATGTTGCATTCAGCTCAGAGTATGAGGTGAACTCAGGTGTTTTTCAGACCAGCGTGCTTCTGTTTTGGTTGTTAATGTGGTGGCAGGAAGCCTCATTGTTACATAAGAGTGCTGAAGGCAGGTCAGGTTTGGGGAGTGAGGAACCTTGGGCCTTATTTATAACCGTTGCGTATGCACACAACAGGCCCTGAAAGAGGTGTATAGAGGTGTATTATTATTAATTTGAAACATATTGAATATATACACTCACCTAAAGGATTATTAGGAACTCTTGTTCAATTTCTCATGAATGCAATTTTCTAATCAACCAATCATATGGCAGTTGCTTCATTTAGTGGTGTGGTCCTGGTCAAGACAATCTCCTGAACTCCAAACTGAATGTCAGAATGGGAAAGAAAGGTGATTTTAGCAATTTTGAGAGTGGCATGGTTGTTGGTGCCAGACGAGCCGGTCTGAGTATTTCACAATCTGCTCAATTACTGGGATTTTCACGCACAACCATTTCTAAGGTTTACAAAAAATGGTGTGAAAAGGGAAAAACATCCAGTATGCGGCAGTCCTGTGGGTGAAGATGGCTTGTTGATGCTAGAGGTCAGAGGAGAATGGGCCGACTGATTCAAGCTGATAGAAGACAACTCTGACTGAAATAACCACTCGTTACAACCGAGGTATGCAGCAAAACATTTGTGAAGCCACAACACGCACAACCTTGAGGCGGATGGGCTACAACAGCAGAAGACCTCATCTCCACTACAAAAGAGGCTATAATTAGCAAGAGCTCACCAAAATTGGACCGTTGAAGACTGGAAAAATGTTGCCTGGTCTGATGAGTCTCGATTTCTGTTGAGACATTCAGATGGTAGAGTCAGAATAAAACAGAATGAGAACATGGATCCATCATGCCTTGTTACCACTGTGCAGGCTGGTGGTGGTGGTGTAATGGTGTGGGGGATGTTTTCTTGGCATAATTTAGACCCATTAGTGCCAATTGGGCATCGTTTAAACACCACAGCCTACCTGAGCATTGTTTCTGACCATGTCCATCCCTTAATGGCCACCATGTACCCATCCTCTGATGGCTACTTCCAGCAGGATAATGCACCATGTCACAAAGCTCAAATCATTTCAAATTGGTTTCGTGAACATGTCAATGAGTTCACTGTACTAAAATGGCCCCCACAGTCACCAGATCTCAACCCAATAGAGCATCTTTGGGATGTGGTGGAATGGGAGCTTCGTGCCCTGGACGTGCATCAACTGCAAGATGCTATCCTATCAATATGGGCCAACATTTCTAAATAATGCTTTCAGCACCTTGTTGAATCAATGCCATGTAGAATTAAGGCAGTTCTCAAGGCAATAAATGGGTCAAACACAGTATTAGTATGGTGTCTATATATATAAAAATGCAGCAAAAAAAAATTTCAGTTTTGTCCAGTTAAAACAAGATTATCAATAATATTACCAGATGAAATATTACCTGTTTTTCTTGAACCGTAGCAGAAATGTGGCCCATTGAGCTTTAAGCTATATTACATTTGTAGATAGCATCATTTTGTCCTGCTTTACGTCCTGGATGTCCTCTCCACAAGCCCGCAGTATTGTCCTCAGCATGAGGTTTAATATCGCTCTCAGGCTGTTTGTATTGTGCACCCAGAGAAGCTTGATTTTGTCACATAAAGATTGGTATCATTTATTGCCCTCAGGTTTTCTGATGCTTTAACTCATCGTTGTTTCACCAGTGCTGTATTCTATGAGCCTATTTGTGCTTGTGAATCAGCCTTCATATGGAGACGGTCAGCAGAGAGTGCCAAGAAACGACCTTTTCAGGCCAATTTAAACAGTTCGAAAGTCCTTTAACACGAAACTCCTTTTTTATGCAACGAGATCTTATAAATATTTAGAAAGTTGATCATCGTTATTGTAATTTTTCTTCTTTTAGTCTGAAGTGCAAGATGAACCTTCCCCTTTTGGCCAGAAAATGAAATGATCAGTGGAGGAATTGCTCGCAGATGTTTAATTTGCAGAAGCGCTAGGCAAGCGCCCGTTATTCATCCAGGGAACTCTAACTCATTTTCTCCACCGAACACCCTCTCCAATTAAATCTGAGGTCAACTGTCCATCATCCTTAGCAGTAAACGCTGTGGGTTCACTTGTAAAAGATGAGTTATTCCATTTGTTAGTTTTGCGTTAGATGTGGTAATTATCTTTGTTGAATATACAATACATGTAGTCTATTATTCATATCAGTCTTAATCATATTAATTGAGAGAATACGAAAAAAAAGACAAGGAACGTCTACTAAAAAACAACAGTATAGCAACTGAACCTCCAAAAATGTGTGTGTGTGTGTGTGTGTGTGTGTGTGTGTGTGTATGTATATATATATATATATATATATATATATATTATTCAATTAAATAATAGTATTATACTTTTAAAATTCTAAAAATGTAAATTCTATACTATTTTGTATAAATCAACCAAATTTTAATTTCACTGACTTCTACATTTAAGTAATAATGATCAAAAACCTTGTGTTGCTGTGGAGACAGTCTTCCTCTGCAGCAGTTTTTTTCATCTAACAAAACAGAGACTTCTGCAGTGCCCTATTTAATGTGATTATTATATAATTTTTTTGAATCTCAACAGAAAACTACATTAGCCACACTCACATATATATCTGTAGTTGTAAACTGTTAGTGGCTGTTGGTTATTTTGCGTGCGATTAGAGCAGATATCTCTTTCCCTTCTCCAGTTGTTGGACAAACATCAAAGAGGCTTCCCTGCCACTCTCCGCCAATAGGATCCGTCCTATAAAATGAATTTCCACTGGCATTGTACGTTCCCCTCATCTCCTACATGAACTGTGCTCTGCCCACATCAGTGGGAGATGTTAGTCCCTTGACATATTCAGGACATAATAAGGCTGGAAGATCTGGATGTACCAGATGGGAAATTTGTCTTACCGATGTCAAGGTGTATTGAACTACAGTAGCTTAATATTCTCACTTTTTTCTCTGCTTCAATGCGTATATTTGACATGTAATTTAGAAATATATAATAATATATTTAAAATTATATTATTTTTGTAGTTTTTAGTGTCAAATATAGTTTTATATCAGCCATTTATATTATATTATATTTTTATATTATATTATATTAATAAATGGTTAGTTCCAATCCTTGATTCTGATTGGTCAATAGCTGTGCTTTATTATATCTCTTTATTATATCTCAGTTCCTATTTATTTGAGCTTTCATGCATATTACACATTGGAATATATTGCTCTTTTATATATATATTCACACACACACACACACATATATAATATATATTTATACGCACATGTAAACAAAAACTTTTGTTAGCTAGCTATTCATCGATTTGACAGTATTGTATAGTATTAGTTATATTTTGTTGTAGTGTTTAGTGTTTTATTTTTTTAATTCATGTAGACAATTTTTATTTTATTTTAATATTAACCATTTATTATTATATTATATTATACATTGTTATATTTTTATTTATGTAAACAATTAGCATTGAATTTTATATAATATTATATTTATTATTTTGTTTATTTATGTTGACAAAATAGTATAGAATCTTTATACCTGGCACTTATTTTTATCAAATAATATATTTAGCATTTTTTTCATTTCATTTTTTTTATTTTTTTTATTTAACATATTATTTAATATTTATTGAAACATCCTTTTTTTTTTGAAGACTTGTTCATCAAGATTTCCACCTTTTTGTTATTCAATAGTTTGCGTGTCAGATCTCAGGTGGGAAAAAAACATGTCATCCTTGCCAAGTCATTGCTATTCGTGAAACTATTTCTCGAATCGCACGAGTCACATTTTCTTCGGAACACAAACAGCTGTGTCATCACAAGGCACGGTGCAGCCGTCGCCATGGCAGCAGCATATTTCTGTCCCTCAGCAGTTAGAGAACACTCATTACAGTCAGGTCACACTGATTCACTCCGGTCCAGGCATTTGCGGTCCTGTGCTCACCCACTGTTCACTTTATTATCAGTATCAGGAGTGTTACAATTCATTTCCCCAATGGCGGCTGGTATTAAATTCCCTGTCACACTTGGGAGGTCAGCGCTTTAGTGGAGTCATGGTAATGAGTGCGAGGGAGACGGGGGAGCTGGCCATGGCAGATTAAGACGACGTGTCAACATGCTAAGCTTCTAATAAGAAAGATATTCTTTAGGAGAATTACTGTCTGGTCTTAGACATTCACAATAGAGGTTAAGGCCAAGAGATAGTGGGGATTTTAATGAATTCCCGAAATTCATTTCCGTGCTTTTCAGACCTTTTGATTTGGAAAATTTGGGACGTTTAGAGACGATTCATATTTTCATAAGCCGTGAGAATAATGCGGAGAAAGAAGAGGGCTCGACAGTAAATGTGGTGGGATGGGCCAGAGCCCGTGTGAGAGACTAACACTTTGTGTGTGTGTGTGTGTGTATTGAACATTTTTGTTGAAAATCCTCTTGTAAGAATAAATCAAATCAATATTGCTTTGTAATGTTTTCACTTGTTTGCCAGCAAAATTGAATGGATTTGTTTTACAGTTATTTATGAAGTATAATTAATTATAATTAAGTATAATTTAAAAAAATTAAAATGATTTGGGGGGGTTGGGCCCCTCCAAAATTACACATTGTAATTTTACTCATATCATTAAAATATTATAACGTTATTATAAAAATCGGATTATATTTGATTTGTTAATTTTAACATTTAATAATAGTACCAACTCCCTGTGGCCTATTTATACCATTTGTGAGAGATTTTTCCTTGAAAAATTAACATGTAGCTTTATAAGGAAGCCTACCTGATATTTATCCAAATGAATTGATGTAAACATTGTTACACATTGTTACTAAACTTAATAAAATTCTGTTTGGTCAGCAAATGTTTTGAGAATCACAATACACTTTTTTTTTTTAAATCCTTTCTTATGATTTATATTCATCGGCTGCCTGCTGAACATGCATTTGAGCTCTTATATTTCTGACCTCTAAAAGTTCAGATTAATGCATTTAACTTTAAAATTCAAACAGATATCAAATGTCAAGCAATGCATTTGAATATCTAAAAGTTTATACTATTTTTTCCAAATATAAAAACACTAAAAAACTAGAAGAATATAATACAGTTTGAGACACTATATTGAATTAAATTCTATTCATGTTATTTAAAAAAAAAAAATTGTAGTGGGGACCATGAAAAATTTGTCAGGTTGAGCAAAAATCGGAACGATTGACCTTGTTAAACCCTGAAGAAGAAAACCTGCGCACTGGTGTAGCCTGTGATTAATGAAACTGTGACATTTAGGTCATGTGACCTTCATCAGACATACAGCATCTTAGAAAAAAAGGTTTTAATCTCAGAGGGACAGCCATTGAGTCACGGTTGTTATTGAGTGTTTCTTGTGGATCAACAGACTTTCTGTGTGTGTGAGCTTGCACACTCTTCTTCTGTCATTACCTCACAGCTATCTCAGAAAAAAACACTCCCTCTACCCAGAGACTCGGATAAAGATTGATGTTTCTTTTACTTCCAAAGGCATTTTTCTCTGCACTCAAATATAGCTTAGAGTCTTTTTTCTCTCCTGCCCTGACTGAAAAGACCGTGTGTACGAGAGAGAGAGAGATGAACTATACAACACTCAAGCCATCTTGAGAATGCAGAATGCTTTCCTCCAGATATTTAGAAAGCATTATTAGCTGACACAAACCCGTTGGCCTCTGGGTTTCATTATGCCTAGGTGGTCTCTGCTTATGGCTAATGTGGCAGGTGTCATTTCCCGGCGCCAGTGATTCACACTTTGCCTCGTGAGGCTCCATACTAAAGACAGCTCATCACGCTCATGGCGTTGTGGTGATCCCCATGGAAACAAATCAACCCACAGTGGAAGAGGGAATCAGAATCCACCTTCTCCATTATGCAATCATGAGCGCAATCAAATCCACAAGTGCCGTGAACGTTTAGCCAACTCGCAATCCTAATTTGGTCGCCCAGGTAGAGTTTACCCATTTCCAAATTCAGTACAAGCCGTAGAGGGGAGTCAAAATTTGGAATGAGAAATCATGCATTTTAGCAGAGATTACAGTTCCCATCATTGTCCTTATGACACTCTTACACCGTGTCCTAACTACACGCGACGTGACGCCGCGACACGCGATAAAAGGTATGTTTTTCATGTTAATCAGAGTTTTTGTACTAACCAGACGCGATGGCGACACGCAAAGTTTCTAATTTAGAAACGGTTCCTATTTCTGCGACGTCGCGGCTGAGGGATCCGCCCATTAAGAGATCTCATTGGATGGAAGTTCTGCGTGTCATGAATATTTAATCATCAAACATGGACGACGAGGAACTGATTGTCGAGTTCAAAGGCATTAGGTCACTGTCCCACAAGCGATAACGGATAATTTACCTCAGATTTTGAAAGCATATAATATAGCGTTCAAAATGAATTCTATGCAAACATACAAATGTATTTCATAACAAAATTAGTCAATGAGTATATTTTGTTAATGTTTTGATTTTTAATAATGTCCTTACCCATTTCCAATGCGAGTGCGGGCCAGCAGTGCGCTTTCACAGAGAGACTCCGCCCACACGCTGTTCTGAATGGCTGTGATTTTTGATTGACAGACACACTTGCTGTCGCTGGAATTTTATCGCGTCGCATGTAGTTAGGACACGGTGTTGGAAGGAAAACCTTAAAAGGTTCTATCAGCGCTACGTATTTGGAACCCCTAAAAGGTTCTATACAGAACCCTTTTTAATGGTTCAATAATAAGAACCCTTTAGGGTTCTTTGAAACCAGGAAAAAGGTTTTATATGAACCTTTTGGGTTCATTCATTATCATTTGTTTTGTCCTTTCCGGATTAAATATTTCATATTATTGACAAACATCAAGACCCTAAAATGTATTAATGAATACATGTGAATGATCACAAAAATTAACTACAGTAGTTAATCAATATCACACGAAGAGTGCCATTTCAGTTTTTCTCCTTCAAAAATCAGCATGATTAAAATGTGATATTACAACAGTTTAATAAACAATCATTTAATAACTACAAAATGTTGGAGAATAATGAAATATATCCATGAATAATAGCTTATAAAGAACCTTTTGTGCCAAAAGGGTTTTTTCTTGTCATTATAGAACCTTTTTTAGCATAAAATGTTCTTTTGGAGTTGAGTAAAGAACCCTATGCTTCATATATAGAACCCCATTGAACCCTTTTTTGAAGATTTTATATCGTCGCTGGCGGGTGGAATCTGCTTATAAAATGTGTGATAAATGTAATACTTTATTAAAATATTATGATATCATATTATATTATTTGTAAGGAGTAATTGGCGACGGGCGTTTCACTTCGGCTGTGCATTGTTTTCAATAATTGAATGGCCCGGAGTCAATTATTCCACTTATACTATAGGGATATATTTCAAATGATGTATTTCAAAATATTTGTCAGGTTTTTGTCCTTAACGCTCTTGTTTGTAGGACTAATTTCTTATGCTTCTAATCCCAAGCCTCCCTAATTACAAAAAGTAATTTTAGAGCTAGTAACGGAGGCTTGAGCTATTGATGTAGTTATTAATGCAGTAGAGAGAGAGATTAAGCGCATGTGAATTATCTGTGCGCCTCTCAACAGTGTTCAGCAGCAGCGTCTCTACTATTAGCAAGAACAGCGGCGTTATTACTTCGCAAGTGAGAAATGTCATGTAGCTTTTAAGTTGCTAAACTATTTTACTGATAAAATCATCAGAGCAGGGCTGACAACACATTTGTTTGAGTGTGTGTACTGTGTGTGAGTTTGAGTGGGAGAGCAGGAGAAAGAAAGTATGTGCGTTCCTTACATTATAAAGTGCAATTTTGTGGCAAAAACGTGTCATTTTTATCCTGTTGTTTACTATATTTACTTTATAATGTTTGTCAATCAGATTCATATTATATTATATTATATTATTAATTGTCAATTTGTGGCAGGCTTTTTCCAGAAAGAAATGGAAGACAATCTTGAATTAATTTTCCTAATTTAAACCTGAAAATGAGTATTTTTTTTTTTTTTAAATGATAAAAAAACGAATAAAAAAATATCTTGGATTCTTCACTACTTGCGTTTTTTATTGCAGCTCTAGCACATTATATTTTGTTAAATGAAATGGAAATGGAAATGTTTTCGGATTATGATAATATAATAATATAAATTGTAATGATATTAAAGTCACGTTTTGGTTTAATTCTAGTTCCTGTTTCCTTTGTTCTGATTTTCCCGCCACTAGTGTGTTTCTGGTTGTTGGTTATTTCCCCACTCCTGTTCTGTTTCTACAGTACCTCTATAACCCAGTTTTATATAAGCCCTGAGATCTCCTTCGTTCTTTGTCCTCTATCATTTACAGTATGTTGAAGTAGTAGTAGTAGTGCCTGTGTGTTTCCTTGTTTGGGATTTTCTATTAAATACGGTTTAGTTTGCTACTCCATCGCTGTGCACTCTTTACAGTGTGACAAGTCATTGTATAAACAAGTTTTGTGTGTGAATACTATATATAATGTGTGTGTGTGTGTATCATTAGTGTTTTATTTTTTCCGGCACGAGTGTGTCTGTACTGTTTCCCTCGCCACATTCATCTGTCTCAAGTCTCAGGTTGTTGCTAGGGTAACCTGTTGAGGGAAGGCAAGAACGTTTACGCCTGTGTACTGCAGAATGTGTCTTGATTGCTGCTCACTTCCTAATTTCTTGTCAATATGCGCAACATATTTAATGGTGGGTAATTTATTTATTGCCATTTTTCATCTGGGACTCCAAACGTCTTCCTCGGCAATGGAATTATCTCAAATGGTTATTACTTTGCATGCGTTGAATTTAATTAGTGCACTATCTTTGTGGACAGAAAGTCTCTTCATTACGTTTTAGATTAAATTAAAGTTGCATACCGCCTGAGGTTTGTGTTTTTGGAGTGAAAAGGCTCAGGCATCTCTGCTGCATTACTACTTTTTCAACTTGCTAAAAGATTTGATAAGGGCTGAATTGCTCCGACTCTTGATTTGATGTAGGGTATATAATTGTGGAATAGTATGTGTTAAGTTTGATAGTAAGTTTACATATATTAGCTTCCATACTATAGTGTAAAATGAACATTTTCATATTTGCGTATTGTACTGTATGACACTTCGGACTGGATGGTTTGTATTTATGTTTTATTTAATTGTGTAGTTTAGATGTTCAGATTTTGGGTTGCACTGCAATTTTGACTGGGGCTCCACTTATAATAATAAAATAAATTATTATAATAAAATATAAAAATAAAAAGGTTTTAAAATAGCATTGAATTTTAATATCAGGATCAGCCTTTTTTTAATATATATAATTCGATAATATTATTTTAATTTTATAAATGGAGGATATTTATGACCTCCAATTATAACAATACAATTGTTATCTAAAATATAAATTATATATATTTATACATTTATATTATATTTTAATAACATTAAATTAGTTATAATAAAAATGACATTATAATTTACATAAATTATTAGTGTTATCTAACAAAAAATACCACACACATATTATATATTTACAAACTTTTATGTTAGACATGATTAATCGATTTAACTACATTATAATTATATAAAATCATTTTAAAATTAATTAGTATTATTTATTTATTTATAGTATATTTTTTAAATAATTAATAATTTATATATATGCATATTACTTTATTTACAATAAAATTATTAACCGATGATCAAATGTATAAACACACAGTATACCGGTACATTACATAAATGATTTATATATTGTTTTAATTAACTGGATATTTATTGATTTAATTTACTAAGCTTAAGTATAATATAATTATATAAATATGATAATATAATTAAAATTAATAAATAATAATATTATTAATAATAAACACATCTCACAAATGTGAACTTGGGTAATTTCATTACAAAAGTTTGATTTGAAAATTCCAATCTTTTAATTAATGCATCTCTAACAAAAAGCAGTATCCATTTCATTGTTGCGTAAAAGTGTTGTAAAGATGTTTAGTATCATATCATCAAGTAAAGACACCTGAGAAGATTTGTTCTCTCTGCCGCTATTGCCACTTTTCCGTGACGGTTTTCCCCTTTAGCAAGCGTTATTCCCAACCACACCTGACGTTCAACACAATTACACCCACCCTGACCTTCCTCACTAATTAACTAATTGATTTGCGCTCGTCATCCATTCTTTTTTCCAGTGAAGACTGCTGTTCAGACCAGCTGGTGGAAGCCAAGGTGAAATATGGGCTAACGTGACTTTGACTAATAGCTCAGAGGAAGAAAGATGGCCCTTGCGCTCCTGACTCCGCACATCTTGTGGAGGTCAGGTCTGGAACGCCGCTGATTAGAAACTTTCCAACTGTAAACAAGTCACAGCGTGTTTCTGAAGTGGACAGAATGGACTGGAAACATTGATGTAATAAGCTCAATAATAGTTAACGCCACAAGGCCACGGAAGGCAGCAGTTCTGATGGCCAGCGCGCATTGGAGGTTATTGGAAAAAGACACTTAATGTATTTTTTTGTAATTAAATCTCCGGTTTCACCTCTGAAATCGATATGAAGTGCCGTCATAAACCACAGCTATTGAGCAGGACGCAGACTGCAAAACCTCTGAAGCTTAATCTCGGAGTGTAAATGGTTTATCGTAAAATAGATTAATAAGTAAGTATTAGCATTAAAGCATTTGCAGGCCCTGTATTGTTTGTAGGAGGTTTCTTATAAAATGGTTAAACATTAAAGTTAGTAGACCTTTATATGTCAGCAGTGGTGCATTTTATTGAAAAGGTCAATTTACTTTTTTGTCACAGCTCAGTGTGAACTTTTTTATTATTTGAAAAAATGCATTTTGTTAATAGTGTGCTAAAAAGAATCGCATATTTCGTATAATTAGGAAACATGTAACAGTTTATCCTTTTGAGAGTTTTCAAAGTGTTTCTGGTTAATACCGTTAAGCACTATAATACTACTTAATTTTATGGCTGATTAACAGACAAATGGACGATATTAAAATGTTCTACTATTTTGTTTAAATTATAAATTAAATGTTATAGCCGATAACCGAACATAAGTAAGATATTAAAATTCAAAACTATTTTGTCTAAACAAATTGAAAAAACAATGTTATAACCGGTAACCAGACATATTAAATTTCTATACTATTTTGTCTAAATAAATAAAAAATAAAATGTTTGGCCGATAACCCAACTAGTGGACTATATACAGTATATATATTACTATTTTGTCTAAATAAAATTTTTAAAAAAATTAGTTGTTATGGCTAATCATTTGACAAAAAGGAATAATAATAAACTTTTATACTACTAAATAAAAGACACTAAAAAAAACTCAAATCAGACATTTTAAATGTGAATTTACATGTGAATACATGTGAATTTATGGCTTCTCGACGTTATTATGTACCGTATAAAAACATATATAAAAATCTTGGCTGTAAACCAGTAATTCGCTTGTGTCTCATTAGTCTTTTGTGATTCTCAGTAAGAATATGCCACTGCAAAGGCCTTAGAGGATTATAACTCTATTAAAGCATGCATTGTACATCATCCAGTCTATTGTCTGCATGCTGCAAATGGTGATGAATGTTATCCAGACTGCAGCGTAGTGTGACAGGAACAGAAATCGTCAGTGGAAACTATTATCTCTTGTCACTCCAGCACATGCAGTGTTATATTTAAGAACACATGCCTTCTCAGTGCTCTGTTTTATGCTGTGTTATTTGGCCGCACCACTGAGAGCTCATCAGGGCAGGACAGCGGGAGGCACGAGGGAGAGAATATTGCCGAGATGTCTCTGTTGGGGGGGTGTGACGTGTGTCGTACGCTTTCTCATTATGTAGGGTTGGAGTTTTAACTCAATACATTTTTGTCAGTCTTTGAATCTGATGGTCAAATATAAATGTCCTGGGGTCTTTTGGCTACTATTGCTTGTTCTTTTTAGATGCTTTTAAAGGAATGTTCTGGGTTCAGTATGAGTTAAGCTCAATCAACCGCAATCATGTTGATTTTCACAAAATTAATTTCCACTTGTCCTTTGTTTTCTTTAAAAAAGCAAAAATGAGGCACCGTGTAAATGTTAAAACAGTCGCTGTACTCAATAATAAAGCCACAAAAAGCAAACATTGTGTTTAAATGATTTTAGTGTGGAAAAAAATTGCTTATTAACCTTTGCTGTGTAAAATTATATCCATTTAACTTTCCGGCCATGACAATATTATGCCATAAAACAGCTGTAAAAGGGAATATTTAAACAACAAAAAACACAAGTTGAATGTAAAATGTAAAAATGAATGAAAATGTGATTTATAAAATCCACATTTCTTTTTATTATAACAATATAATTCAAAAAATTTTATTATATTGTTGATTATGGATGCACGATATATTGGCCACAATATCGGTATCAGTCGATATATGTTAATTTTTAATGTTATTGTTTTCGGCCCAATAAGAAAATATTGCCAGTATATTAAAGCCAATAAATAATGGATTATTTCCTTCAGCTGAGACACTTCAGATACGCACTGTTCACCATGATGGTTTTGAGTTGCTTGAAATATGATTGGAATCACTTCAAACTAGGAAAAATACAGTTAATGCAACATGTGCAGTCCGTCAGACTACATAAAAATACAATGAGAACATTATAATTGTGTGCTTGGGACATGGCTTTTAATCGTGAGACTTTTGTTTTTGTAATCAGGCTCTCAAAAATGATAAAAAAATGGATTTAGATTTATCTGCAAATGTATCGGTTATCGACTTTCACGTATAAAGAATTATCGGTATCAGACAATAATTTCATATCGTTGCATCCCTAACAATTTTTTTTTGTTTTTTTTTTTTAAGAAAATGAGGGATGAGTCTTTTTTTTTTGTTTTGGTAATCAATATTATGCCATAAATGCTATTAAACTTGTTTATATTGTGTAGCCTTCAATGCACTTAACCATTGGCTTTATGCCGTCTTCTGGTTGTTTCCAAATTGAAAGTGTGAAACTGTTGGGAATTTGCAGTACAAAGACAGAATTCTCCCTAATGACCGAAAATTTATCTTAAAAACATCCCGTCAAGATAGACAGAAGAAGCCATAATTAAATAGCAATCCCATCTGTTAAAATCAGCATGAAAAAGCCGATGATAGTAGGATTCTCAACCTTTGATACCGCAACAGATGCTCTCTCCTGAGAGGAAGAGACGGCCCAGAAAAGCAGTCTTCCTCCTCTTTAGTTTCCGCTTCTATCAGTCCGGCTCTATTTGATAGTTATTCAATGTCTCGCTTGTTTGCACCACATCTGCCTCCTGCCACCCCCTCAAAATCAATACTAAGAAACTGTGTCTTATAGATGATTAAAGCGAGTTGCCGACTGCAGATATGTCATCCTTGAAAAGCAAAATCAGTCTTCCCCAGCAATACAGTTGCACAATGTTTTCTTGATTAATTGCTTGTCTGAAATTGTCGATAGGCATCATTATTTGCCATTATTACGTTCATCAGCTTTTCACATCAGGAGCCTATTTAAAGTGTCTAAAAGATTCACTGGGACCTGAATCAAGAAAGAGAGCAGTTGATTTTAATATCGGTGTGGTTTTCCTTCTTAAAGGCAACATCAGATGGGGTTCACATTCGTTTAGCTTCTATAATGTGATCAGAGATGGCATTTTAGGGCATCAACACACTATCATCATGAAATACTAATGCTTGTGTCTTTAGTAGATTTCATTGAAATAAATTCAGTTGAAAATCCAAAAAGAAAATGTTTTATTTCAGCCAATGTGCGTATTCAATATTTTTAATCCCGATAACAGTGTCAAATCGATTAATCGCATCGAACATAAAAGTTTTTGTTTATATAATGCGTATATATATATATATATATAAACAAACTTTTATGTTAGATGCGTTTAATCGCGATTAATCGATTTGACAGCATCAAACTAAAGTGCAACATTAGATTAGCTATATGCTAACATAGATTAGATTAGCTATATGCTAACATATATTAACTATTGAAATTTTTGAAGTCTCGTTTCAGTTACATAAGCAGTTTTTATAAAAATCAATTTTTTTGCAACGTTATTTTAGCAACATTTAATGTCAAACTATTAAAAATCAGTTGTAAGTCAAGTTTTGGCAATATTAGCTGAAAATATTACTCTACATTACTGTTATACAACCTTTTCATAGAAAAATTGTTTTTGTCAGCGTTCGCTTAGCGTCTGCTAATGTCAAACTATAGAAAAATCCTTTGAAAGTCGAGTTTTGGTTATAAACAGAAAAGAAAACTCTGTAATAAGCCTACATTACATCACTTGTAATGACTTGTGATGACATCCCTTCAAAAACCAATTATTATTTGTATTTCATAAACCTAGTACTTTTGCAGCATTAGGTTAGCAACATACTTACATCAGACAATTGAAATATCAGTCAATTGATGTCATAAGCAGAAAAGGAAACTCATTTCAGAGGCAAAGAATGTAATAACATTACAACCGTTCCAAAAACCAGCATTAGCTTAGCATCATGCTAATGCCAAACTGTGTTGAAGCTCACTAGTTTTTAGAGCATAGATTGTTTTCATAGCATCAAGCTGTGTTTTGCTCTGTGCCTGCTATCACCTCATGAGACCTTTCATGAAGCATGTTCTCGGTCCTGCCTTTCTGAAAGAACGAGGTCTCAATCTATATCCCTAGCAGTTGGTGCGTCCACACATACAGTAATGCTCTCCTACCTGTTCGTGGTTTTAATTATGCTAAGTGCTAAACGCGTCAACCTTCAGCCGCATGCAGAAAGATGTCACTTTTATAAATTACAGCCTCCCTCCTCTGTCACTGGTTCCTGTCACAGTTTTAATTAAACAGAGAGAAAGAGGGACTTACGGCCAGCGAGCAGATTTGATTGGGGTTTGAAGGCCGTAGGGGATCAAGACAAAATTGTCATTTGGCGTGAGGAAAAAAGACCAGCATATGGCCAAATTCATGCACACCTCTGTTTGCACGACATAAAGACAGTCGGTTTGTATATTAATAAGTCGCTTTTTAAGATTTATTTGAGTTTTCAATGTTATTTGGAGTGACGAGAGTTTACATGAGCATGTGTAGAACATTAAAATACATTTCAAACTATTTTTTCCTTCTGTATTTTTTAGTGATACTGGATCTTAAAAAGAAAAATGTGGGATGAAAATGGATTGGATTTTACCAAGTGGCCAAGTCAAATTAAATGCCTAAATAGCTCTTGGCTGTTGGCTATTAATATCCAATAGTTTGGGCAGCCTCAGTGACATCAGCAGAACTGGAAAGTTGTTCAGTTTTGATAAAGATTATCAAGGCAAATTAAATATTTCTAGAGAATGTTACTATTTATTTTAACAGGGTTGTTTTTGTTAACTAAAACTAAACTAGTATAACCGATTTTTCGTTTAATTGAATGAAATATTGGATAAAAACAAACTTAAGAAAAGAAATGTTGCCATTGTAACTATAAATAAGTTCAAGTTGAAGTGCTAAATATAGATTAAAGCTAAAAATACAATTAAAAAAACGAATATAAATTACAAAAATACTAAAAATGAACAGACAATTTAAAAAGTAAAAGCTAATTGACAATAAAAATACTATTATAGTATATTGTGTAAATAATATTAAAATAGCACTGGACTTTAAAGTAAGAAAGTACAAGAAACACCATTCCAACCTATTTTACTATGTTAATTGATTTTTGTTTTTAATCGTGAACAATAACCAGGAATAATATATAAGTAAATATAGTTCATTTTGATTTCTTGTTTGCTTGACTTTCCTCCTTTTTTTTGGATTGTTCTTCTTAAATTTCTTATATCAATGCTCCCAATATCTCATTCCTGTCCTGTCGCTGTTATCTGCTGTTGGATTTATTGGTCACCCTCATGTCTCTCTGACTCTCTTTGTCTGTAATTCTCTCCCTCGCCATGAAATCTCCTGTACAGCACGGCCAGCAGCTCCTCTCTGATCGTATCAGACATTTCCCATCACTCTGTGATGTCTACTACGGTCCATCCCGTTCCACAATCGAGAGAAAAGAGGCATGGGGAAAAAGAATACTAGAGTCTTGGCTTAAAATAATGGATCTGGATATAATGGAGCATGATGAGCCCTTTAGGTAGCATCAAAGCATCTTTCCACATCTGAGACCAGCTGGGCAGTGCACTAGCTGATAACTCACTTTTGGGGTGCACAAAAGTTTAGATGAGTCTCAAGAGTGTCTCAGAGCAGCAGGAATGGGGTTCCATCTACCTGGAGCAAAATCTGAGCAAAATTTGTCCTCATTTACTGATTCTTTATATACTAATCCTTGAATTCAAGGCAGTCATGTCCTCAGACTCCCACCAGAAGAGGAGGACGTTTTACTTACCCAACCTGAGCGCTGGTGTTCCTCACTCCCTGAACTTACATCATTCTTCACTGCATCTGTGTAGGTGTGTGTATATGTGAAGGTGCGAGTCTTACAGAGGTCTCACCAAGTAATTAAACCTTTTGTAATAACATTTTGAACTTGCTATGTACAGTAACTGTAGCAAACCACCCTGAAAACCCTAGTAACTGCATGACAACACCCTGGCAACCTTATTCTAAACTTCTGACTTACAGTCTAACAACATACAGTTGGACATTGAGCTTATGTATGTGTTAAAGTATATTTTTAGTGGTGTAGTTTAGCATATTTAACACTTATGTTTGATTTCTCATAATTTAAACCATCCCTCACCTCTTAGCGGTTTAATATGTATTAATACAATTTTGTTCAAAATGTTTAATCCACGAAAGGCACTCATAACCGTGAAGTATTAGGATTCCCCGTCTCTTTGGGTCCAAAATCTGGTTTCTTTCAGACATGGTGTGTTTTGCTTCATGGGGAATTAAACATACTGTGTGTGTCTACACCGATATTGCATTTTAAAATAAATTGGATACAGTACAGTTTGTCGCACCACAGTAACTGTCCTTGCACACCAAGTGTATTAGTGTATAGTTGGAGCACTCAAAGATAAGTCGACTCGTTTCCACTTGTAATGGATTCCTTGTGCCCGACTGCAGGAAATGTAATGTGATGTAATGCTATTAATGGCCCGAATTAAATTAAATATTCTTGGGCTGAAACCCTCCTTGGTTGAAGCAAGAGCAGATGGAAGGTAAATATCTTCAAAGAAGTTAAATATCTTCAAATCTCATCCACCCAGCTTTTATTAACCCCAATTCTCAGAGCCATATTGTCTTTTGAGCTTTGTGAGGAGTTGGGTTTAGTGCGGGGAAAAAGGAAAGAACTTGCTAAACTTCTTAGTTTAGAGAGTTTTTGGTTAAAAAAAAAAAGGTCTGAAGGCTTATGTTTTTTTAAGGCTTATGTTTTTTTAAATGTAACATGTAGACTTCAATGACCATGAACACTTTTTAGTTTACCAACTCAACTGAATCAAACCTTCCAAATGAATCAATATTTTAAAGTGGTTTAACCAGAGACGCAATTTAAGTCAAAAAGGGGCAACACATCGGTGGCAAAATATCTTACATATCCGTTATATCGCCCAGGCTTAGTGCAAAGTTCACTCGCAATCCACTGAACCAGACCAAAACTAAAGCAATTGTGATAGTAACAACCAATTATTTTAAAATCCACTTTCACTAAAGGTGGTGGTGCCCTTATCTGAGGTCTCGCTTGCTTTCTCTTTCCGTTGTTGTTTTCTTTGGTTGCTGAATTAAGATCAGACTGCAAGAGATCGAATTGCTCTCCAGCGAGCAACTAAAAAACCCAATTTAGCCAGGATCGGTAAAACCGAACACCTAAGAGGAATGATCTTAGAGCCTAAGTGGGCCTGTGTAGCTCATATCTGCTTTCAGGTGCTCTCTCTCTCTGCAGGCTGTTATTTGACTACTAGCTTCCTGTGGATTGTGTCATTCTGTGCTTCTTCCCATGCTCTTCATCGGTTTTGTCCTCATGCTGAAGTGAGGACAGTACTTAGTGTGCAAATTATAGTTTTTTCTCTTTCCCTGCCATTGACGTCATTTTCGGACATTTGTGACACTACTTCTCGAAGGCGGCTTCGATATCCCATGCACATCTGTGTTCCATTCTGTGACGGTTGAGCTAAAAAATAAAGATGGCGTCTAAAAATTGAAGTTGGTGTGATCGGTTTTTGACCAACCGTAAACGACTTCAAGCCGACTGTAACTGATAGAAAAATCTTAGAAGCATGATTATTTAGTCCCAGGAATGTCAATTATGAGATGACTTGTTTTTTGTTTTGTTTTTTCACTTCCAATTACTGCACATTTAACAGAGTATTAAACCTATTAAAAATGTTCACAGACTAAGGGAACATACCATTTAACAGTTTTTTTCCATAGTATTTTTACAATCTTTTTTACAATCTTTTCCCTTTAAAAATATGATCATTTTTACAGTCACAACAAGTCATATTAAAGTAATTTAAGACACTGATATGGTGCTCTTTTGCTTTGGAGCTTAGCAGACCATGTCCCCATCCGCTTTTATTGTGAACATACAATAAAATTTAGCGTGCCGTGAACATTCCTCAAAACATCTACTTTTGTGTTTTACAGAAAAAAACAACACGAATAAAAACCTTTTTTTTTTGGTGAACTGTCCCTTTAAAACATGATTATGATGTCATGTTTAGGACTTAATTGAAAAATATTGATGGCAATAGTTAAAGTGACCCTAGCTTTCTCGTCCCTAAATATTACAAAAGAAGAAAACAACATGATTGACTCATTTATTGTCTGTTACAGCAAATGCCACACAAAGAGTCTCATCGAATTTAGCACCGAGTAACTTTTAATTGGAGCGTTTTAAGGGGTATTTGAAGTCTTTGTTTTGTTTGACTGACACTGCACTCCAGAATAAGAAGGGACTTGTGGAAGATTCACCTCAATCTTTTGCTTGTTAAGTAGTTTCTGTTTCTTTGACCTTACTGGCTTTTGAAAAGAAAAAAGGGGATTTTTTATTCATTTTTTTATACTTTATTTTCTACAGAGAAAAATAGTTGAATCCTTCACCGCCAGTCTCAATGTTTTATACATAAAGCATCCAAGAAATCATTGAAAAAAAATGGTTAAATCCTAATTACTGATTTTTCCTCACTTTCATTTTATGCGTTCATAAGTTTCCAAGATTTTCTGCCAGCACTCTCCAATGCCGTGAGTGCTGCTATATGTCTTCTCCTCCTCAGGAGATGTAATTCATCTTTGTAATTTATCACGGTTTTCGGCCGTTGAGCTCATTAATTAGTTCTTCCATTCGCCTTTTAGCTGTCATGGCAACATCGCAGCTAGACTTTTGCCATCACACGGGGCTTTCAAAATTAGCATCGCAAGGCTGTAATTTCTTATCAGGGCATTTTAACCCCATGTGTCACCTTGCGTACAGTCTCTCTGTTATCTAATGAATACTGAAAGCCTTTTGTTTTGTAATTAGTCATTAATTATATAAATGGAAAGAGCATTGTGTGAATGGGCACGATTGTTTACTGCCACTCTTATTACTTGACACATTAACACAATGCAAATCGAAATTTGTTCCGGTTGATGCATTTCTTTTCTCTAATGCTTTTTTCCCCCCTTCAGGCTTTGTCGTTTCTCTATTCAAAGCTTGGTTTTCAAAGTTAAATGGTTGCCTAAGTGAGAATTACACACTTAGATAAATCATTGTACTATAATTCAACATTTTTTCAGAGAACTGCCTGATGAAAGATTGTGCAAGCCTGACTGCACTTATAAAAATTCAAATGGTTTTCCAATGCAATTCTCAAGAGACTTTTTGGCATCCACTTCAATTCAATTTACAGGTATGTGGTTTCATATTCAATAAACTAATGCAGCTAATACAGGACTTTCCATAATTTTGTTAAGTGATAGTGGTCAAAACTTCCATTTAGAAACACTGTTAATAAAATCTAAAGTGAACCTGTGTGTATCATATTTTGAGAATAAACCACTATATGTCAGTGCCAAGATCTCAAGATGCACACTTAACTAGTAATGTTTTTTTAAGACACATTTATAAAAGCTACTTAAATGCCGAAATATTCCTGGCTTAATCTAGCTCTGTCTGTGAAACCAGGCCTTAATGTTTTTAAACGCACATACAGACCTTATTTTACATAGCATATTTAGACATGATACCCAGAACCCTTAGTTCTAAAGGTTTGGTCACATTAGAAAATTTTTTATCGAATTGGCTCTGGCTCATTGCAGCAGATGCTCGTCAATGTCAAAATGTTTGAGATGGCCAATCAAATATAAGAAGGCGGTGTTTACTGTTCACAGAAGCAGAACTCAAGCAATAATTCCATTGCTGCGCTTTTTAACGTTGTAAAATGTAAGGAGCTGAACATGACGAGGATGAATACAGCAATATTTGCCAACCATTCAAAAGAAAAATGCTAAATAGTCTGTTTTTTGGTCGGACAGTCTGGTTTTAAAAATACCATACCTTCTACCTGCTCAGCCTTGAGCTGGACACTTATTTGTCCACCTTTTAAGATCTTCCCTATTGTATACTTTATCCAATGGTATATAATTAATAAATAAATGGTTAATAAACAGAGTCACAGCAGAATGTTTGCTTTTCCGATCAACACAGTGGTGTTTTGTTCCTAATTCACCATTTTTTAAATCGCCTAAGTCAAGAATTTAATGAACGAATCAGCCATTGTTAACCAATTGGTTGAATTCCTTGAAGAATTTATCAATGAATCACTTATTAAGAGAGTGACTTTCATATTTAAGGTACAAATGATCCCCCCCCCACCCCCTCCAATTTGTTCAATATATTTTTTTATTTAAAAAAGTAATCTCATTACATTTATTTATGCATTTGTAAACAGTCTGTGTTCATACATCTACACCATAATACATCTTTTCTACTGTTCCTTTGGACCTCGGGGTACAAATACAAAGTTAATTAGGTGCTAATAGGTCCTTTTACTCGATCTGTTTACGATGACATCGTAATCTACGGGCAATGCTGATTGGTTCTTGCTGTATCAGTAGCCTGGTAAGTACCTGGATGGGAGACCTTCTGAGAAAACCAGGTTGCTGCCATGATGGGGACTGTGAAAGAGCACCGTCCTTAGGATGAGACGTTAAACCGAGGCCTTGATTCTCTGTGGTCACAAAATATCCCAGAATGTCTTTCGAAAAAAATAGGGGTGTAACCCTGGCATCCTGGCCAAATTTGGCCTCCCAATCATCCCCATATATATATACCAATTGGCTTCATCACTCTGTCTCCTCTCCACCAGTAAGCTGGTGTGTCGTGGGCATTCTGCCGCAATATGCCTGCCGTCGCATCATCCAGGTGGATGCTGCTCATTGGTGGTGGTTGAGGAGATTCCCCCTTCTATGTAAAGCACTTTGAGTTGACCATACTTACATTGTCATACTCATTACCATGCCAATATAATCAGAGTTGTCATGACAGAAATGGAACTTACCAAAAGGTTTTTGACTATTTCATGTTTATTGTTTTAAATCTGTGTCAGAATTTAAAAAAAAAACCTTGACACATTCGTCATGACTGTGCCTATAAACACTTGGTGATTATGATTGTGATAATGACAGTATGTTGAAGTCATTCTTTTATTCGACCTTCTGGTCAAATGTAGCCTACACTTTAATTTTTCCTGCCTCTGAATACATCTACATCTAAATGTAATAAACTAAAGGACAGCCTTTGTGTTTCTGTCTGCATAGCACCCTCCTTTTCCAGATCACTGTTCACTGTCTTGGCAGTGATTCAATCCCCGTCGTTCTCTCTCTTTAGACTCTCCACAGGTGTGCAGTTGCCAAGGAGACTTGTGTTCAAGGCTAGGCGTCCCACATATATTCAGATTCTTTCAGAATAGCCTACCCTGGATATTTCAGCCACTGTAATTCATGTTTTAGCAATTCGGTTCTTTGCATTTTGAACCGGCAATATTTGTTGAAGTTAAAGTGAGCATGAAATCAAATATAGTGTCAGTTGCTGTACAAAATCACATTCATTTTCCTCATAAATATATCAATGCATTTAATTTAGCTCCTTGGTCTGTTACCTCCTTGTTGCTGCCTTAAATTAAGTATAATCTACTTGGGTGTTTAAATCATTTCAACTTAAATTACTTTAAACTGACTTAAAGAGCAAGTGTAATCTTGTTGAACTTCAAAATGTAGTCATAACTTATGGATCATGTGATATTTAGTGTCACATAATCTTTCAGAAATCATTCTAATATGTTATTTGCTGCTCAAGAAACATTTCTTATTATTACCAATGTTGAAAACTGCTGTGCCGCTTCATATTTATGTGTGAAACCATGATACATTCTTGAAAGTTCAAAAGAACATGTTTTTACTGTCACTTTTGATCAATTTAATGTTTCCTTGCTGAATAAAATGGTTAATTGAAAAGGAATTACATTTTTTATTATTTTACAAAATATGTTATAAATTCAATCATTTATTTAGGCTCTGGTACAGTCACAAATAGAAGCTAATTTAATTTTGCAAAGCACATATTTTCTTGGATTAACACAGTGAATGTAATGATTAATTTCGGTTACTTTTGTGTAAATAAAAAAAAAAATGAACTAACTGGCCTGTCAGAAATGTAATGACTTCAAAATTGTGCTGAGATATTGATTCGATATTTCTGAAATTGTATCAAAACGCTGTGCGGTATATAACAAAAGAGATTTGTCAAGACTGATCTAAGCGGGTGAAACCGTAGAGGAACCTAGACTGTCAGCCCGACATCCTCAGGCGTTCGTATGGCCTAACACACACTGTCAGTTTCAATGTGAGCTCTGTCAGTGCCAATGTGGCTTTCCAGCAGAAGTCCGACATCACTCTGACATTACAATGCAGACCGGCTTGCTCACACATGACAGTGACTGATGCTCGTTCTTGTAAATGACTCCTCTTTTATGGAGGTGACGACTTTGTTGGTCTCATGGCGCGTCTCGTTTCACCTCATCACGCTGATTGGTCGACGTGTCTGAACGCCGTCCGGTTCCTCAGAGGTATCATTCGACTTCTTGTCAGGTTTCTGGACGTTTGATTGTAAATGATTTACCCTAAGGATGGTTAAATGTTGCATGGGTGTCAAATTAGATGTTTTTGTATTCACACGGTGTGGGGCCATGCTAAATAGTTAGACTGGCTATTGGTAGAACAGATTTCATGATTTAAATCATTTCCAGTTCACAAGCTCAATTCAGTTCTGATTCCCATTTGAGTTGATTCTGATTCACAGGCTCTCGATTCCAATTTGATGTGATTTTATTCTGTTTCACAAGGTTTCAATTAAGTTCTGATTCTGAGTTCAGTTTGATTCTATTGCAATTCACAAGATCTCAATTCATTTCTAAATATTTTTTTCATGTTTTGATTTGATTACAATTCATAAGCTCTCAATTCAGTTCTGATTTTGATTTCACTTTGATTCAGTTCAAGTAATTCACAAGCTCTTGATTCAGATCTGACTCACTTTTCGATTTGATTCGATTACAATTCATAAGCACTTAATTCAGTTCTGATTTTGATTACAATTTATTTTCTCAATTGGATTTTGTTTCTGATTTCAATTTCAACCTCGATTCAGTTCGATTGCGATTTTAATTTGGATGGCTTGAATATATATTAATTTGTAAATATTTCAATATTTTTTTCAATATTTTTAGTTTTAGTCGTATTAAGTATTTAGTTTGAATCTGATTCAGTTGAATTCTGTTACACAAGCTCTGATTTAAATATAATATTTGGTTCTAATTTACAAACCCTTGATTCAATTTGAATTCTGATTTAAAACAGATTTGTTTCTGATTCACAAGTTCTCGATTTGAATTTGATTAGATTCCGATTCACAAGATCTTAATTCGATTCCCATCGAACTCTGACACATGTCAGTTTTTCTCGAGGGAATTATAAAATATTATCTGAACTAATGCTGTTAACTAATTGTAATTTTAGTTATGAGTTTAAAATTTAAGTCAATAAAAATATATATAATTTTGTTTCTACTCTAATTTGTTTTTCTGATTCACACAACAAGCATAGATTAAAACATCAATCTTATCATTTATAAATCATAATCGAGGTCATTTAAATGAGGATTGCAATAAATCGACAAAGGTCAAGAGCATTTGTGTGTGCGCATGTATTCATAAGTCCACATGCCCTTGTCTTCAAGTGTGCATCCGTATATGTGGGTGACTATAGAATAATAGAGCAAGAGCGTTCTCTTTGAATGTGAATGGCTACATATACCAGCGCTATTCAAGCAACACTGAATGAAACTCAATGCAATTGCGAGCTTCTAACTCTCATTCACTAAGCAATCCGAGCGAATGGACGACCGCCGTCATTTAACGTATTGATTTTCACTGACAAAGAGCCGGCATTGGCTACAGGATGATTTTCAGTGGCAAGCAAAATGAAAAATCCCCAATTTATTTCAATTTGCTCACCACTTCAGGCTGAAGATGTGTGTAGATGCAGTTTTAGATGAAGTATTTACCCTGAGCCAGGACAGATTACACTGGGTCTAACAGGCCTAAGGCTGTAATTAAACCCACTGAGAAATCAGGCCAAACACTAAGGCTATTTCCCAGAGACGGGCTGAAACGTCAGCTTTTTAAAGGCCACAAAATAAGGGCTTAAGAACCTCTCGAAAGCTCTAATCAGGCACAGTAGTCACACAAAAGTTGCAAAAGATCACAATAAACTTGTCACACCCTAGAAAGACCTCAAGGTACATCTTCAAATGCTGTCACTCTCAGTTTAGGACGTTTGAATGTGTTCTTACTTGTCCTTAAAAACAATATTGAACTGAATTACTAAAGGATAAAGCTCTTTTGAGTTTGCAATGAACTGGTTGATTAAGTTCACAAATTGAACGGAATGACTTGTTTACGTACAGTGTTGGACCAGGTTTTTTACAGTAAAATACTGGCAACACTGTTGCCAGTAATTTACTGTAAAAATGCACTAAAACTAATAAGTTGTATTTTTTTGTTAACTTGAGTTTTAGTGCATTTTTACAGTAAATTACTGGCAGCAGTGTTGTAAAAATGCACTAAAACTAATAAGTTGTATTTTTTAGTTAACTTGAGTTTTAGTGCATTTTTACAGTAAATTACTGTAAAAAACCTGATATGGTCTAACAGTGTAGCACACAATTGTTAAGCAGCACAATCAACTAATAATAATAATAACTTTCAATCAATAATATTAATCCGAAGGATTGTGTGGCAGTGAGCACTGGAGTAATGGCTGCTATAAATTCAGTTTTGCCATCACAGATTTTTATTTTTAAATATACTCAAATAAAATGTTTTGAATGGTAATATTATTTTGCAATATTACTGTTTTTTTTACTGTACTTTTGATATACACATGATATGGGTGTTCAGCAACTGAACAGTTAAGAAATCTTCCTAACTTCTAAAAATAACAACTATGGATGGTCACAGAGTGATATTTCAGAAGTTCACAGAGATTGGATTGGTTTGTTTTAAAATCTTGTTGTTCATGTTTTTCATGCCAAAAAAATCTAACCTGGTTTGCACAAGAGTTCGGAGTTCACTGGATCTATAAAAAAACAGGCACTTTGCGCAGAGTGGAAAGGTTTGGCTCATTCAAATTTGATGAAGCCTTTAATGGAGCTGTGGAAGTAAAGGTTGTGGACTCTATGCCAAGAGTTTTGAAAATATCATAAAACTGCTGTTTCAAAAGCTCTGCTTATGTTTACATAAAAAAAATTGTCAGATAGTTCATAATGACTTTTTTAAACACTGAAGCCTATGCAGTTTTGTTTTATAAAGCACACAGTGTTTAATGAAACCCTCAGTTACACAGCTGTGGTCTTGAAAAGTTAAAAATAGTCCATTGTCATGTTCTCCGGAGCCGGGTGGCACGCTCACCAGGCTTTATGGACTGTCTAATTAAGTTCGTAGCAGTTGACGTGAATCAAGTGGCTTATTTCTCCAGATGCTTTAGAAATACATGTATTTTGAATCAACCCAGATGATAAATTCACGAACTCTATGCTTCGTGTGACGGAGGCACTAGCGTCAGGGATTCAGTAATTGGCTTAACATAGGAATGATGATATGTGTGTTTGTATTCGGGATGTGTTTTTGTAGCGTGGGCTGATGTCTCTCTGATGCCCTTACTCGGGTGTTCACCTCAGCATGAGCCTGGATCGATCGAGATGTTTATCTGAGAAGAAAATGCCGACGTGGAAGGACGTTTGATTGTCATGAGCGATATAAGATCATAATCTTTGCTTGGATGTCAGTCAGTCAGTCAGTCTTACGGCTGTGCTCTGTAAGACTGACTTAAACTTATCTTATAATATTTAAGAATTCAGCTTTAATTAGGAATTTTACAGGTAGTTTCGGTCCTCAAATGAGCTGCATTTCAATTGGAGAGAAAAAAAAAGTA
The DNA here is from genome assembly GCF_016745375.1 of Pimephales promelas. Next base: position 2,349,004 of record NW_024121865.1, on the reverse strand, counting down.
TACAAACCAACTGACCAGTTTGCCAAAACGTAATTTACTTAACATTAACTTCTTGTTGTTTATAGAAGCAATGTCACACTTGCATTCAGGCTGTTGTACTGAACATAAGAGTTTAATCAATATTGCATTTTTTGTTATGACAGATACCAATACAAATACATTTAAATAAATATTTTTAGTGATTTCTTACATCAAAAAAATGTAAAACATAAAAAATGTTAAAAAAACATAATATGCATTATTATTATTATTATTACTATTTCTATTATTGACAACATATTTACTATTGCTATTTTACTCACTCTCAAATTGTTCCAAACCTGTTTGAGTTTCTTAGTTCTGCTGAACACATTTTGAAGAATGTTGATAACCAAACAGTTGATGAGCCCCCCAGGGGAAAAAAAATAATATGGAAGTCAATGGGGTCCATCAGCTGTTTCAAAGAAATTCTTACACGTTTGGAACGAATTAAATGACAGAACAAGTAAATGACAGATTTTTCCCTTTAAATGCCTAATTGTTGAATGCAGTATGGTTACATGAATATGAAATGGCACCTGAATCAGTCTGTTTGAAATCATAAATTCTAAATTATGTTGGATGGGTTTTTAAGTCTTTAGGAATGTAGGCGGTCTGGGAACATAATGCAGTATTTGGTTTCCACTTAAAAATAGAAGCTTGGCGTATGAGCTGCAAAAGAACAGATGGATCCTAACAATTAAGAATCGCAAAATATTTAAATGCATACAAAAATATAAAAAATGCTGAGTTGTTTCAACCCACCTTTAAGTCAAATATAGACAAACCCAACCATTTGGTTTTCAAAATGTGTTTATGGAGATATTTCCGAAACATTTTCGACTCACGGGGTTCACCCCCTATCCCACGTTATTGTTGATGAATATCTCGTTCCCGAAGAGCACAGCGGTCTTTAATCCTTGATATGAAAAACTTTTCGAAACTCTGAATCAGTAAAAAAGTTTCAAATCAGTCAAACGTTTATTCTAGCGAAGCGCCAGGTAATGTTTTTACATGACTTCCTTTGCTGTGCTGTTGAAGTTGCCCCTCACTGCTGAACTGAGACCAATTTTCCTGTTGCTCTAGCAATGGCTGTATTTAATGAATGGCTGAGGGGACCCGGGGCACTTGATGCAGTATCAGTGAAGGACCCTCATAGGGGTTAATTGAACTTCCTCTTTGTTTCTTTGGGGAGAGAGAGTATGTTTAACTACAGCTTCTCCTCTCTGTTCTCTTCCAGTCGAGCCTGGGCCGCATCTTTGCTCTCTGCAGCAATCATTTGTTTATCTTTCATTACAATGACTTTTCATTTTCCTTTCTGCTTTTCATCATCTTAACGTCGGCTCCCGAGGATGGACAGCTCTGGGAATGAGAAAGAATGAACTGAGAGTGAGATATGCACGGGGAGATCTCGCCGCACAGTCGGATTAGGCGGAATAGATTCGTAAATAGTACATCGTGTCCTTGTCTGGGGTTAGCTGAGGTTGGTTAGGTACACCTGTGTCTTTTATGAAAAACAACATTTGCAAATAAACGTGATTGTAATAAGCCAGAGAGATCATTTCAGATCTGTTTACCATTATTTACCGTTCTGTCACAGTTTAAGATTGGCTCTCATAAACATCTGATCTTTGTTATTAATGTTTTTTTGTAGCAGTAACCTAACCCAATTGTGTAAAATGCAATACAATTAGACAAACTCCAATTAATAAAACTGAAGTCATGCAATACAAATGTACTGTAAATGTTTTGATGAACATTAAACAAAAAAAAGTCTCCATATTTTCTCATCTTGTTTAAAAACATGTAAAAACACTTATTTCAACATTTTCTCTTCCCACATAGTGTAACGCATGAGGGACTGGAAACTCCTGGCTAGTTTAATGCTAATGGCTAATGCTAAGTTGTTCATGTAGTCTCAATGCAAATGGATTGAGCTGTTGGAAAAACAAGGGAACATACCAAGGGTTAAATGTACAATAAAGGTTGATTTTGACCTGTTCTTAGGACAGGGGTATACTTTATAAATATCTGGTCGATGCAAGTTACATTTTACATAAAGATATAGAAATTATTAATTACAATATTGGTTGACCAAAATTGACCATTTGTATTTCATAATTATTTTACTGCTTGCTTTTCTGAAAACCCATAATAATTAGGTATTTAATACCCCATATAATGGCATCAGTGTGTGTTTAATGAACAGTTTTTTATTTTATTTTTTTGACATGTTTTGTATGTAAACTTACTCCGGGCTCCCATAAAAGATTTTTTAATTGGAATAAAATATAGTATAGTGGTAATTTAGAAAAAAAAATGCTATTAGCCAATATGCCAACAGATTTCTTATGTGACTAGCTTAAAATTAATGACATCTCTCTGCCAGATCCAGCTTTTTTTTCTGAAAGTTTAATCTGGTTTTAATATAGTCTGTTGAAAAATGTGAAGCCACACATGGTCCTCCGCTGATACTGATGTCCCAAACTGCTGACTATAGACCCAATGTGTACATAATTATCTCAAGTTTGCAATGCTCAAGCTTTTCAAATAGTGTGCCCCAAAATGTTGAGCGCACAATATTAGCATTGCTAAATGAAAAGATTATAGAATGGGTTTGAGTATGAATGCAGTATTCAGGCCACAGCAGATTTAGAAAAATCATAAATAGTTTTCAGCCTACAGTTACAGAAAGGATTATGTATTAATTAATTCTATAATGCAAAGTACATATTGCTTTTGTACATAATTTGTGGATGAAGTCTGCATAGTTTACATGGAATGTAATTTGTCAAGATTTGTAGCTTTTGCTTTTGGTTCTGTACAAGATAAGGAAATGCAAACTCGGGAAGATCCATTAAATCTGACTTGGCTTTTAAGTTCATTGCTTTGTTGGAATTTAAAATGCTGTCAAGTGCCAGAAGAACATAATTTAGCACTAACATCTGTGGATCCCTTGAGAGGTGCATTGAAAACACAGCCACGAACGCACACACACATGCGGCGTCACACACAGTGATTTTAGTTCTCCTTTGAAGGGCCGTCATGAAGCGGTACGCCGCTAGTCACAGTTCAACACTGCGTGATATGCATGACTAAGCGCTGATGTCAAGAATGCTACGAACTAGCATGACTCAACTAAAAGATGCTCTCTGTGGAAAACATGAAGGAATCTGTTCAAGGGAATTTGATATAATATGCGAAATGCGTTGCATTGAATGCGTTGAAAGATGAACAATGTGAAACGTTAGTAATAATTAGTCATTTAGCCGAGGCTGTTTTCCAAAGCTGTTTCGACACTTTTTATTGTATCTTTTTTGGTTCTGTAATGTGGTCTGTTCGCTTCATCAAGGTAAATACCACATTGAGTATTAGCGCTAGCTGTTTGTCACTGTAAATATGTGGTGACTCAGGGGAGAAGATGCCAGATTCACTGTTTTATTCATGTGTCACTTTGCTTTTACTTCTAAAAACTTCTTTTTAGAAAGGTTTTATATGTTATTAAAGGGTTAGTTCACCCAAAAATGAAAATTAAGTCATTAATTACTCACCCCCATCATGCTGTACCAACCCCGTAAGACCTTCGTTCGTCTTCGGAACACAAATGAAGATATTTTTGATTAAATTTGTTGTGAAAAAAAAAAGTTTAAATATTCCATGTGACTACAGTGGCTCAACTATAAGTTTATCAAGCGACGAGAATACTTTTTGTGCGAAAAAACAAACAAAAATAACGTCTTTATTCAACTATTCCTTTTCTTCCTTGTTGGCCTGAAACGAGACTTCCATACGATTTCCACGACGCATGCGCGAGAATTGCGATCTCCTTTAACTACTTCAGTTCAGTTCTCGCGCATGCGTCGTGGAAATCGTATGGAAGTCTCGTTTCAGGCCAACAAGGAAGAAAAGGAATAGTCGAATAAAGTCGTTTTTTTTATTTGTTTTTTCGCTCAAAAAGTATTCTCGTCGCTTGATAAACTTATAGTTGAGCCACTGTAGTCACATGGAATATTTAAACATTTTCTTCATTGACTTTCTGGGCCGTCAAGAGCCAGTCCCTTAGGCAGTCTATGTGGTAGTTATACAGCTCTCAAAAATATCTTCATTTGTGTTCCGAAGACGAACGAAGGTCTTACGGGGTTGGTACAGCATGATGGGGGTGAGTAATTAATGACTTAATTTTCATTTTTGGGTGAACTAACCCTTTAATAGTGGTGCATAGGCTAGTTTGTTGTTGAAAACATGGCTATATAGTTAAATAGTTTGTAAACTGAACTATGATGTTAGATCACACTTAAAACCCACATAAAATCGACTAATTAATTTTAGTAGGAATGCACAGTATTATAAGTGAAATTACAATGCGAATCCTCGCCCATGTGCGGGATTCGTACACACAAACTTTCTGCACATCTTCTAACCATTATTTCACACCAGTTAATAGCCACTTCATTTCTACCCTCTTCTCCTGCATAAAGCCCTCTTGTCTCTGCTTCATATCCATCTTTCACCTCTCTCGATCCTCTCTCTTGAGGAGAAGGCAGTAATGGGAGGGTTGGGGAGGATTTCAGCCCAGAACACGAGTAGCTCTGAAGCAGCTCTGCATGGGCCGTGTGCCATGTTCCCAGCCCAGCTGCCGGGATGCAGGGAGCACTAGAAGATGGATGAAAGGATTGACAGAAAATGACTGAGCGTGGCAGGGGAAAGATAAGCGCCAGACGGAAGGCTCTAGAAGTCAGACGGAGAGCAAAGCAGGTGAAACATCTTTCAGCGGTCTGAAAGAACAGCCACAGTCTGGATGCACTGTCAACAGCCAGAGAGGATCAGCGTAGGACTTAAACGCAAAATATGAGTTGTCAGTCGTTATGTGTTTTGTTAAAACCGTCTTTTGTCACCAATGATCGGAAGACACAGAATTAAAAGCATCCTTCCTATAAAGCCCAACGTTTGTTTGCAAATAAATCATGAAGCTTTCATGTCACATTTATGAAGGTTTTAATAAATGATGCACACTGATTTTATTGCTCTTGGTTGAGGCACAGTTGAACAGTTGTCCTTTTTTTTTCAGTTGTACGATAGTGCAATGTAAGTGCATTTCTGTAAACATGGGTTTTCTTCATTTATTTTCCAGTACAGATACATGCAAAACAGGTTTAAAATATAAATATTACATAATAAAACAACAACTGCATGTCTAAATTTGAAGGCAGGAGTTTAACTCACTAGATGAGACAATAATAGTAATAAAAACAAAACAGGACATAAGTGTTTAACTGTAAGTAAGCTTGTATCTGCCACAGAACAAAACAAATAAAAAGGTGTTTTTCTTTATAACTCGCAATTCTGACTTTTTAATCGTAATTGCGAATTTATATCTTGCGATTTGAAGTTTTCTTTCTATAGCAAGTTTTTATCTCACACTTCTGACTTTATACTCACAGTTGTGAGTTTCTCACAGTTCTGACTTTTATTCACAATTGCGTTTATATCTCACAATTCATACTTTTTCTTGCAGTTGTGAGTTTACATCTTGCAATTCTGACTTTTTACTTACAATTGCAAGTTTGTATCTCGCAATTCTGACTTTTTTATCGCAGTTGTGAGTTTATATCTCGCAATTCTGACTTTTTACTCACAGTTGTGAGTTTATATCTCGCAATTCAAACTTTTTACTTGCAGTTGTGAGTTTATATTTCGCAATTCAAACTTTTTAATCGCAGTTGTGAGTTTATATCTCGCAATTCTGACTTTTTAATCGCAGTTGTGAGTTTATATCTTGCAATTCTGACTTTTTAATCGCAGTTGTGAGTTTATATCTCGCAATTCTGACTTTTTACTCGCAGTTGTGAGTTTATATCTTGCAATTCAAACTTTTTACTTTCTATTGTGAGTTTATGTCTCCCAAATCTGACTTTTTACTTGCAACTGTTTAAATCTCACAATCCTGACTTTTTTCTCACAATTTATATCTTGCAATTCAGATTTTAAAGGCAATTGCAAATGTTTATATCACTATTCTGACTTTTTATTGCAATTCTTGAGTCTATATCTAAACTCACAATTGAGAGAAAAAAGTCATAGCAAGTTATAAGCGTGAAATTGTGAGAAATGCAATCAGAATTGAGAGATAAAAAGTCAGTTTTTATTGTTTTTACAGTTTTTATTGTGGCAACTTTTTTATCACAATTCTAACCACTTTTTTTTTTTACAATACCATGTATATCTTGCAATTTTTGTGGACATTTTTTGTTTGATATTTCAAGTTCATGACAGTTCTGACTTTATTTCTAACAATTTCAAATTGATATCTAACAATTTGAGTTAACATCTCACAATATGGACTTTTTTCTCAAGATCTCTAGTGAATTTTGTTTTCAAGAGCTCAAGTCACTCGCACATGTGCAGTTGGACGGCCGAAGCATTCTATTACCTCAGCTAATTTTCTCAAGCAATTTGTTAATAAAAATGTATCTTTCTGTACTGAGGTTTTAGCGCACAATCACTCCTTATTGTCAACTAATCAATAAGGAAACTCGTTGTTTATTATTTGCATTATTGTTTTTTTTTTCCACCTTTACAGACTATATCAGAAGAGTTTACCTGGTACTTAGCCTGGAATATTTTTTTATCAGTTGATCTTATATCTGCAACATACAATATTGGACCGAATTTAAATAAATGAGAATCTAAAGTGCTTTGTTTGTCAGTGTATTGCTGAGAGCTTCTACTGCAAAAACCCATCAGTCAACCAATTAATCAGGAATGCTGCATTTGCATTTGCATTAATTTAAATAAACCACCGCTGTCTCCATTCAGATATGTTTCTTATAAGGTTGTTTACATTCAAGAGTTCCTGTCCACACCGTGTCTTGTTTTCTTGGAGATAAGTGCTTTTCTGTTGCTTCGGTCTTTTCTTTTCATTTCATGTTTGAATGCAAGTACAGGTCTGAGAAAAGTAGATAAGTGTGGTGTTCTTATGTTTACGAGGGATTTATAGGAGACGAAGTCCATTTCACACATACTATATAGGGAGCTACAAAAATATTTATATTTAAACAAGTGGGCTACCCGTGAAAGCAGTCATAGATGTGCACAAGATATTTTGTGGGCGCCTGGAGGAGACTCGAATAAAAGCTCTGCTGAATTTCAAAGTTTTAATCCAAAATAGTCCTTTCAGTGTGTTGTATTTTGTCATGAATAATTTAATGTTAACGTTTAACACCAAATGCCTGGATTTAGGTTTGTGGCTCCTATTAATATCTAAATCATTCTTGTTTTTGAGTCATTCTTGATTAATGGCATGAAAGTAGCCTATTGATTTAAAATGCTTGTCGACATACAATCCTTTCATTTTTTAATGCATTTTCCTGATCTTTTTGGGAATGTTTCATCAGTCAAAATGTCATAACTTGCTTCATATCTTTCTGAATTTTATGCAGGCTATTGGATTATGTTAATCAATAGAAATACAAACCAAACAGCGTTTTATTATTCAGGTCCAATTCCATTCTGATATGTAGCATCTTTTTGTGATCAATTTCCCTTTTTTCAATTTCCATGCGTTAGTCTTTTTCCAAAGGGAAGCCAGTTTGCCACTTTTATCACGCAAATCTGCCCATTTCCTTACAATTTCAAGTTTATATCCCACAATTTTAAGTTAAAATCTCACAACTCTCACTTTCTACTCAAGATTGTGAGTTTAAAACATAACACTGTAAAAAAAATTATTTTCATGATTTATCACAACTTTTTTCTTTAGACAAATCAAATTAGATAATGTGGTTCAGGTAACATTATATTTTGAGTTTCTGTTGATTAAACCAATCTTCTTTGTATTAACTCAAATTTTTAATTTCAATGAACTCAAAATTTTAAGGCAACCGAACCAGGTAACTTAGATTAAGTTAAGTTAATATGTTTAAATAAGTTAAACCAAAAATATTTTCTTTAAAGTGTAGTTACTAGCTTGCAATTTGGACTTACTCAGAACTGCGAGTTTATAACATTGTTTGCCATTTTAACTGACAACCAATTGACCCTTTGCTAAGTCTCGCTTGTTTACTCGTGCTAGCGCAGGCAAGCTTTGTAGGACATCCCATACATGAACTGGTTATTTACTGTATTTGTCAAATGTGCTCATAAATTTCTACAAATTGATCTGAATTTATTCTTATGAGCCCTGGAATAAATTGTGACATTGCAAAGCATTTTTCTTGAAAGAAGCTGTTGAATTTTGACATATCACACAGTCAATGGAAAAATGAAAAACTTTGAAAATTAAAAATGAAAATGGCTCAAGTGAAAATATAATTTTTTTTATCCTCTTTAGATATAGTGTCACTTTTAGAATTTAGAAGTGATCTGTTAACAACACTTTTGATCATTTCCATAAAATAACATTGGAAACTATGCAGACACCAATACTTAAACTTAAATTTGAAAAAAAAAAACCTGCACAAACTTGTCTGAGAAGATGGAATAAGTTGGTAAATTAGGATTGGCCAGGAATGTTTTAAGGCGGGGCTTAATAAAGTGTCAATTTCTTGAAAAATCTTGGCTGTGTCCCAATACAGGGCTGTATCCTTTGAAGGACACAGACTACAATGCCTTCCACGAATTAGGACCGCCACTGTGACCCATTGTGCAGACTTCAAAGGATGCAGCCTCTGAATTGGGTCGCAGCTCATGTGCTTCTCCCCCCCTGAAAACACACTTATCAAGGTCACCTTGACTAATATAATTTTCAACATGGGTCTTGGTAATTGGACTTCATTCCATGATGCCTTATGGATTGACTGCAGAAAATGTATTATGTTAATGTATCTATAAATGTGCTCCCAAGTTTCTCATATTAAAAACACAGTGGTGTCCTCCACTCCCTGCAGTGACATTGTTACGAGCCTAACCGTCTTGACTCAACATAAACTGCTGAAGAGACAGAGGGTAGAACAGTTTGCGCTTGTAGACACCGTTTATATTTTCATCAATAATTCATTATCTCAAATCATATTGTAATATTAATGCCCAGATTTATGCCCAGATTAGGAGTTGTTTTGAGTTCACTTGTGTGACGTCTGTGCTCTGAACACTTGTCAAATCAGAAACGTTCATTGTTGTGAACTCACAGACTTAAAGTCCTAGTTTCTAGCCTAGTTTGTTTCAAGGAATAGTTTTAATAGAGATGTTCCTATTGAAGCTGATCTATGTCTGGGTTGAGGCTCACAGCCCTGAGAACAGCCTCGCCCCAGGTGACGTTAGAGACTAGAGAGCCTGGCTTTATCCTGCAAATCTCTCCTGACAGTATCCTGGCCTTGTGTTTTGTGATTGATAAAACCTCATGAGAGGCCAGTATACAGTGGGTTCCACAAGTTGAAAATTTGGAATTCTTCTTCTAAGAATAATAATGATGATTCTGTTTTGCATTTTTCAAATTGAATATAATTGTATTGAGTACTTACCACATTATTTGCAAAAGAAATTAGAAATTGAATGAAACCACTTGATTATTGAGCTACAATATTATGTTGAATATTAGAGATGCACTGACATGAAAATTTTTGGTTGATACCAATAACCGATAATTCTGATATTTGAAAGCCGAAAGCAGATAACCCATATATTTTGTTTGGGCGCAGTACCAAACGTTTCCACTAGATGAAATTTGTTTTAACCGCGAGGAGTACAAGTGTGACTTTTTTTCAGGACCATTTAACCTTCTCAGATCATGTCCATGATTTATTTTTTCGGTCAAAAATGAGCAAAGAGCAGCAGAAGGTTAGAAGGAATATTACCAGTTGTGTTGCTTTGACTAGCTCCTTATCCCAGCAGAATAAATTCTAGATATGTGCTTTAAAAATTTAATTCATAGTGTCATTCTCATATCACACTGATGGACTGGCACATGGAGGCTTTAGCCATCTGTATATCAGCACTGCCAGGCATCAACTCTTCATCATCGCTTTAGAACAGAGGCCAGAATTACTCAGCCTTATCTGTCACCCTGTATCTCAGTGGGATTTTAAGCCTGAATTTCTCACAGTTCTTACATTTCTCCCAGTACAGTTTTTTTCCAGCGCAGTCTCATCCCAAGATGTCATATAACTGACATCTCATCCCAAGATGACAGGTTAGATGACGTTATCGGATCCTAACCCTACCCCAGACCTAAACCTACCCCTAAACCTAACTGACGTTAAAGGTAAAGCGTCAGTTGTATGACGTCCCAGGATCGTCATGTAACTGACGTTAAAGACGTCAGTTATATGACGTCTTGGCATGAGACCGTGTTATTTTTTCCCAGGTGATGAAGTTGCTGTGCACAAAACGTTGTTCTTTTTTAATTAAGCAAGCAAAAGCCCTCCATGTACAATCAAATCATATATAGGTTTGTTCTCGTCCAAATGAATGTAAAAGTCTGTCCACATTAGTGTTTCTTCTTTAAGCAGAGTAGATCTGCACGTACAGTATATTGGAGCCAAACTGACATATGAGCGCACATAGAAGGACGTGTGTGCTTGTTTTTATTAGGAAGTAGAGTGATGTATAGTGTTATTAGGTGAAGGGGTGGATGAAGTGGATCTGTATTATGTTAGGGGGTAACAGTTTAGGACCCCAGGACCAGATGTTTGAAAGAAACCCAGAGTCATAATTATTATAAAGTAAAGAAAAGTTTTCTGATTGGCTAAGAACACATATAGTCTAAGCAAATTTCCACACATGGATATATAGGAGAGTATGTCACCAATAATCGAGATGGTTGTCGCGCGATTCGTAGATTCAAGTCTGCGGTGACCTCGGAGGTCGGAGAAAGGCATCTCCGGGTCTGTTGTTGCATGTCGAAGTGCCCCATTATAGCCCATAGTCCCAACAAGACCTGCACAGAATCGCAGTTTCTCCAAGGCTGAAGAGGGCCTGAGCTAACTATCATCAGGACAACATCAAGACATACCTTGGAAAACATGACTTTAGTCATCGTTTTCATAATGAGGAGGAATTTTTTTTTTAAATATTTTTTGCTAAAAAAAAAAAAAGGCAAGAAATTAATTGAATTTGGCCAAAATGCTTGCTTTTTATTTTGTGTATCTGTTATGGCTGATAGTTTTTAGTTACAGTACATAATTTGAGTTTGAATGCTAAAATCAAGGTCAGACGGTGGATCCTATCTCTGAAACATGATTTTTTGCTGGTGATTTTGGCTAACGGGCCATTGTACAGTAATGGTCGTTTTATATTCCAGCATGAAATATTTAAACAGTGTCCATCAGCCATTGTTTGTTCAATCTTCAGACCCTTAAAATGTCATCAATTATTTAAATGGATGTGCAGTGCATAAATATCAGCCTTTATGCTGTTTTTCTTTTCATTTCTGAAGGATGTAAAAAAAACACACTGTTATGACAACACCTCGAGAGATATCATGGCTTGCAAATGAGCGAAACATGGCCGTTGAAAACATGGCCCATCTCTTTCATTTCATAGCCAACTTATACGATCAATAAGTTATGATAACATGTTTTTTAAAATGCTTTGACTAGTTGGAAATTGAGTTATACAAGATTCAGTTTGTGATTTAAGTTGAAATTACTTATATATCCAAGTTGATTGTACTTAAATTGAAGCCAGCAATTTTTTATAGTGTGCACAGATCCATCATATCCACGTCATATAATACAGTAATCTGTAGTTTAATTTAGTTTTTATATAAAAAGGGTGTTTAATCGTCATTGAACAAAGATGAAACACCTGTTTAGCGCCAATGCCGAAAAAGCTTGTTAGCTTGGTTGAATACTGATTCAATAGCTGTTTGTCGCTAGACTCTCACTAACCTCCCCCTGAACTGTGCTCATTTTTCCTCTAATCTTGGCGTCTCACTGCTGTAATCACCTCGTTCAGAACGATGGCGCTGCTCGAACGGCCCGGCTTACAGGGTCATTAGAACCAGGTAAATTATTCATCACAAAATGTGCCATCAAAGTGGAGCGTTAAGCACAGTGTTTTGGTCCTGCCAAGAGGCACAGTCATGTCTTAATGTCCTCCTTCATTAAAATCTTAAACTTTTACAATCTAAGGCAAAGGTTGATTTTTGTATTTATTAAAATTTGATCCAATTAATTACATATGCTTATAAATCAAGTCATCACATTACAATATGTTGTAATATATATTAGTCCTCAAATGGCATATGCACACAATCAGATATTTGCATAAATATTTATTTTTTATTCCTATTTGTGCATCAATGAAAATGCATTATTTATTATCTACTATTATTTTATATATGTATATGTATCATTTATTATATTTATTTATTTATTGTGTGTGTTGAAGAAAAAAGAAAGTCATAAAGGTTTGAAATGACATCAGGGTGAGCAAATGATGACAGAATGTTCATTTTTGGATGAACTGGATGATTTGGATAACTTTCAATGTCTTTCAGTGGCAGTGTTAGCTTGATGCCTTGGCACAAACCCATGACAAAAGCCTTGTAATGGAGATATATGTAATTAAACCAGGTGGAGCTTGAAATTGATGTATCAAGTTCACCGTATTAGCCAATTATAAAGTTATTTTCAGTCGCATGACCATGGCGTGACCATGTGGAAAGAAGGACATAAACGCTGTGATAGGTGAGATAATCAAGATTAATTGAACTAATGTTCCTGAAGAACTATCCCATTTACTAATTTTCTCAGTTGCTGAGCACATCACTTAATTAAAAGGTAATTCGTCTTCCTGTACACACACAACATGTCATTCCTTATATCAATTGTGACGTTATGTGGTTGGAAATTAATGGAGTGTGAATTGGTTTTCTTGATGGGGCAAATGCTAGTGTACAGTGTCCTTGCTCTAGATGAAAGTTATGGTTGATTAAATGAGTCTCAAGTTGAAGTTCTTACATGAAATGTCATCTTCCAAACAATGCCTTTATAGAAGTTGGAGATATGAAATAAGAATATTCCAACTTTGAATGGAACACAGCTTGAAATGTGAAGATAATTAGTGTCATGTTTATTTAAATGATGGGTTATCAGATCCACTGTACTTTGCAGTGAACTGATGTTATATTAGTTGTAATGCATTTCTTTTATAATTTGCTTGTCTTTTTAATTGAAGTACTACACAAATGATGTCTACTGTCTGAAACAGGTTTAATATGTTATATAAATTCATATTTTCAAATACAGTTCAAATATTAACACAATAAGTTAATTACCTAATATTTCTATTTAAAATTTCCGAATTTTTCATGTTTTTTCTTTTTTTATATACTGTAGTTAGGATTTTGACATAATTTATAAAGTCTGAAACAGTAGTAATATTTTACTTAAATTAGTATTTTAGTATTTCTTAGTATTTGCTATTTTGGTTTTTATAATTGTTGTATTTAACATGTCAAAGAAATATTATGGCACATCCAACACTGCCACATGATATCACTAGGTAGGTTATCTTGCCCTCGGTTATTGCTTGCCCTCTCAGTGTGAACTGCAAGTGTCCAAAATGTTCACCGTGTCTCACCAGGCTCACGGTGAAATAGTGAGACCAGATGCAGCACAGATGCTGACCTATTCGGTACCTACCGCTCTAATGCCGCATAATTTAGCTCCTGTGTAGGTGACAAATGGGCCAACTCTAAAAGCCCCTGTGTTGGGTGCTAAAACCCCCTGTGATATATAACCATGCAAGTCTGATAAATCCCCCACATCATTCGTTCTGTGACGGCAATTCATCACCTGTGGGAGTTTAGCGTTGGCATTCCTATTGGATTTTTAATGAAAGGGAAGATAATGTGACATAAAGTCAATGAGTTTTGTGATTTTTTTTTTCTTTTTCTTTTTTCTTTTACAAAATCCCACCCACACACAGGAAAAAAAAAAAAAAACACTTTTAAATCATATTTCACCTCCTCAGACAAATACCATTTCTTGGGGCAGCCTCTGTAATTTGAAATGAACTTTTTCACTCAACAGCCATTTTGGCTTCAAAATGTTTAAGTTACCAGGTATTCAGAACTTCTACTAGCCAAAAATAAACCAGATTTTCAAAGTCACATCTTAGATTTAAATATATTTTATATAAAAATGACGTGGCACGTTGCGTAACGTTCCTTTTTACACGTTGGTTTGCTAATGTTTGAGGCTCCTTTAAGAGGTACGGCTCTGATAGTGAAGTCATGCAAAGTGATTTAACATAATTTATGAATCATAACCTGCCAAATTGGTTAGTGTGTTGATATGCGTTACCCGGCCGCCACTGTGACGAGTTTCACCTGCATTTGGTGGGTTGTTGTGTGATAATATCGTTAACTGAAAATTTCCCTTCATTGACTGATTTTTTTTTTTTTTTTTTTTTTTTGGTGACGAAAAAGCCTCCAGAGCAAAATTAAAACTGCTACAAGAAGTCGTCTGTCCCAAGCAAAGGACAGTTGCCTCTGAATCAGTCTCCCTTAATGCATTTGGTTACGCACAGGCGAGCACCAAATGTAAGTCCATGCGGACCAAGAGGAAGGTTTGAGTGCAGACAGATACAGAAAGACGATTGAGTTTAGTTCAGGTAATTTTTTATATGTTTTCTTCATATTGTAATTTTTGTAATATCGCGTTGTCATATTTCCCTGTTTAGGCTACATTCATCTAGTGTGGTGTTGAACATGAAAAGTGATGCACAGTCTCTCCTCATCTGTTCTCTTCATAAATAAATAAATGCATAATCTAGTCTCGTAAGTTCATGATTAAAAATGAAAATGTGAATGAAAACAAAAGCTATTAAATGTCTCATTACCATTAAAATCTGAAAATTAAAATGACGTAATTTTTACGACTGTGTCAAAATGATCAACAATGAGAAAGTCTAACGCAACCACTTTCAAACAAACCAGCTTTCTGTTGGTCAACACAGATGCCCTCATGTAGAATCCTATTGAACTGACTGGATTTTCTTCTGTTTGTCTTCTATATTGACAGTGTAATTAGCCAAATGAAGACATTCAGTAAAACACTTGCAATGAAAACAAGTTGTCATTTTCTGTATAAATGTATATTTTATCACAAAGTGTTGTACATGTGTACTCTTATGATCTATTCTACAAAGCGTAGTCCATCATAAACTTGACATTGTTTATTTTACCATTGATACAGCACAAGTAGTGTTGCTACAAGCCCACAATAAAAACACTCTGAGGCCTCTGAGGCTTTGCACTCTGTTTAAACAATCATGCCCAACCTTTCATATGCTGTTCTTTGATCCTGCACGAAAGAGTATTTCTCTTCATGCTCCCCTGTGTAGTGTGACATTTAAACAATTAGTGGCTTTTTGGTAATCAATGTCAGATTTAGCAAGAAATGCCTTGGACCGCAAACCACAACGGAATCCATTTAAGAATGATCCAGTGGTGTGAGTCTGTATCAGATTGAGAGGGATATTAGTCACACAGTCCAGTGTCCAGTGCATCCCAAACCATTTGTCATCTTTCAAATTGAGATTTTTGTCAAGTCTGTTTCTGAATCATTGGCTTTAGCAGCCCTAGACCCCCAGATTGGTTTGGTGTGTGACGGTAATATCTCAGACTGCTGATTTCGTAATTTCCTGTAAAAGTGATCACTCCTCTGAAACATGCAAATGAACGAACAGACCATTGCAGACACAATGAGGAGAAGTGCAGTGATGCTGATTATCAGTCCGTCATCGATACCATCATCAGTCTTTCCTATTAAAATCTCAGTGGTGCTGACATTCAGGCAGTTTTTCAAATGTCTGCTTTGCAGGTCCGTAATTTCCACACACACCTCGTACTGCGTCAGCGGGTGCAAGTGTGTGAGGTTGAACGTTTTTACGTCGGACAACACGTGTGCCGTGAACTGCAAGGAGCGACGCTGTGATGTGGTTGACCACTTAATATTTGACACAAGACTGCCCTTGGGAGGCACCCAAGAAATCCTCACCGAATGTGGCTCGGTCCCTTCGACTTGGATGTGCAGGGATTCATTTGCCAGCAGTGGATAGTACCCGTTTACTACTACCGAGATGGATCTCATGTCGGCACCTATGAGATTGTGGGCCACGCAGGTGTACTGCCCAGCCTCATTTTCTGCGATGCCATAAATGTCAAACGTTCCCTCGGGATGCAGGCGATACTTCTTGGAAACCATCTGAGGCAATATTTTCTCTCCTGAAGGTGTGACCCAGTAGATCTCAGGTTCGGGATCGGCAAACGCCCTGCAGTGCAAAGACACAGAATCCCCGCTACCCACGTTAAGCTGATCGGGAAGGCTTTCCGGGGATATCAGTGGCAGGCACATATCTGCCATTTCACGGGAGTGCACATGCCTGACAAGACGACCTTCAAACTCTGAGGGCCCTGCGCATATGAGGGCATCCGGCTCCATGAAGCGGACGTTGGTCTTGTTCGTATTGATCCAGCGGATGACACAGTCGCAGTAAATGGGGTTGGTATGCATGCTCACCTCCTGAAGGTTAGGCAAGGATTCCACCGTGATGTGATGAAGGGCCCGGAGCGCATTGCTATTCAGCATCAAGGACTCGAGCCTCGGGAGTTTGGAGAACGCGTTTGGATGGATGTAGGAAAGTCGGGGGTTGTTCGTGGCTTCGATTTTGGTCAGCTCTGGTAGATTATGCATGGCAAAGCTGTCGATTGAAACCAACTCTGGCATGCTATTAATACCGAGTTCTTTCAAATGGAGCATGTCCACAAAGTCACCCCTTTTGATCCTCTCTATGGGATTCTTGTTAAGGTCCAGAAACTTGAGGTTCAGCACTTTTCTGAGAGCAGCTTGAGGTACTTTTGGAAACATATTATCATAGAATGACACGCTTTCCAGCTTATCGAGGCCAACCAGGGCACCGTCAGGGATTTCAGTGAGGTTCATTCTGGTTAGCACAAGACAGCGGAGATTGATAAGGGGCTTGAAATTCATGTCTTGTATTCTGGCAATTGGATTCTCTCCTATCATCAAGATTTCTAACTGGAAAAGATCCCGGAACCACTCTGTTCTTATGGCCCTCAGCTGGTTTGAATTAAGATGGAGCCTCAAGAGCTTGTTAAGCCCTTGGAAAGCCTCTGCGCTGATCAAGGAGAGTAGGTTATGGTTAACATAGAGTTCCTGTAAGTTTGGGAAGTGTGCAAGACAATTATCATGAAGACTGCTTTGCCAGTTCTCCTCTAAGTGCAAAGACAGAAGTTGTGGAAGGTGACCCAGATGAACATCACTCAATGAGGATATGTTGTTTCGAGATAGGTCTACCTCGGTTAGGTTTACCAGGTAGTCCAAGGGACTGTCGATCTTTGCGATGTTGTTGGCCTGTGATAGAAGTACTTGCGTGTCTAAGGGCAACCTCTCGGGCAGAGACAGAAGTCCTAGATCATTACAGTCTACAGTCGGAGCCTCATTATACATGGACGAGGGGGAGAACCAGGGTCGGACTTCACATTTGCACAGCTTGAGGCACACAGCCCTCCACTCAGAGGGCTGAACTGAGTTAGTCAGCGCAAGTCCTCCCAGCAAACAAACTGCAAACAGCAAATCTTTCATCTTGGTCCTACTCTCTTCAGCCTGTAATTGGTCCTTACGGGGTCTGGTGTTAGAGGTGTTAAATTCACAAATACAGAATCATTTGTTATGACAACAGGGTGTATTTCTGCTGATGGCAAGTCCCCCCCCAAAAAAAAGCTGCAAGTTTGCCTGTTGTCGTCCTTGGTGGAGAGTTGCAACCTTTCAATTTACCCTGCTTTGGGTTGTCGTGCATGTGAATGTCAGTGTATCCTTAGGGGAATGGAAGCCGGGAATGTGGAAATTTGCAGGGTGAGCTCAGGTTCCTGTGGGGAATGGACCACTTGTCTGCCATCGTTATTATGTTCAATCAGTCACACTCGTCACTTTCCATCTGAGGAAAATAAGAGACAGGAGAGAGTTAATGAATACGGTGTCACATTAACGTCAAGAAGAGCCATATTGGCATTTAGGAGCATGACGATATATTTAGGCCGTGTGAGTGAATGTATTATTGCTTTTTTGTGCCATCAAATAATTCATTATTGCTGGTTTGACCTCATATGTCTACCCTTCTAACATATATCAAAGGACTTTCTTCACAATATATTAAAATGCCAGGGGACTTTTATGTGCATGAGGGCAGGTGTTAAGAAAATGTGCATGGATCACCACAATTGTTTAGCTTATGACAGAAGTGTTTTTGCGTATAAGAGCATTAGAATGCAATGCCGTCTTATTATTAATGTCATAGATCATTTTGTAAGATAATGTGTGGAGAAAATGTGGTTTATTTGGAAACTGACTGTTCATTCCTACGCTATGATGTGTTATGAATATAATCACTTATTTTAACTGTATTTATAAGGAATCCAATTTAACAACTGTGATTCCTGTCATGCGTAACACATTTAATTTGTGTTGTAAATCTCTTTCGAACTTGGTATCCAAGCATACTAAGGGCATTGCTAACATTGTTTTTTATTGTCTCATAAATAGACATTAAAGCCAGCTGAATGCACAGAGGGGCAATTATTCCACAATGAAGTGCTATCCCAAAGGGCTCTGTGATAACCACTGTATTTTGTCTCTCAGTGGCAGCTGCCAGTGGCAGAGTAAGTTAATTAAAACGTTTAAAAATGTGCCCGTGAACTGCTTTGTACCTATTGTATGGTTGAGTAAAACTATTTTTAAAATGTATTAAACAGTGAGCAGCTTTGTGTGCATGAAATATTTTTCTTGTGCAAGTGGTCTGTGTTTTTTAATAGCATTTAATATAAATATTAAATTCAAAACTCGATTACAAAAATGGATTGACTGTTTAAGGTTTATGTTCAATGACATTGATTGACAGCTAATCTTAATATACAGATTTGAGTGCTTACACAGAATTGTTGCTAGGTCTTACTCCATATGTTAAAACAATGATTGGTTTGCAACCTTGAGGACAGAAAGCACAAAGCCGCCTGGCTGTGTTAGATGAAGCTGTCAGTATCACTATAGGAACAGGTTTGCAAAAGAACCCCTGTAGGACAGTGTGCTTATGTTAGTCCGACTATGGCAGCGAGTCAACACAAGCAGGTGGGAGCACTTTTTTTCTCTCCTTTCTGCTTGCATAGCCATCTGTTTGGTCCTGTATTCCGCTTTTTGCCAGGATTGTGCAAAGATCCCCATTCATCCCAATGACCGTACAAATTATGAGGTTTTAAACTTGTTTTAGAAGCTGCTTATTCTCTGATGTATGAGAATTAGGTGCTGTGTTGCCATGTTGAAGGGAGACTAACAAGCAATAAGTATAGCAAAAACATCACTGCATTGCGCACAGCTTTTAAGTCAATCAAGATGTCAAAATCAGATGTGCTCTTCTAGAATTTTACTTTCTCTTACACAGTGTTGGAAGGTCTGATTTGTTTCAATGAGATCAAAATGAAATGACTCACTGATTGAAATTGATCTCATAATTAAATATATATGAAGTCATAAATACATGTCTCGTGATTTAAAGCAGCTTCCCCAGCAAAATAGCTGAATTATTTAACGGATAATAAACTGCCGTTATCTGTAGAGAACATGCATTACTTGACTCTTTGTTGCTATGACAAGCGCAGCATGGATGCACCGAGCTGAACATAAGTGTGAACAAGTAGTGATACACACACAAGGACACATCTCGCTTGCTCTCTCTCGCTCTCCCATTTGCGTCCATTTAGTTTTAAGAGGTTTGCACTGAAGATGCACTCGCATATTAATTTGATTTGTTCATATGTGTGCTTCTTAACTAAGAGAGCCCTCAGATGTGGTTCAGGAGTGTTGTACTCACTTGGGAAATAGGGATTTGAAATAGTGGAGAGTGCTTTTATAGCTGATTGCTGGAAAGGGTCAAAGGGCAGCCCAGTTTACTTGCATCATGGGTCGATACATGCACACAGATGCACAATCTTGCTAGATGTATAATGTACATAAAATGCTGATATGATTAATTGTGGTTAAAAATTGATTGGTTGGATCTGTATTATCACTGGTAAGATGTATAATCCTGAAAGTTAACATAAAAATATGAAATACTTAATAAAATAACTAGGGATGCACCGATATGAAAATTTTGGCCAATTCTTTGTATTTGAAAGCCGATAACTGATATATCGATAAATCTAAATCCAAAAATGTATATAACTTTTGAGAGCCTAATCACAAAAACAAAAGTCTCACCATTAAAAGCCATGTCTCAAGCACAAAATTATAATGTTCTCATTAAAATTTTATGTAGTCTATATATGACAGGCACATTGCATTAACTGTGTTTTTCTATTTATTAAGTTATTCCAATCATATTTCAAACAATTCAAACCCATCATGAGTGCATCTGAAGTGTCTCAGCTGAAGGAAAAATCCATTACTAATTGTCTTTTATAAATCGACCACATTTTTTTATCAGGATGAAAACGATAACATTAAAAATGAACATATCGTCCGATATCGATATGGTGGCCGATATATTGTGCATCCCTAAAAATAACTAATTAAAAAAGGTGACTTTAGAAAGCCATATTAATTTGTAATAATATCACATTTTAAGTTAGTTATTTTATATTAGTGTGTCTTATTGAGATTATTATATAAATGTATTATTATTTGTAAAAAAAAATTGTTTCAGTAATAAAATTAATAAAACAAGTTTCAGTAATAAAATTGTTTATTACTGTGCGTATTACATGTTCAGTCTATGGACGTGTCGTTTTTTTGTTGTTGTTTTTTTACAAAGTGACATCGCCACCTACTGGCCTGGAGGTAGAATTCAGTGTTTTTTGTCGTTTTTGCGGACGACGTCTGTACGTAAAGAAAAAATGTTTCAGATTTTAGTACATCGTTGTCGTGTAAACGTACAATATTTCCAAAAGAAGCTGGATTGAACTGGGATTGCCCTTCCCAAAGTTAAATCTGTCAAAATCCATCCTGTCAGTTTTTTATTGGAAGTTTGTAGTGTTTTGTCTGAACAAGACCAACAGCAGCTCCTCTGTCTATCTGCATGAAATCACACACTTTTGTTGACAGCTGGTCCTCAAAAGTCCAACCACTTAGGGAAAATACTGAATGAAACTAACACACACAGACACATACTCTCTCCTTTCCATCCTCTCGTCTAATTCAACAGACCCCACATAAAGTGGCCCTGCTGCGCTATGTTTTATTCACAAAGATGGAATGAATAGAAATCTCACCGTACTTGGAGAGCGGGACAACGTGCTCTTAGTGAAGCGGGGGGCGGGGGGACATCACGAATTGGAGGTGACACCTTGTCACATTACGATGTCATAACGCAGACTGCGAAACGCTTTCCCCTCAGGTTTGTGTTTAGGGAGTGGAGTGGATCTGAGCGGGCTGCTCAGGTTTCGTTTCATACCGCACAGTGAGTGAAAGCAAGAGCGAAAACCGTGTGTGGCGGGCAGAATACTTAAAAACACAGCAGAGGCAGACTCTAGTGACTGAAGTTAATGGATTATACATTTAGCCCTTCACCAATTGAGTCCACCTGCGTGGTTACAGGTCCACTTCTACTTTGGCTTCAATAACAGAAATATTATCTGTAGGAACAATAGAGACAATAGTTTCCGTTTCAACCTTTCACTTTGGGTTGAATTCATTTACAGATTCTGTAGCTGTTTGATCAAATTTGTCTTTTTCTATTAGTTAACAAGTTGACTTGACAGTGTTACACACAACTACAGTAGTAATAATCACACTGTAAATATACCAGAAAATAGTTGTTTTTTTTTCCAATTCTGTACTATTCTATTCTACTCTACTCAATTCTATTATTCGTTTGTGCTATTTTCTTATCTATTCTAATTTGTTCGGCTCTGCTATGTTCAATTCTGTTCTGTCGAGTTGTATTTTATTCTGTTTTTGATTATGTTCTGTTATCAATTTCTGCTCTATAATATTTTGTTCTGCTGTGACAAACATAACTGTTCAATTCTACTCTCTTCTGCTCTGTCAATTCTATTTCTTGCCATTCTGTTTTTCGTATTATCTTCTGTTCCATTCTGCATTCTATTCCGTTTATTTCTGCTGTATTCTGTATTCTATTTTAATTTCTCTGTTGTATTCATTGTTGTTTTCTGTTCTGTGGTATTCAGTTTTGTTGATTTGTTCTATTCTGTTTTCTGCTCATTTCTAATTTGTTCTACTCTGTTTCATTCAGATTATTCAATTATATTGTGTTTTCTATTGAATACTGTTCTATATTCTGTTCTATCCAGTTCTAATGTTCTGTTCCATTCTGTTCTGCTTTGCTCATTTCTACTCTATTTTGCTTTTTCTTTTATTCTGTACCGTTATATTTCTTCTGTTTTGAATATATTCTATTCTCTTCTACTCTTTTGTTCTCCTTTTCTATTTTATTTTGTTTATTCACTAATGTGTTCTATTTTATTTTCTCCTCTGTTGTATTTCTTCTGTTGTATGTTATTCAGTTTTGTTCTGCACTATTCTTGCCGTTGTTCGCTCTGTTATATTCTATTCTTTGTTTGTTCTGATCACATACTATATACACAAGGTAACCAAGTTTATTTCACGAGTT
Organism: Pimephales promelas; assembly: GCF_016745375.1. The sequence goes on along the minus strand of NW_024121865.1, from coordinate 2,326,396 downwards.
ATAAGCTTGGCATGGCCACACGAGTGTGTTTTTCTCAGCGTCCTGTAATATATGAGCATTGTTTCCAATCACACTACATGGTGTCACTTCAAACGCCTGGTGTGAAGTATAATTAGCTAAGATAGTACGCTGACACAGGCACCGATAGAGTGTATGTGTTATATAGATACAGCTCTCACCTGCTCCAAACTGCCCGCGAACACACACTGCACGACAGCAATTAATTATGTTTCAGCACTGCTGACAGAATCCCTATAGATATATCAGCTATTTCTGTCGCATATTCTTCAGCCCTGTCTCAAGATATGTTTTCTATTTTTTTCTATTGTCCCTATTGATTTCTCTCTCTCTCATCGCTCCCATGTTCATACACATGAGGAAGGGGCATGTGCCATTAATCAGAGGTGCTTAGATTATATGTCCCTTTTTTGGTTCCTTCCATGTCCCCTTTTAACCTGTATTATTGCATTTTGATTCCAAACCAAAAACACAATTTTGTATAAATACCACTTATAAACTCCCTGAATGTCCTATATTCCAGAAATGCATTAACTAAAGTAAACTCAAGTTCTAGCCGGTTTGTTTCATACTGCTGCATCATAACCTCTCTTACCAGTTGAAATCCTTTTTCAGTTTGTAGATGAGACATTTTTTAATTTATTCTATTTTAGGCGGCGGGGTTAAACAGTAGGTCTTCTTTACAGCAGAACTGAATGATGTCTTTAAAAATATAATATAAAAAAATAATATAATATATAATATAGCATCTGTGATACACACAGTGATACAGCAAGATGTATGAGACAATTTTATGATGGTTGATAGTGCATGAAATCTATAGGTATATTCTAAAGATTTGCTTTAACGTTTAGGTAACATCCAGGTGAGCATGTGCATGCCAGGAAAAATAGAGTTTGACTGAATGCTGCTGCGTGAATCCTCAATTTTTATGATGAAACATTTATCGAACAAGAAGGCCTATACTCATAACTTTTACTACGATTTTTTTTTCCCAGAATTATATAGCGTTTGAATGTAAAACAGAATACATTCATTCCCACTGACATTTATTTTTCTAAAATCCCTTGCAGTACCAGAAATCAATTCCTCATAATCACTACATCACATTCTCACAGTTATTCCTCCTTGATACCTGTAGAGTCTCTGCGTGAGATTACGACATTTCAAACGCGAATACGCAGAGCTTTCGAGATAATGATTCAAACGGAAGAAGAAGTGATTCTTATACTCATTGGTGCTTATTTAAACATCCAGAGAGACATACAGTAGCCTACGTTTGGTGTAAAAACTCTGCAATGGCACGCTATTAAAATCCCCCAACATCACAGGAATCAGGATGCACATGAGTCATGAGAGCGTGAGAGAGTCGCGCTTACCGGAGAGAATGAGATTCCTTGTTTCAAACGCATAATGTATTCCTTTCTTCTCAATCTCCAGACTTGTGGGGTTATAGTGGTTTAGTTCCAAGTGAATTTGAGCTTTATTTGAGTGAGTGAGAGATGTTGTCTCTCTCCATACGGCTCTACTGGAAAAGATGCTGAGCGCACCGCGGAGAAGCGCGTATCCATCCAGCTGTGTGTGCCGCGCTCCTAATGATACACAGATGCTCGTGCGCGCACCCTCCACACAGTCTCCCCGGGGACAGGCAAATTGCTGCCTGTCGTTCGCGCGTTCGGTGCACGCTGATTGGTCGAGCCGTGCTGTCAGTCAGATGAGGGCTTCGGGGGCGGGGCTACTACATCGCTCCATATTTACATACTTCCACATTCTCTCTATCTTTGCCTTGTTAACTTAATCTCTATTTTGTCGTTGTCTGCACTCTGCCTCCGAGGCTACATCTCTGATAAAGATGCGCTATTTGAATATGCAAATGCTGGTTCTGCTCAGATTTTCCAATATAGGAATAGTTCCTCCAAAAATGAAAATTTTAGATTGAACTATTCATTTTTTTTGTGATGATGTTGGCTGTTTCCGAAATTGTATACTCTCTTGAGTAGGTCATTTTTCCATTTTGTTATTATCATGTGACCTACCAGCATCAGTTACGTCTCTTCAGTGCCATATTCACTTTACTCTCCTCTCCCGTGGCCTCACGGGATAGTAAAGTGTCCATCGAATGCACACTTCAGAATCTCAATGGAAGTTGTTGGTTATCTGGGTACTTTTTGCTTAAACTTTTATGAGTAGGCGGCGGCCTACTGTGAATTTGGACATGTTTCTTTTGTCACACACTGTTTTCACCTACTAAATAGTAGGGAAGTATGTGATTTCAAATGCAGCCATTGAATAGAGCCTGAGTTTTTTTGAGGCTCAAAAAAGTGCACCCATGTACAGTATTTGTCATTCTTCCCCTGGAACTCGCCTCTCTCGTGAGCACACGTACATTGCCGTTGCCAGTGATTATAGTTTAAAATGTTGTATATATGGATACTTTTCTTACAAAAACCCATCACTTCGCTACAGAAGGGAGCCGTGTGGATTACGTTTATGATGGATGAATGAGCTTTTTGGAGCAAAAAATCGGACACTATTCAATGGCATTATAAAGCTGGGAAGAGCCAGCCAGGATATTTTTTAATCCAACCCAGATTGTGTTCGGCTGAAAGAAGAAAGTCATATACACATAGGATAGATTTAGGGTGAGTAAATGGGATATTTTTCATTTTTGGGTGAACTAATAATTTATGTAGTGTCCCAATGTGGATACAAAATTGGTTAAATGACAAAAATCAGTACTGAGATGCATTAAATTCACAGTGATATGGAGTCTATATATATATAGATTACTACCACCAATACTATTTTGGAAAGCTCTGCATAATGACAGCCTTCTCATTTTTTGCACATTTTTCCAGACTGGATAAAATATAATCTTTTTGGTAGCCTTTAGATAAGTCGTTCTTAACACACACTCAACTGGACTCTTGCAGTTACTGCAAAATTTGACTTGACAAATCAAAATATATTCTCCCAGCATGCCGTATGTAACACTTGAGATAAACACTAACAACATTCAGGCCCGCAGAAGTAATGAAAAGCACAAATCAGTCTGAGCGTCAGGGCTGTTGCAGAGGAGATGTGTGTGTGTGTGTGTGTGTGTGAGCTAGAACTGTCTGAATCTTTAACGGCGCATAGGTTCTGACAGGAAGCTTGAAGTGATGTACAGTGGCGTTCAGTGAAAAAATGTTTTTATTATTTAAATCTGAAAATAAATTTTACATTTAAATAAATAAATGAATTTTAGTCTCTTTTTAGGACCACCTAGGTCAACAAAAAATGGTACATATGTTGTTTAAGTTGCCGTAGTCTTTTGCATATTGTGATGTATATATCTGAGTGAAATAACCTCTCAAATAAGACCAAAAATGTTGGGCGGGTTGGGTTTATTTATAACACAAATAAACTTTATTTAATAAAAGATAACCCAAAATTTCGTACTGATATCTAGTAACGTGTTTGGCTTTTATGTGCCTAGATTTTCAAGACATGGTGTTCAAACTGTCACAAAGAAAGTAGGCAATTTCTCACTGAAGTGCTTGCTCAGCACGCGAGAGACGTTTGGCACCAAAGTACACACTTCAGCCGTGAGAAGTCATCTTATAAGAAGTCTTACAGGGTGTGTTGCAGCTGAGAAAGCGTTCTTGCGGAAAGGCAACAAGCAGAAAAGATTACCGTACATGAAATTCCATAAAGCATGGAGTGACAACCAGAGAAAGAAGGTTTCAGAAGTTTGCAGTCTTCCTGAAGACAAGGTTCTGGCTCGGTCACAGTTAGGGTTATTATCGTGGGGATCAGGTCAAAATTGATGGGACAAATATTTCAAACACTTCAGATAAAATACTTACAGAGCTGTGAACTCAACATAAGTGAAGCTGTGTGGGAGTAGAAGACCTGGAAGTTAGGGACATTGTGATTGACAGGCCTGAAATTACATATTTAAAAACTTTTTTCCTTATATTTTTTTTCTTCATGCCTTAAAATAGCTTGAATAGCCATTGCCTGGTTTAGTATATGTGGTTCTATGAATATTCAAATTATCCCCGCCTCCTTTCACTCATGCCAACTCAGAGATTCATTAATGTTGATGATGATCACACGTTGACATGATTTCAAATTGCGTCTTTGGTTTTAAGGAGAAAATTCTCAGTTGACTTATGAACTTGCACATGTTTTATCTTAAAGAATATTAAAAACGCCTTATAGACAAACAACATTTACAAGCTTGATTTTAAAAATTCATGGAAAATTAATTTTATTCCACTGCAATGTATTATGATTATCTAATGTTGACAATATGATAGATCTGTGATATTATATGGTTTTGTTGTCTTTTGCAGTCTTTTGACATTTAAAAAATATGTTTTTCTTTATTTTCTCGTTTTCTTTCAAGTTTTTCATCTACAATTTATACTTTATTTCAGCTTTAGTCAAATTAAAACTATGTTTAAGAGTTAGTTTTTGTTAGAAATCGAGAAATCCTTATTGCGCATCATTTGAAAGGTCATGCAAAATGTATGGAAATTCACTATTGGAAATTATGGAAGCCCGTTTCAGCAAAAATTAAAGATGAAAATAATAAATCTAGTGTAATAAACTCACACTTTGAGATTTAAAATTGCAATTACGAAAGATACATTCGCTACATATAAAGTCACATTATGACATGTAAAGTCACAATTACTGTATGAGAAACAAAGTTGCTATTTTCAGTAAAAGTTATTTGATCTATTATGATCTAATAATATTGAGTTTTGGCATTTCATAGAGTCTTTCCTTGACTTTCCTCTCCAACAGATAAGACCCATCTGGTCTCCGAAAACTTCCTAATGCCCCATAATCCACTGAGCTGAGCAGCATCCTCAAATAAACTAAGAGCAGTTCTGTCATCAGTATGTACCATCTCATGTCTGTTCACTCCTTCTGTAGGAGCCCGAAGAACCCTCAGCAGAAGATCATCAAACGGGTCATTGGGATCGAGGGTGACTTCATCAAGTAAGTTGTTGGTGGAGTTAGAAATGAACCTCCAAGTTTGATGTGGCCTTTATGATTGATTCTTAGGTTGAAATGGAAAACAGTGTAACTAAAATGTTGCCTGAAAAGTGTTTACACAGACTAACAGGTCTTTGTAGCAGCAGACAAACCGATAGAAGGATCTGTTTGAGCTTATTAAACACATCAATTGACCTATGGCTAAGCCACGCCCCCTCCATTCACTCGGACAAACATTCAACATTCGGGGACAGGCGCACAGTAAGAGACATTTCACAGGAGGCAATTGGTGATATTTGGAGACAGAAAGATTATATATCATCTCATAGTCACCTAAAGGGCATTAACTATGCATTGGAGGGTTATATTAATAATTTTACTGCTGAGAAGGTCGATGAAAAGCTTCAGCTCCAGGCAAAAATGTAAAGGTCACAGTGTAAACGTGATAAACCGCATATCGTTGCCATCACCGTTTGGTGCTACAGTATTTACGTCAATCATTCAGCACAACATTATTAACATTTGTTATCTCGGTTATTTAAAGATACGTTAATGAAGCTAAGATGTACAACGCAGCTAGAAGCTAACGTCAACGTTTTCTAATGTTAGGCTAACGTTGTACCCCAAGCACACCGTTTGACCATTTTAAACTTAAAATGACAAGAAAAAACGAAGCAGAGAATGTCCGAGTGTATTGAGGGCGTGGCTTAGCCATAGGTCAATTGAGACTTGGCCCTCTTTAAATGCTTGTATTGCACAAAATGCGCCATTTAGCTGTAAGTATCATTAAACATTAATGTCTCATCAAACCATTTATGGCAAACAATATTACATCTCAAGGTGATCTTGGGATGCGGTCGAGGAAATCCCAGGCTTGGTGACTTCTCGAGTTTGATTTTAAGATGATTGATATGAAGACAAAGTTAATTTAGTTTTATGATGGCTGATGTTGAAAAACTACCATTTAAAAATCCTAAAATCTCCTCCACGCTCTCACTCTAGAGCGCTCACAGCACTGCCTGCAATGGATATGAGCTATTGCTATGTCAGAAAGTCATCTTAAATATAAAACAAAGACTGCAGCAGCTGTGCGAACATTAATTATTGATCTTAGATTTAGAGAGCGAGGCAAGAGCCAAATGCAGGATTGGTGGATACATGTTGCTGGTCAACTGTAAAATAAACAATGAAAAATGAAAAATAGCCTGGTTTTCCTGCATTAAGAGCAATCAGAATCCATTAGTGTGTTAACACATTTTTTTTCACCCCTTGAACAGAACGCTGGGTTATAAAAACCGTTTTGTAAGAGTTCCAGATGGACATCTGTGGATCGAGGGAGACCATCATGGCCACAGTTTCGACAGCAACACATTTGGACCGGTAATCAATTAATTGCTTGTTGAGAACAAAATCTCTAGTCAAGATTGAAGGATGGAAACAAGTTATATCTAGTGGCCCCAATTAGGAATTAACTCTTTTTAACAGTATAATAAAGCAACCACCAAGTATGGCGAAAGCATAGCAATGCCATGGGAACCACCAACAACATGTCAGTGAGTGTCACATTACACGCAACATTTTTGAACATATTCAAACACATTTTTTAATGGATTATTTGATTTAGTATCTAAAATTACCTCATCTATCATCTAGTGGGTGATATCAGATTGCCTCACAAACTGAAGAAGGCCTGAGAACCGAAACGTTTTTGTTTTCCTCCAAAATAACAAAAGATTTTGAATTTTGAGTGTGAATCATAACTGGATTCTTAAAGGAGTAGTTCACTTTTAAAAAAAAACTTTTGCTGATAATTTACTCACCCCCATGTAATCCAAGATGTCTATGTCTTTCTTTCTTCAGTCGAAAAGAAATTAAGGTTTTTGATGAAAACATTCCAGGATTTTTCTCCATATAATGGACTTCAGTGGGAACCAAATGATTCAAGGTCCAAAAGACAGTTTCAGTGCAAACTGCAAACTGATGAAAGGGCTTTAAAAGATTCCAGACGATGAATAAGGGTCTTATCTAGCGAAACGATCGCTCATTTAAAAAAAAAAAAAAAAAGTTTACCTTTTAAAAGCTCAAATGGTCGCCATTTAATTGACTATGGAAGGCAGATATGCAAAATAAAAATGTATTTGATTATGATGTTATACATTGGTCTGATGTGATGCCACAGGTGAAAACTGCAGTTTCAAAGGATGTTTTCTGAAAGCCACCACCGTAGGCAGATTCAGCCACAAATAGATGTGGTTATAAAAAATTCAACAAAAAGACAAAGATTGCCACTTTCTGGGGACTTTGTTAACAGCCTTGGTGTGCTTGAATACCCCAATAGAGATTGAGGTATTACTGGTTCTTTGATGATGCTTGCTGCACGACTCCTCAGATAGATTATTGAACAGAGAAGTGATTCCTTCTCCCATTTCAACCATATGACATCTCGCTACAGTCGGTACATCAAGATTCGTCCTTGAACGGTTTAAATGTTGGGTTTTGCAGCTTACTTGGACTGAGAAAGAAAAACAAATGGCCCTGTCTGTTAAGTCACTGACTCAGCATGATTTTGTTGCGTACCTTAAGTACTCGCTGAGGTTTGTCCTCGGGCAGATTTTTAATGATGCTTCTTGTCAGAAAGCAAATGAATACGGTTCTCACTGAACCACATACATTCTAGGTCTCTTTTATTATTGTTTCTCATCCATTACCCGAAACGCATTCTGTTCTCTCCAAAGACCGGCCAGAACATGCAAGGGAGGGAAATTTGGTGGAAAAAACATCAAGTTTTAAATTACTATGCAAATACACTTGTTGGATGGTTCAGGCAATTGCCTTCACTTTTATCAGCAAAGACTGCGCTTTTACCTTGACTTGATGTATAATAATGGAGCGAGATGTGTCTGTTTACGTGTGTATGGAGGGAAAACCGTGTCTGTTTTTTTTTTCAATGCCCTTTTCTTTCTGAGAATTTAGATAATCTTTAATTCTGCGTTGGCTTCTAATGTTGTTGTTTGAAGTATTTTTATTCTAAAAATACTGACAAGACTCCAGCGTTTCCCAAAGCACTGATTGAAAGTTGGGTCACACAATCCTGACCGTGTTTATTTTGCCCACTAAACGGCGAAATGTCAAACGGATTCTACTCAGACGTCCAGTTTTTGGAATTAAAGCAATAGTTCAGCCAAAAATGTCAATTCTGTCATCGTTTAGCCTGTAGGTTTTAGCCTCACAGGGCTGTAGGACTTTCTCCTTGTTCACTTTTTCAACCCCTTCTGTCCTGATTTCATCGAGGGGAGGGTCTATGGGCGGGTAAATCTGTTTTTTTCCCCATATCTTTAAATGTGAAATCACGGCGAACGCTGTGAGAGTGTGTTAGACATCAGGAATGGTGAGAGAACATGTGCTTTACGTTTTCATCTTCAAATCAAACTTAGGTCTCCAGCCAATATCTGGCTATAAATCCCATATTTCCATAATGTTTACACGTTAGCTCAGTAGGCGGAGAGTAGGCGTCTTTTGCAGCGGTTTCGACCACGCGCAATCCAGTCAAATGCGTTTTGGACTACCTCTGCAAGTGGTCGAAAGATGACAAGCTCAAAACGTTTTAGACCCCGTTTACATTTGTAATCTATTTAGCGCCGTCCACTTCGATCGATTAGAGCGCATCTTTACACCAGGTGTAAACATGGCCTAGGTTCAAAACGGGTGACGGTTAACAGGTTTATCAAAACTATATAGACAAGTGAAAAAGCTATCAACAATGTTATCTTTACCATGTAAGGACATAGTAAGATTTTCATGTTTTTGTTCAGTTTAATTTGAAAATGGCAAAGCAAATATCTATCAGTTTATTACTATTTAACTATTTACTATTTTGCTATTTATTTATTATTTAAAAAGCCTAAATTTGACATCAAAATTGTACTGCCTCAAGCAACCAAAAACGTGAAACGACATTTCTCATGACATAGAAACAACGTTGATCTGGCATTGTTTTGCTCATCGAATTAACGTTGAACCAACGTCAGGCGCGCCATTCTTCAAAACTAACGGAAAATCAACTTGAAATCAACATCGTTTCAACGTTAGGAAAGCAAACGTCGATTTTGAGTTAGTTTTGAATTATGGTGCGTCTGACGTTGGTTTGGATTCAATGTCAGTTTGCTATCTGGGAAGTCTATCCGTTAAATTCCTTTAACACAAACTCACAAAGATACTTGATTATGATGAAATAATTTGCGTGTTTAACCAAAAGCCCCATCTGTTGATAGTTAAATAAAGTAATTCATAAGCCTAATATTTATACTGTCGTTGTACTTTTCCCGTCCTGTTTTATGAAGGCCCTCCCACTTGAACATTTCTAGCCATAAAAAATGACCCCAAAAAAACCCACAAGAAATTAAAACTTTACTAAAATAATTCTGGACTGGTAAAATTCTTCTCAGAGCTTCTCTATAGCATTTTAAACTTGTATTGCGGTCTCGCCATGCTGTTAAACCCAAAGATTTGTGAGGTCTGTATCATCCCCTGCGGGTGAGAACATTATCACCCCTTCAAGTCCCTCCAAAACTCGCAGGTATTTACAATACCCCCCAAAGCAAAGGTTTTTTGGGAGCTTGTTGGAATGTCTCCCATGTCCTTCTGGCTATAAAAATCAATGAGGTCCTGTTCTCTTCTAGCTAGAGATATATTGCTTCGTATTCACTAGATGAGAAAAGCATCTAATTCTTGTTCCAGTTGGTCTTTGTTAAACCACAGCCTATCAAAAGCCACTTTCTCCTTTAGAAATCGACTGTTTTGTTTGACTTTATAGAGGTTTTAATGGTAGTTTAGCTTGATGATTGTGATCTACGCAGGTTTCCCTGGGTCTTATCCACGGCCGGGCGTCTCACATCATCTGGCCTCCCAGTCGGTGGCAGCGGATCGAGCCGTCTGTCCCCTCAGACCGAAGACCACTGTTAAACTGGAATGGAGCAACGGACGACAGTAATGATGACTGAAATGAAGGACATCCATAAATTCAGTAAATGCAAAGTCATGTGTTGTGGAATATAGAGATGTTCTTGAAATCATGTGGGTCAAATTTGATCCTAAGAAAGACTATGCAGTTTTTAGTCCCAGTTTAGGCAGATATTGTCAGTTGTACATATTCTTCACTGTTTTTGACCGGTCTGTGCCAGATTGATGATCAAATGACACACAGATAAAGGCTAAATATATTATACACTTTTTAGTAATAATCACAAATGATTTATTTCTAAAGGTCAACGTTATATATGGTTTGTAACATGGATAAATAATCACTATCACAGACAGAATTCCATTACTAACATGCAAAATAGACTGATTATCAGCAAGTTAAACTTATTTAATTTAATGAAATTAATTAATTAAGAAATTAATTCTTGCAAAAATGCAAAAGTCTTCAGTCACATGATCCTTCAGAAATCAATCTGTTTATTTGGTGCTCAAGAAACATTTCTTATTATTGTCAATGTTGAAAACAGTTATATATTATTTTTGTGTAAACTAGTTTTACTGTCACTTTAATGTTTAATGCATTCTTGCTGAATAAAAGTATTAATTTCTTCCAAAACTAATCTTAATGAACTCACATTTGAATGGTAGTGTATGTTAACTGATTAACCGAAAATTGCTATTTAGTAAAAAATATACTCACACACGGACACATATATAGCCTATATATGCATATACAGTTGTGGTCCGAATTATTGGCATATATACACCTACCCATTTTTCATCTTATGGAGCACAAGATCCATAGAAAAATGCAGCCATTTGTGCTTTTACATTGGATCTGTGCAGATGAAAATACTTCATACATAGTACAGAGCAGGTGGATAGAGCAGATATGACAAAAGCAGAGGATTATATAATATTATACATGTGTGGGTTAATATACAAGTGACTAATAAAAGAAAATGCTCTTAAACTTGTGAAAACTTGATGTGGTAATAGTCTGTATGGCAGCTATTTGCAACTTCTGAAACATTTACTAAGTCAAATGAATCCTCTGCTTTTGTCACATCTGCTCTATCCACCTGAAGTATTTTCATATGCACAGATCCAATGTAAAAGCACAAATGGCTGCATTTTTGTATTGATCTTGTGCTCCCTAAGATAGATTTGCACTTAAATGCTATAGCTATGAATTTTCCCATTGCTCTAAGACAGCCTTCCTCGAGGAGGTCGAACATCATGCAAGACTAAACTCGATAGGATTTAATGTGAGTGGCCACAGGTCAATACGGATATTCGCACAAGGCTGTGATGAGTTCAATGGCTGTCAAACATAAATCAACACAGACAGCCCTAGAGCTAAAGTACGCTGGGGAATAGACACAAATCTTAGGATACTGCCGGAACCGAAGATAATGGAGCCGCAGCCATCCTTGATTTTAACGGCGTGTGTGTGCGTGTACACGGCAGAAACGTGTTTTTCACGTCTGACATTCTGCGTTCCGGAGTAAATAAGATGTCTTGCGGTGGTGACGAAGCATGATTTCAATATCAAGCTTTTAATCTTGTCTAGAAGGACACGGTAAATGAGCATGTCATAGCAACCTATTTCAGTGCCCACAAAGCTCTTCAGAGAGGAAGCAATTTCTCATTGAACATGACAACCACATTACATACCCACAAGAGGAAATTGAAGCCCCAAAATTGAATTTACCTTATACAGAGTCAAAGAGATGTGAGCTTTCACATGTTGATGTAAATGCAATCGGAATTGTGCATGTTTCACGTGAAGCTTTGGGCTGATACATTTAGTTTACATCATGTTTTTTTATGTTTTAAATGGGTTTATGATGTTGGGTGGACTGTCCCTTTAAATTTCCTTTTCGTAGACATTGAATTTTGTCATGCCACATGTTCAGGTTAGAATGGCAAACTGTTTACTTTGTTGCTAAAATACACTCAAAAACAGATGAAAAAGTCACAAAGATCAGATATATTTGGGATGCAGTACTTTAGGGAATGTTTTTTTTATATATATTTACTGCACAGCTGTGTGCTTGGCACTGGAATGTAAAGGACTCTATCTTTAATTTGAAATATATTAATATTCAGAGTCAATGCATAAAGATGTACCAGACTGCAGAAACAAATTATGCAAAAAAAAGAGATAAGGATAATCTTTTCTCGACCCTCAGAGCCACTATATGATGTTGTGCCATTTTAAAATGATTACAGTTCTTATTAGAAATACCAGAAAAGGCTGTATAAACTATAAGTCAAAAGTTGTAAGTTATTACAATTTTTTTTTATGTTTTTGAAAAAGTCTCTTATGCTAACCAAGGCTGCATTTATCTGAAATAATCATAATAATAAAAATAAAGTAAAAACTAATTTAACTATATTTTAAATTGTAATGTATCGTGACATCTATGCTAAATTTTCAGCATCATTACCCCAGTCTTCAGTGTCACATGATCCTTCAGAAAGAGTTGCTGCTCAGTTATTATCAATTATTATTAGTGTTGGGGGGTATATTACAAGTAACCCGAGTTACATCATCAGATCACTTTTTTTTAACGAGTAACGCATTACTTTTTAAATTTACAACAAATAATATCTCTGTTACTTATGCATCCAAAGGTGGATGTTATACTTACTTGTTCAGAATCTGAATGCCAGTATCCACACCGGCGCAGTGACTGACAGCCTCAAAACATTGGATTCATCCGCGCTGTGCCGTGGCACAACCCACGTAAAGTTGATAACGCCGCGAGTAACTGCAATTCCAGATTTCGAACAGAGATGGCGACAAAGATAAAAAAACTACGGACTGCAGCTTTAATTAATGCTAAATCATGTATTTAACCTGTCTTCATTAAGCTATGCGTAAATTTGTATTTCCATCAGCCTGAGGCTTTTTCATTTCACTTTTGGTGTGAAAGAGCCTTTACATTTGTAAAAAAAAAAAAAAAAAAAACTTTTATTTATTTATTTACTTAAAGACAGACATGCAAGCCCAGCCCAGGTGAGAAAAAGTAACGCAAAATTAATGTAACGCATTAAGTAACCTGCTAAAAATAATACATATTCGTTTACTATGCAAGACAACGCAGATTTATGCAATAAATCTTCATAATGGAGTAGAAGACCAGAACACGTGTGTGTTCCAGACGTGTGTGTGAGGCTGAAAGTTTTGCATCCTCATAAAGAGGCAGTGGGATGCTTTTTCCAGCTCTCTATTCACTCATGATATGGCAACAGGCTGCAGATTCAGACTGACCCAATTAAAACCCCGTCCTCAGCTCAGGGCCGCAAGGCAGCTTGCAGTTGTGTGGTTTCACAGATAAGCAACAGAGCAAAGAAGCCGCTGTATTATAACCTGGCTTTTGTGCTGACATCCCCTTAAGGCCTCAGTAATGGCAGCCACAACAGGACATTTGCAAAGGGTAATAAGCTCATTAACTGATTCAGAATGCATGTGGATTTTTGTATGCAATCGGTGCACACTTTGCATCTTCTTGTCTGGACCCTAGGGCATTTTTGAAAATAGGTGATTGTAATAATATATTGGAAAATAGTGGTTTTTGATGGTTGTCTCAGATGTGGCATCAATTCGAGATAAATCTTAAAAGTTTTCTCTCCTGCTGGGGGTGTGAAGTTGAACCTTCTGTCTTTCATTGCATAGCAATTAAAGAGCAGGGAGAAATGCTCCATTACAGGTCAAAATTGAAGTCGGCATGAAACAGAAATTGTGATAGTCTTTTATCCCCTAGAGAAACGGCTTCTTGAAGAAAATAAAATGTTTTTATCCATCTGGAATTGATTGGATGGTTGTGGTTTGCTATTGGTGCACATCTCATTTGAGTGACAGGATCCCGCCCTCACGCCAGTAAACACACCATCAGAGAAGAGAAGAATCGATTATTTTATTTAAAGATTATGAGGTACATGAAAAAATTTTAAATGATGTGCACGGCTAAATTTATTATTAGTAGCCTACTGCAATATTCCATTAAAAAAACAAGATTGTCGATTATGATTTCATGGGGACTTTAAAGCAAAATGCAATTCCTATATTTTATTGGGATATTGATTCATGTAAATTCTTTCGATGGTATATTCATCTCTCTAAAGCAGTTTGCTACCAGCAGAATCTGTTTAACAAGTTTAAAATAGTGAAGCAGTGCCATCTTGAGGCTGAATGGAGACATCAATGGTGGTTTTTAGTAACATTCTTAGCATTCAAGTGTTGATTTTTGTTTGTTTGTTTTTTGCTATTCTCCTGCTTAGTGCTATTTTCTTTAAAAGGAAAATTAGATTAAAAAAAAAGCTGGTAGACCATCTAACAAGAAGACTATTTATGGAAAAGGACCAAAGTTGTGTCGTAATTTACTCACCCTCATGTTGTTCCAAACCTGTATGAGTTTCTTTCTTCTGTTGAACACAAAATAAGATATTTAGAAGAATGATGGTAACCAAACAGTTGACCATAGTATTTTTTTTCTTCTTCCTCTTCCTATGCTAAGATGGAATCAATGGGTGCTGTCAACTGTTTGGTTACCCATTCTTCAAAATATATTATTTTTTGTTCAACAGAAGAAGGAATCTCACTGATGTTTTGAAACAACATGAGGGTGAGTAAATTATGATAGAATTTTCATTTGTTGGGTCAACTATCCCCACTCGCTGGCCTGTGTGATACGCGTCCTCCAGGCCGGTAGGTGGCGCTGCGCACACTCAACTTAGTCCTTTTAGAGAAGTTGTTTTGAAAACGTCTGTTCTGTACAGTAGCACAGCAGTGTTCATGGTGTTCATACAGTGGGGAAAGGGATTCAATCGTCTTTCTAACCAAAAGGCCAGCCGGGTTGTCTTCATCATTGGTAAGTTTTTTTTTTTCCCAATGCGTTTTTTTGTCTTTTCTCGGGTTTGTCCTCATACAATGAAAAGAGTCAGTCCGGTTTGTCTGTGCTAGGTTTGTGCTAGTAGTGCTAGTAATAAACACATCATTTATTTTGAGAATGTTTCAGGATAGGACAATTAGGATAAAATATAGATTAAATAAAGCAAATGTTCGTTTATTAGTGAGACAGCACATCTGTGAGCCTTACGTGTCAATTACAGTTTGGTGGGTCGTTAAAACTATATTAACTTGGCGATACTAACGTTAACTGTTACTAAAACAGTTTAAAATTGAGTAAATCGTTGACCACTGGCCATTGCAGTATTTTAAGATATGATTATGAATGTTTTATTGTTAAACTTAATCTAAGTTAGTGAAAATGCAGATTTAATAAATATAATATTTAATACATCTTATATTTCTCAGCGTAACATCAATTGAAAATGGAAATTATTGAACATTTTAATGACTAATAATAATATGAATAATGTGAAATGATTAAATCAAAAGCAGCTCCACAAGATGAAATGAACTGAATTTTTGGCATGTAATAATAATTATTTTTTTTTTTTCAGATCAGCCTGTTGCTGTGCCCTTAGGCCAGCGTCTCAAATGAACATGTCCCTTGCTCAAAGAGTCCTCCTGACATGGATCTTCACACTCATCTTCCTAATTATGCTGGTCCTCAAGTTAGACAAGAAGATCACCTGGAGCTGGTTCCTCATCTTCCTTCCTGTCTGGACCTTTGATCTTATTCTCCTTCTCATGCTCATTGTCAAAATGGCAGGCCGCTGCAAGCCGGGGTTCGACCCTCGCAACGGGACGGAGAACTTGAAGAAGCGCGTGTGGTACCTCGTGGCCATGCTGCTCAAACTGGCGTTTTGTCTGACTCTCTGTGCCAAATTAGAGAACCTAATGAACATCTTGGTGAGCTCGGTTTGCATCCCTCTGTGGGCTCTGCTCATCGGGGCCATGGTGGAGCTGGGCTACAACGTTTTCCACTTCAGAAGAGACTGAACATATGAACGGTACTCTTTGAAAGCCAGCAGAGAAGTCTTTACTGTATTCTTCAGGAGTAAAATCATCTTGAAAGTAGATGTTATTCATAAGTAAGGGAATATATAGCGGACAATAAGAATGTACAGCTGTTTAAAGCTCTTTATCAGGAATTGCTTGTTTCTTTCAGGCTCAAGGATGAAGCTGAATAGCCTACGTTTCGTGTTCACAATGATGCAGGGAGGTTAACAAATTTTGGCTCAGTGGTGAGTTTCCACTCAGGTGACAGAAATGACTGATTGTGAATGTTGCTTAGAATATTTATTGCATTTTAGTGAAACACTGAGATCATTAGCAGCACACCATAATGGAGATTTGAAAAATAACAGGTAACGTGCTGCACACACACTGTTTTTTCAACCAGTACTGTAACACAATGTGGTTTGCTAACGGAAAAGACGTATGGTGTATAATTTATAAGTCTGTCTGTCTTAATCATACACTTATTCGTTTTGCGTCGCAGAACTCGCGTAATACATGTTTACGAAATTTTATTTTCTCTTGAGAGTGTGTAAATAATAAAAATAAATAATAACATCCTTGTGATTAAAAGATACACATTTGTTTTATTTATGACAGCTTTGTTCCATCCATAAGTGCATAGTTATATTTACAGATGTTTTCATGATCATCCAGAGGTGTTAAAATTCAGCACACAACTTTCAATTTTTCTTGAGATTAGAAATCTGTATTATAACTTGCTTTGTACTTAAATTTCATTATTTATTCAGTAAATTTTAAGTAATTATGATCCTTTTTTACTGAATTTGAAATTTCCTCTTATTAGAAAGAATTGTCTGTACAATGTACTTTTGGGGGTTTACAATTACAATGTTTGAAAATAACACTTACACTGAAAATAATTGAAAATTACAGATGCTTTAATTCAGCTATTAAAAACTGACAATAAATAGTGCATATATCCATGTAAACATAATTATGAATTGGCCCAGACCTACAACCATTTTGGTATTTTCTAAGTAAAAAAAAATGTAAAAGTAGCAGAATCTGTAAATAGCATTGTTTTATGCAATACAGTATTTATAAAGCAACACAAGAGGGCTCAGTTGTGTAAACTAATGCATATGTGTACAGTTCAAAAAACAACATAGATACAGAAACATTTTGTCAATGTTAATTCAAATCCCGACAATTTACTATTATACATCAGTAACACAAGAGTGTACTTTACTTACAAGGGTGGTACAAGTAAAAGTATAAATACCTAAATAAAAAATTACTCCAGTAAAAGTAGAAAGTCCTCCATTCAAACATCACTTGAGTAGAAGTACAAAAGTATCCGATTTGAAACGTACTTAAGAACCGAAAGTAAAAAGTAAATATTCAAATTAACTGTAAATATCAATAATTAAGCAGATCAATTGTTTTGCGAGTGTTATGCAATGTTTTATTTAAACAAATGATAAGATTAGATACTGCAATTAAGAATTTGTTAGTTAGCTGTTTACAAGGCATTTTGTTAGCTAGCTGTTTCAATATGAAATCACTTGGCTAACAATAGTAACATTAAAGCAACACTAAAGAACTTTTCCTCTGCGGTCGCCCTACAGGTTGGAAGCGGCATAGTCCGTTACCGCTGTTGTAAATTATTTAGCCTACCGCAGCCTACTGCAGTGCACTGTTTATCCACTGTGTATCCAGAACTGGCTTTAGAATGAATGTTGTCCAATTGTAACGCTTGCCGTAAAGTCAAATTTGTAAAGTGAAGTGATGTGAAGTGAAAGTAGATGCAAATAAAACATACTCAAGTAAAGTACAGATCCCCGAAAAAACTACTTAAGTAAAGTAACAGAGTATTTTTACTTTGTTACTTACCACCACTGTTTACTTATTAGTTTGCATAATGTTTAGGTCTTATCATCATTCGAACAGTCTTAAAAGATTGTCTTTCATTGGTTGGGTAATATTCCATTGTAATGTTGTGCCACGTACCCCAAAATATCCCATTACGTACCCCTTTGTACTTGGATTGATAATATTTCCCATTTAAGTTTGCAGACATGCATGAATCAAACCACCAGCCAGAGCTGTAATAGGCCCCACAGTTTCCAGAGGGATACTGGTCATTGTCTCTGTCTGGTGTGGTAAAAAGCTTCTGGTCATGATTGAATTTATTACTGAACTGCATGGCATTACCGGCTGTACCGGAATAGCCACCGATGGACAGGCGGTATTGTTGGCTTTCATTGGCTACATGGAAGTGCTCATAATGGGCATATTCTCTGACACCCTCAACGTCTTCGAGTTCTATTCGCAATGACATGTTTTTTGCTTTTGTCAGCAAGTGAATCTTGTCATTGCCAAGCCAAAACTCCCCTATTAGTTTACCAAATCCATTCTTGTACTCGTCCCAGGTGCGATTGAAGCTTGTGCTGCCGTCAAAACGCTGCTGAATCAATGTCCAGCCCCCACCAGAGGTCTCCATGTCACAGAAAACAGGAAACGTGCTGTTTTTCGGCCGCGGCGTAACTCTGTATACACTATTCCTTTGCGATTTCGTAATGTAGTCAGCGCAGTCTTGTGCAGGTCCTTTTTCTGTTGGCAATAAAAATGATGTTAGGTTACCTCACCCTCTGTTGATGATAAATGCTATCATAATGTGTAAACAACCTAAGTCTGCATGCTTACATTTGGTTAAACATCTTATGGAGGATTTATTTTCCAATTGTCATCTAAAGAACTATAGAAGCCTGTAAGGTTTTTTGTTGTTATAAAACTGCTTTGAAACCAGATTTATTTTGTAAACCACAATACAAATTGGGTTGAAACATTCAGCTGAAATCTGGATCATATTAATTTTTAAAGGAACACAGGGCAAGATGCACTGAAATTATCTATCCCCAACAAAAAAAAACTGCACTCGGTAGATAATTCTTAATATTTAATTTAAGAGATATACTAAGGCTGTATTATACATGAAAATGTGGAACATCTGGATGTATTTACTCACTGTACATTGAGCAACGAGGCCAATTTTTTTCATCCAATCACTGGACATGCATATTTAAGCAAGGGATGGTACTGAACTTATAGTCTTAATGGATTAATTATGCTTTGCTCTAAAGTTTTTGACTTTGACTCTTTCCTCAAGCTCAACAAAGACACCACATCCTGATACATCAGACAAAAGATGCCTACAGCTGGTCCTCTTCACAAAAACCACAACATCTGCTACTCAGATGAGGATCCATATCCACTTATCCCTGCTATGGAGAATTTTGGAATCCTATCACACGATCAAGATAAAGTGCAGGGTCACAGAACGTGTTACACTGTAAAAACGAATACGATTTATCTAATCAAAAAAAATGTGGCAACAGATTACAAGCAATATTCTTAATTAAACAAATTAGAATTGTGTAATAATTAATCAAATTAATACCTTAAAAATTAACCACTTAAAATGAGTAAAACTTACACCAATCTAAGTCACCATTACACCATTTGGGTGTAAACTTTACTCTTTTTAAATGGTTAACTTTTAAGGAATTAAATTGATTCATTATTACTCAATTCTAATTTGTTAAATTTAATTAAGAATATTGCTTGTAATCTGTTGCCACAATTTTATTGATTAGATAAAGCATATTCATTTTTACAGTGGATAAAATTATTATTATTATAAAATAATACAAATTATTATTATTGCTTTTACCTGTAGTCAATTTTGAAGATGTATCCCTGCATTTGCACTCTCCTAAAACCTTAATCTATACATACATAGTCATAGTGACTTATTTCACTATACTCTAAGCTTTATGTCAAATAAACAAGCACTACTGCCATACTCTAAACACTCTGGAGTGCTTTTTTTCAGCGTTAAATAAAAGTAAATAATCCTTCAACTTGGAAAAAACGTAACAATTAACAACCGGGGTTTGGGGTTGAGAAAATTCCTTACCTCTTTCAGAGTTCAATGGAGGCCTGGTCTGGGTTGTAGACTTTGGGCTTGGTGTAGTGTTGCAATCACTGAGACAGGTGCTGTTGATCTTTTTCTCTACTTGCTCTCTTTCTGTTACCTCATCCGTGACTGCATGTGATTTAAATCCCATAGCTGTGTCTTCAGGGCTGAGTGAGAAAAGCTTTGAGCCTTTAATTTCTTCAACATTTGTAAGCGTTTCCAAAACAACTGGAATTGTGTACCTCCCTTCGCTATAACCATGGTCCATGTCCTCACTATTTGGGTTGGATAATATCTCCCCAGTGTTTTCTTCCAATCTGTCTTTATTAAATTTAGTAAGTTCCAGTTCTCTTGTTGCGCCGATATTTTCAAAGCTTATGGGTGTATCCTGGCTGACATTTTTAGCCATTTCACCTTGTATGTTTGTCACTCTACGAATGTTTTTTGTACCATCTTTATGGTCTGTGTCTGTAAAAGAGAGCGTTGAGGTTGTGAATTGAGTTGGTCCTGGTTTCTCTCTCTGTAAGGTGGATGCAGTTGGCCTTTTATTCCCACTGCTGGTCTTTTCCACTTCAGATTGGTGTTGACTGCTGGTATCAGTGGTTCCCAAACTAAATATCTTGCTTTCTTTCCCATCAATAGGTGAATTTGATACTCCACTTTGAGTTTTAGAGTCTTCTGCATGGCCCCCAATGTTTGATATCAACACAGTCTCACCGTTGTCTCCAATTTGGTACTTATCTTCTTGAACCATATCCAAATCTTGTACGTCACCTGCATTTTGAATCTCTGATTGTGATTTTGACTCTGTAATGTTGTATTTTAACCAATGATTATCCAATACGTTTGACCTCGTCACCTGCGGGATGTGTTTGATTTCTTCTTTTTGTTCTTGTTCTACAGTAGATGTTGTAGCAGTGGGACCGAAGAATTGAGTCACTGTGCTTACCTTTGTCTTTAAGCCTTGGTTTATATTTGTCTCAGTTTGAGAGATTGGCTTCCTCATGTAACTTTGTTTTATAATTCCAGTGCCATTTTTCCTGGCTATTTTGCTGCCTCGGACAGGAATGGACATCTTTGAAGGTACTCTAATAGTCCTGTTTCCTGACAGTTTGTTTATAATATTAGGTTGTCTTAGTTTGGGGCCTCTAGGTGAAATCACAGTTCTTGGATGTATCTCAGGTTGTCTTAGTAGGTTTGGCATCACATATCTTGTGTTGTCTGGACTTACTTCATGTATCTTGCTGATGTTCTCGCTATTCTTTGCCGGTTCCTCTTCAACTTTAGCTTTGAGTGGAGTTATTGAAATTCTCCTTGTCCCCTGGCCTATCACAGGTGATTGAACTGTACCGGGCAAATTCGCTGTGCTATCTATCAATTTACTCTTTACAGTTGGGACAAGGTTAGACTTCACTAGATCTTTTTCCAACAAGATGGCTTTCCTGTGCCTTGGGATGTCCTCTTTCACTGTCCCTGCACTCTGTGAGTCAATGGCGATGTCCTCCTTTGCTGCTTCAATGAACGTTCCTGGCCGCATCTTATCTTTAAGATCTCCTGACAGTGGATTAACTGTCCTTTCATTCAAAGTGATGTCAGCTTTATCTAAAATGGTGGAATCAATTTGTCCATTATTAGTTTCTGTGTTTGGGTTTGGATATTTTTCATTTTCCACCTGTCTGCCTCGGAAAGGCAGGTCCTCTCTATCCACTTTGGAGCTAGTCTCTGCTTCTCTACTAATAACTACCAGACTTTCACTCAGTCCCGCATACTGCTTTTCCTCTTTAAATATGTTTGGCTGTTCAGCTTGGTTTATAACACTAGAGATTGACTTATTTGTGGCAATGAGACTCAAATCTCCTTGGTTTTCTTTACTATGTTTTTTTGGAAGTCTTCCAATCTCAGTCTTGTTTACCTTTCTCAAATCGTCCTCAATAAGTATAGTGACTTGGCTTGCATTTTTCAGGGCATGTCCATCATCTGTTCTGGGACCAGAAACCCTTCCGATGTCTTGTTTGTTCTGGTCATCTGTTGACGGGATCAGTCCACTGATTACACCAGGTTTTTTGTTTGCTGCATGAGAACTTGTTTCCTTTACCCTCATAACGCCACTTCTCACTGGGGAAAATCCAGTCCCTTCTTGCTCAGTCTTGACCGTCATGTCCCCAGCTTGTGGATTAGTCTTCCTCACCAAAGCAGGGTTCTTCAGTCTGTCTTCATTGTTAGCCTTGACAACTCTACTGTTTATGTAGGATCCCTTTGGCCTCAATTGTCCATGTCCTACAGGAAACGTTACAACCCTTCTGTTCCCTGCTGATGCGCTTAAATCCATTCTCTTAGCGTTAGCATCTCTTGAAATGCTGCCTAACCTGTTCTGATCAGGCACATTTTGCACTCTTCTTCTCGCCGCCAGGATGCTACTGATGTTCTTTACATGCCCATACCTGTGGCTGTTTGGCTGTAGTTTCCCATGGGTTGGGAATTGCACAACATCCTTTTTTCTAGGAAGGGATGGTTCCATTAATTCGCTTTGCTTAGGCTTGAGTTCCCTCTCTTCAGGTGTAGGTGAGGCCACCAGTTTGACCTCAGGTATATCCTCTGCTGTATCATCAAGCGAGAGGTTAAATATTTTTACTTCCCTGCTCATCTCAGATCTTTGATCTGTGGTGCCTTGGTTTAGATCAATCCTCTGATCAATGTTCCTTCTCTGACTTACCAGAATGGACTGATCAAGCCTCTTCACGCCACCCTTGACATTTCCTTCACCTTCTGATGTGTCCCTTTGCGGTAGGGTTGAAGTGAAGATCCGGACAACTTGTTCTCCACTTTGACTTTGTGTCTCCTTGATGCTGAAGTTATGCCTTAGACTTTGAGGTCTCTTTTCCTCTTCTTCGCTGTGGTCCTTCCATTCACCCCTCTCAATAGTATGCCTGTCCTTACATTCTTGGCAGTCCTTCCTCAGCTGGTTCACCACTTCCTTTAGGTTGTGCAGCTCCTTGGCCATTTTGTCCAGCTCCATAAAAGACCTGGGAAGCTGGATTGAGAGAGGAGGGAGGGTGAGTTGATAAGGGCACACGTTCTCCTCGTCCCCGCAGTGCCCCAGGGGATTCAGCTTTACCCATGAAGCGTCCTCTGAGGTTTCTGGGCAGATGTCACACACAGAAAATGCTAACAGGCTTCCCCATATGTAAAATACAGCGAGCCACATTGTGTCCTGTTCGGTGAGCAGGTTGTCAGTGTCGAGGAGTGTGAGAGAGAAGGAACAGGAGGGATTGGAGGACCACCTCCCTTTATAGAAGTACGAGAGCTCAGAGAGGGGCGATGCTCTGTGATGACTCTCAACAAAAAGAGTCACAAAGTAACAGCCTCTTTGCAGAACGGTTAACAAAATATTGTGTCTTAATAAGCAAAAGCTTATTAAAAAAGGGAATGATTATTGACAATTTTTGATTATTGACTTTTATTTTACAAATATATATGTATTTTTAGATAAATTATTATGTATAGTATTTTAGGATATATATACATATAGTCTAAGAAGAATGCAAAAAAGTCTCTTTTTCCCCCCCAGTTAAAATGTCTAAAAATACTTAACTCAGAATACATTTAACACTGCACATACTTGCTTACCCAGAGAATGTATCTTGAATACAGTGTATTTTGTCTTATTGCACTGGCTGTTGAAATATAAAAAAGTTTAAGAACAATAAAATATGCTAATGTGATAAGACAAAATGCACTTGTATTAAAGATAAAGCAAAGTTTTAATATCTTGCAAAGTTGCTTCTCAATTAAACTGATCTTGATTTAAGGATTTCCAGATTTTAATGAAAAAACAAGATGAAAGTACCTAATTATTATCATGATTGTTATTTTTGCAACGTTTTAATTGCCATGGTGTCTCTGTTTTATGCATACTTGGTTTCCACTGGTCTCTATAAAATGATTACCCTTAGTTTTATTTCGATACATTTGATTGATACATTTGTTTTGATTTCTTGCACTCTGCTCTATGGTTTGTCTTATTATTACAGTCATTGTTGGGTTAGGGTTTTCTTTTCTCTTAAAATTTTGATTTCTCAAGAGACACTGTTGAAATACCAGCAATGTTGTGAATGTACTGTTAAACAGCACACACATTTTATTTTCATTTTTTAACATTATTTCAAGCTTTTTAAACCCATCAGAACTGAGAAGCAGAATGTGATTCGTCAAATTCATTTGTGTTGGCTCACCCTGACCTTTAATCTAAATCACAGTTACGATCAGTCTTTAATCTAGAACATAATGCATTCTCTGCATGTGTCATTTCCTTTCTCACATGTGCAGATATGCATATGTGTGAGAATTATGCTGGCAGCAGCTTCTCAACATCCTGCCAATAAAGCAGCATGTCCCACACACAGACATATGCACCCAAGCCACAGAAGTTTCACAGTTGCATTGGAGTTCTAAAACGTGACTAAATGTCTATTCAGATTGGACTGTACTAGGTATTATTTGTGTTTCTTTCACTTTCATTAAACCATGAATTGAACAAGCCTGTATTTTTCCCACAAAACCAATTTTGAACCTGAAAATTACTGCTTTCAGGCATCCTCTGAGAACTCTAATCCCACCTGGACGGGAGTGTCTGTGATTACGGTATTTATACAGTAATTTATGATGTTGTCAGACATTATTCCTTATTTATTATATCCATATGTTATTTGAATGTAATTTTGACAAACATGTTCTCAGATATTGGGAGATTGCATGACAACAAACAGCTGCCAGGGGTGTTACCAAGATGGCCACCGAGCAGAGTAAGTTGCCTTCAAAGCATTTTGGTAATTTAGTTAAACTGCAGAAATCCAAATCCCATTTGAAAGAGCACATGTATTGACACGCGTCCTTTGTTAACATCAAATGTTGATGTTAAAGAGATGTGGCAACCCCACATCAAACTGAAAATGTCATTACGAGAAATGTTGTAACATTCGTATAAACAATGGAGCCATAGTAGCCCAGACGTTAGGCAAGAGTTGAAAACATTGAGTCCAAGTCTCTCTAATTTCATTAAAAAAAAAAAAAATCCCCTCACCAATGTTTACAATGTCAACCTGTGTCCAAACAGAATTGATCGTCTTTAAAGAATCCTTTTTTTATAGCGCTCAGCAGTGGATGTATTATGAGTCAACTCCCAGTTTTATTACCGCTAATCAGAAAAGCCTTCCCATTTATAGGCAGGACTGTTATTATTTGGTGCCCTTTATGATGTCACCGTTTGAAATCCTTCTGGGATGGTTCAGCCCATCGGTGTCTGTGTAAACACTTGAGATTTTCCATAAACCATTTCACACAAACATTTGACCTGCCGGTTGGGTTCGAGTACCACATTAGTGACTGCTACTCTGACACATTTGCATGATGTAGTAGTGCTTATGTAATTTTGATAAAAGAACAGACAAGTGACTCTCAGACTTTTCTAACAGTTATATAACACTAATGAGGCAAATTCTGTGGGAAACCCAATGCTGAGTGAATTTGATTTGGCCGCTTTTAACCAGATTTTTAAACTGGAGGAGGGACATCTGGAATTGATGGTTACAGTGCATCAACAACAGATAACGTCAAGACCGATTGTTTGCATTACAAAAGCCTTGACTTAATTAAACCGTTGGCTAATGCTTGTAAGGATTCATTTCATTGTTGCATGCAATGAGACAGGCGACTTCTTGACTTCAGGCTTTTGTTTCTCGGTGATGAATATCTTGGAATCAATTTAAACAGTTTAATTGTAAATTTGTGCAGGGCTTTAACCCTCCAATCTGCACAAAAGTTGTAATGTAATAAATATGACAAATCAAATATTGGGATCATTTACGGTGTCAGATTAAACCTACATAATTACAGAATCTTAATTTTGGGGTGAACTATTACTGTAGCGATAAGATGAGGGTGAGTGGAAATTTAGTGTAGGCATGTTTTTGTTAAGTCAGCTGTGATTTAAAACAGATGTTTAGTTACTCTGCCAATCAATGACGTTTTCACCGTGGGACACAGAGAGTGTATATTGTACAGAGTAGAACATACAAATCATTTTAATTTCTGAATTTCTTCTCTATTGGCCACTGCTACACAACAGCTGCAAAAAATACCATCAAATCTCAAAATAAAGCATTTAAAGCTTTCGTCAACCGGACAGCGAAATTTTTGAAAATGTCAGCAAAAACTATAAGTTGCTGTAGCCACGCCCACTGTGAAATTTCATTGGTCCAGAATGTGTATTTATGTTTTGCTTAATGGCGAAATGCATATCCCAACACAAGCAGTAAAAGAAAACTTCAGAGAGTGAAAACACAGATAATACATATTTATATACATACACATTTATACAAATTCAGAACACCCATACCCGTGTCTTTTCTCTTGTTTTCTTTTTAATTGTTTTGTCTTTGCTTTTTTAGTGGACTATCCATCTTTTATTGTAATTTTAATACACGAAGACAATAGGCCACAAATGCAACATAAAAAAATCCACTTTGAGAGAGAGAGAGACACACAATGATATCCATGTTTATGAGAGTACATAAAACCAGCAATGAGCTCTCAGAAACTGGTTATCAGGATATGATATGAAGATATTTGGGAGCCTACAATGTCCTGTCTAAGAGCTGCAAGAAAACAACTATAGCCTCAGTAAGCGAGAACTGTAATTTCTTGCGCAAACCCCTCGATGACTCCTTCATGAGCACTGCAAACTGTTTTCACATGTATTTTATGTCTATTCCGTGTAGCAGCTGTTAATTGGAATTAAAGGACATTTAGAACCTGATTTTTTTCCACCGACTTGGCGTCAGGTGTGACAAATAGACATCACTAACTATAAATGTTTACATCATGCTCTTGAAGGTGTCCTATAGGTCTTCGGTAAAGGGGAAGGGTCATCCATTGAAGTATAACCAGTGCAAGACGCTACAGTACCTAAACGCAGAATAGACTGGGGTCCGACAGTCTTAATACTGAGTGCAGTTAAATTAGCATAACACTTTTTTAATTGTTTAACGACAGTTTGGCATTCAGTTATGTTTATATAGCACCACCCATTGATCAGGTTAACATTCTAAATTTGTTTTTTTTTTTTACTCAACCATGATGACATATCAAGAGAACGAAATTAAAATTGCATTCACGACTCAACTAACACTGCATATTTTCAATGCTGCACCAGTATTAAGACTATAGACTGTTACAGACTCTTTGAGGGCTCCGGTTTAGTTCAGGTGAGAGGTGAGGGCAGAGAGACAGTGGAGGAAGCTGAAGGGTTTCATCAGGGCCAGTTAGGTTCTGGAGGTCCAGTGCAGGGTCCAAGGATCCTAACTGCAGCTCCACACTGACGCACCATCCCAGGCTCCCACTAAAACCCAAAAAGGATTACAAACTTGTGAATCAAATCATATGCAAAACGTTTTGATTCAAGTTTTCATTTGAAACATTGTTACTTTAGTGTGAATATTGAATGTTCATTGCAAACAATCTGCCTGATATTTGTAATATCAAAGAATGTTTCAAATAAAAAAATATACACCGTTAGTGAGATTATACCATAGAATATTTTTTTGTTATTGCAGAAATAGCCTGTTATTGCAGATTATAAGCCATAACAAAAGTTTTTTGATTGACTTTTCCACCGTCGGGCCAAACCGTTCTCATTGTTTTACTGTCCCATTTCTTGCCGATCCGGCCCAGTCAGAGTTTTTTGGAATGAAATACAAGTGCGTCAGTCATTGAGTTGATACAGATGATATGAGATGTAAATAGAGCATCACAGTCCCGCCCACAGCCGGTGCCGGAAGTAAGAATTCAATATAATTTCTCCATTGACATATAATATAAGCCATAATAACGTAACCTAGACTTAAAACCAGCTATGGCTGTACTAAACGATTGTATATGCTCATATAAACGCCAAAAGTTCATGGGGCACTAACCTTGTTTTAAGATAAATGCCTTTAATTCCAGATGTCTTGGATAAGTACTTCATTACCCACAATCCTGAAAAATCCCACAATCCCACAGTAATGCATCCTTTTACATATAAACTTCAGTAAATCAAGGAAAAGGAGTTTCCCTGCACAATCACTATATATAAAATTCACTAGAGGAAAAAGTTCATGTGGCCGTCGTCAGATTTGAAAGTCACTCAAAAGGCTTTTTCACATTGGCTTTCAGGCGACTTTAGTGAGGCGCGGTGGTTTATGGGATGAGTAGTTCCTTTGCTCGGAAATGAAAATATGCACACAGTCTTGTACCCTTGACTTTTTTTGGATTTTCTCTTCGTTTTTTCACTCGAAATGATATGTTGTATTCTGAGTTCAGCCGTAGCTGGTGATTATCCTTTAAAACTCTTTAGATATGGATTTTACAAAACGTCAATGGGAGAAATGAATGGGAAAATTTAGCTCTCTCGGGCGGTGGGCGGGACTGTGATGCTCTATGGAGTGCCGAAGTTACGACGTCACTTTGTGGGCCAAAACACAGAGGTGAGTTAGCATTTTAGCACTTCCGGTTCCCTCGCCCTAAAGTCTATGGGTTTTTTGAATGGGTTTTGCTAAATCGCCTGAAATAACGCTGTGGTGAACAAAGCCTCTAAATATTTTCACGTTTTGATCTATGATATAAAACACACCAGTTATAACCTATAACTTAACCTTATAAAGCTTAGCATCACAGTCCCGCCCACCGCCCAAGAGAGCTTTGGTGCAAGAAGTAAAACAAAAGCACTTTGTTTTAATATTTAAGTTAATATTTAAAATTATAGTCCATAACATGGTCGCTATATAGTGACCGTTTTATGGAGGATAGTTTAAATATTAACTTGTTTGCTTTTATCAAATGGTAATTGGCCAGCTACAGAGAAACTGGGAGTCAGGCAACAGACAATTGACCAATCCTGAGTGGCGATGTCACTTCAGAATTCCGGGCCGAGAAAGGTTTGTAATCATGCAGTGCTGTCCCAGGCTCAAGTGGAAATAAAACTGGGACTGAAACCATTCTTAGAATCGTTCGGAAAAGCGGCTTAAGTAGGTCTGACGTGACAATTCAATTATATTACTTTCAGATTTACATTGCAAATTTTAGACAACATGTGCAAAAAAAAAAAAAAAAACATTATCACTTTATATAATGTTACCTGTGAAAATGTGTGTGTCGACACTGACGGTGGGTCCTGGGTAACTGGTGTGATGAAATAAGTAAAGGGTTTTGGGGTGGTTGTACGGGATAATCAGGTGGCCAGTGTAGAGCTCCTGTGCACTGTAGCTCTCCGCCCAGATCTTATCTACAGATCAGAGAGACTGTCACTACCACAGAACTAAGGATTGTGGGAAACAGAGAGTCTATTCTCATGCGTCTGCAAACTTCAGCTTGCTGGGGCTAATATTGTTCAATCCAAGCACTATCAATGCATTTCTATCAGCACGGTGCTTTGAAAAGACATATTTCGGCATGCAAACATGCTTTTTAGACATGAAGAGACAAGACATTACCCCCAAACCCTAAGATTTCATGTAGTTTAATTTCATTATACTGTTGTGACTGTTTTTTGTTGTTACTTTTATGGCTGGGCTCTAATAAAGGGACCATGTATGTCATTACGCTGTCTCTTAAAGTGATTTTAGTTTATTTGTTGGTTTGCTGGGTCATACCTAACTTTCAGTGAACATTGGTTTAGTTAAATGCTGATAAAGAGTAATGAGCAGTCCTCATTTATTTAGTTGATGTTTCTGTAAACTGACAGCAAAATGCCAACTCAAGTTAATATGATATTTAATAATGCTTGCAGGGATTTCAATAATTAAAACACACATAAACACAGTGCTGTTCAAGGGCACTCACCCATTCATTTAATTGAATAATAATTCAGCAATCTAATCTTGTCAGTTAATGGTTGGTTAATGTGCGTCAGCTAAAATTGTACATGCATACGTACACGACACCCGAAACGCACACAGAAATTATGCAAACTATACAAAATTATGTCAAAACAATGTAAAGAGTTTGGAGAAAATCAAATGTGTCAGATCCGCGACGTGCATCAGGTCTTAAAGTGACAGCGGCCAAATAAACCTGCTGCTGTCTGTCATTAATATTAATCAAACAACAAAAGACAAAGATTAAATCACTGCTCTTGACTGAATAACTTTTCTTTTTTTTGATTCTATTAATTTGTGCTATTGCTTGGAATTTGTATATTTGTTCTGATTACTGACTCTTTACTTGTCTTTAAATTTTTTTTTTTTACTTTATATAAGGTAGGCCAGTGGTATAAAAATTGAAATCGAAAATTGTGAAATTTCACTGGTTAAAAGTTGGTGTATTCATAACCTTATTTATTATGGATTATATGGGTCAAAAACAATGAAAACAATATTTTTTATTCATCTCATCCCCAGAAATGAAGAAAAAATCCATTTAATCAGTAGCAGTATTGGAATTGGTGAAACTGGCCTTCATTCATAGTACTTTATAAAAAGGTGCCATTAAAAAGTTATTTAAATGTACCATTTTTTTATGTGGTCTCTACATTCATTTGGAGATTCACAGTGAAATTATAATGTTAGGTGCAATTAATTACAGATTTTATTTTTAAAAGACAGCTGATCAAGTGCTGTATTTATTTGATCAAAAATACATTAGAAACTATAATATTGAGAAAATAAAAAATAATATAATATTTATAATATTTTTTATTTATTAAAAGTTTTCTATTTATTCCTGTGATGTCAAATATGTATTTTCAGCAGTCTTCAGTGTCACATGATCCTTCAGAAATCATTCTAATATGCTGATTGGTGCTCAAGAAACATTCCTTCTCATTATCAATGTTTAAAACAGTTTTTATTTTTCTTATTTTATTTCAGGATTCTTTGATGAATATAAAGTTAAAAAGAACAGCAATTTAATGCATCCTTGCTGAATACATTTCAGAATTTAGGAATATTTAGTACACCAAATTTGTTTCCAGATTTGAATCACAGATTCTCATTGTGGTCTCAAACCTCACTTGTTTGTTCATATTTGTTCATATATTTAAAAAAAAAAAAAAAAAAAAACACACATTTAACTTTGTACTAGACATTTTCTTACCAGTTTATATACAGATTTAATTTTTCTGTATTTGTTTAATTTTATTGACATTGTAACCCTGATTAATTCTTAGCATGCTTTGTTTTGGTTTTTTTGTTTTTTGGGGGGAGGAGGAGGAGTTATTGAATCTGGTGAGGGCAAAGAGAGTGTGGAAACTTCATAGTCTTAATGCACCAACTGGGTTTGTTTAACCACAAAACCATACATAGAGATAACAGGCTTAAAAAGGGAGGGGGGAAAACAAAACCAGAGGGAATGAGATTTGTAGACTATTTCATAGCAGTGCAATTATAAATAAGTTATATATGTAGGTATTATATCAAAATAAATAACCTTTGAGATATTAAAAAAGGGCTCAAATATTTGCTAATAAAATAACCTAAGAAGCATGTTTGCACTGCTACGACATGGTCAATAATCACAAACAGGCACAGCGAGACAGGCAGGGTTTGATGTCACATGGGGAGGAACAGGGCAGCTGAGATTGGCTTTTACATGTCCATCAAAGAAATGCTCACCCTTCTAAAACAAAATGGCTGCCAGTGAGGCTATGCCCAAATGCCCTCCTCATCATCCTATTGGTTAAGAGATGGCAGGGTTTTAGCCAAGTGCAGCATGGGAAAAAAGATCAGGTTAGTATGCGAATATTTCCAAGTAGAAGTGACCCGTAAGCGCAGACGCAGGATCAGCTTTCAGCGTATTTGATGTTATTATTGTATTGTGAGGTTTAAGGGAAACTGATCCTGGATCTGCGCTTAGGGGCGATTTCTACAGTCATGAATAAGAAGAAAATCCATAGGGTTGAGAAGTTATGATCAATATGAAGGCAGTAAAAAGGAAATGATGGTGTCTGCGTTGGAGATGAAGGCAGCTCCATTTCAATTACGATAACAAGACTGCAATGGAAATGGACAGTGGAGCGTCCGTTTCCAACTCAGTTTCTTATATTAATATTTTATTAACATTTATGAAACTGCCCACACCTCCAATTTTTCTTTCTTTGGCTTGCTGTTAAGATTAAGCTCCTATGAATATGAGATAAGCAAAATACAGCAAAGGTACAATTATTTCATATTCAGCCATATTGAATTTCCACTGAAGAAAAAAAAAAAGCAGATGACAGGAGTACACAATTTTAAAGGGGACAGTTCACCCAAAAATGAATATTTTGTCATCATTTTTCTCATGTTGTTTATATGGGTTTGGAATGTCATGAAGGTGAGTAAATGATGACAGGATTTTCATTTCAGGGTGCACTGTCCCTTTAACACTTTTCTGATGTTTGTAGAGGACTGGATTGTGACCTGATCGGGTGATTTTGGAGGCTTGTGGTTGGTCTGGTCGGGTGGCGTTTTCAAGTAGCCATCGTCGTAATTATTCGCCATGAGCTTCATACGATTCTGTGTCTAGGAGAAAAGAGGAGGCACAGATGTAAGGAAAGAAAGGGGGGTAGAAACGGATGAAAGCGAAAGGTTGATTAGGCGTCAAGAAGAGATCAGTTAAAACAAGCAAATCAATAGACCTTGTTTGCATTCAGAAACCCACCAGTCAAAACAAAGATGTATTTTGTCTAGGCCTTTTAAGTTGAGCAAACAAACAACTTGACCTTGAGGACAAACAGATACGTTTTGAGCCTTGTGACGCAGTCCGTACCTGCTGTTTGAGTTGCTGCACCAAACGATCTTTCTCCCTCCGCAGCTGAGCCACTTCCTCTTGTGTCTTCTTTTTTTTGGATGAAGACAGCTCAAGCAAGGCTATGTTCGCATCTTTCTCGCTTATGGCTGCCAGCAGAGCCTCCTGTCTGTGAATTCCAATAGTTTTAATGCAAATATTTTTTCATGAACTATATCTATATATACCTGGTTGAAATGATTAGGAGTCAAAGCCTAATGTCAAACAGCACTTAACAGAAGTACTGTGGAAATGCTCTTGAAAGCAACTGACCACATTGACAATGACCAGGTATCTTGCTACACTCAACAGAACAGATTAAAGGAGGTTTGCTTTCACAAGTACAAAACATCTCTGTGGAAAATGGATTTTGTCAAAATGACTGCGTGTAATTGTCTCAGAAAGACAGAAATAGCTTGTTTATTCTCAGTTTTTCTACAGATTCCCAGGAGCACGGCTGAAGTACGAAGACAGAAATAGCAGACAGAGCAAGCGACGTGCAGAATGAATCATCCTCTGCATTTATGATGGTATGAACATATACTCACTCAAAATTTTTCTGTCTTGATGTTTATCTCTGTTTACTCTGTATTCATGTATTTATATTATTAACACTACAGCTTGCCAAAGTGACCTCAGGATGATAACGATACCCTCTTGGCATGATTCGATACATATCACGATACTGAACTCACGATACGATATTATTGCGGTATGTTGATTATAAATGCTAACTTATTACATTGTGGGTTTAAATGAATAGGTTTGGACTTTATGCTTGTAACCTTAGACGAATATGCTTCCACTCTGTCACTGACTAGATATGTTTAAATTAATGTTGGACACTTTTTACTGGTAACATTAGACATTTGGCATTATCAGGACCCACAAATATTCCCCCATTGCATTATTATACATTATAATCAACATTATGTAAAGTAGTTTAATGTAATACTGACACTAAAACTGTGAAAAATTAAAAAATTTTCCTCACACAGTAATTTTTATTTTGGGGAACTATCCATGATGCATATTGTTGCTATCCACGATACGTATTGTTGCATTTTTGCATTGCGATATATTGTGGCATGAATATATTGTTACACCCCTACATTACACAAATGTGTCTCCTGCATGAATGGCAGAGGGAGATAAATATTCTTTACATTTTTACAATCTGCTGTTTGTTGCTGTTCCTGCATATTATATTGTACATTGATGCATGATTAAGAGGGACTCGAATTTATGAGTATATTAAGTTAAAAGTTTCAATTAGTGAATAAATAATGAAGATTATGATTGCAACCAAGTTATCATTTTGATAACCAATAGGTCAAATCTCACAAATCAATACAACACTCAATTTTATTGTAGATGGTTTAACATCTAATACTGAAAGGTTCTTTGGGGAACCCACAATGTTTCATCACTTTTGGAAGCTTTACTTTTGGGAGTGCATAGACTTCAAACGAGTGATGCAATTAAACTAGATATGGTGTAAATAAGAGATTTATACTGCATTTTAGACAGCTTTATGGATTACCACGGAAGAACTGTCGGACAGTCGGTGAGCTCACACTGTGCTCAGATACATTAAACTATGTTAAATAGCAGTGACAGCTTCGTACATAATAATAAGATAAATTATGAATATTTAAAAATACACATTAAATGTATATTATATATATATAATTTATTAAAAATCAGAATAACAATTTTGTTTTTCTTGCCGCTGTGAAGGCCAATGCGAAGTTGGTCGTTTAGTCACTGTCTTGATGTACTGATGTATAAAACATGATAAAGTCATTGAGGAACAGTTTGTTTTGGACGTGTAACCTAGATAAATAGATATAGCCTGCAGGTTCCCAATGTAAAATGAGTGTTGTAATTTCAAAAAATTTTGACACAAACACTCTTCGTTCTTTTCAGTGTAAAAAAAGAAAGTTGGTAACGTACTTCATCTCGAGCACTTCCTCCAGATGTCGCCTCCTCTCTGCCCTCAGTGTGGTCAGATGAGCTTCTTTCTCAGCCAGAGACTGTTGGGTGGACGACATCTTGGCCTTCATGGACTCCAACTCCAGCTTCACCTTCTCCATCGCCCCAAGTAACTCTTCCATCTTTTAAGAAATCAACAAAAGGTTGAAACACTTTCATTATTGTTTTTTCTGGACTTCACAGACTGACTAAAGACAGCAGTCCCCGCTGTAACCGATGTTTGGGTAATTTTTTCGGCGAAATCCAGTAATTTCGATAGGAAACCATGCAGTTAGAAATGTCGCGTGAGGGCGATTCATATTTCAATTCAATTCACTGTTATTTTTATTGCGCTTTTAAAATACATATCGTTTCAAAGCACCTTTACAGAAAATGCATGTTTCTATATTACAATTTAGAGTTCTCCATTTTGACCAACAAAACGTTGCTTGGTTTGAAAGTGACTTCTTTGTGACTTTTTCGTTAATGTGACACCATGACCAAATGCAAAAAAAAACGTTAAACATTGACTGATCCTGAAACTGATCCTAAATGTTTTGATTTGAAAACAGCTAATCTCTACTAGAAAATCCTGGTGAATTTTTGGCGGTATTAAATGTTTTCTAGATGGTCTAGACTCTAGATGGTCCATAAGCTAGTGGGACAGAGTTTGAACTGGTTGAACATCTTGGTCACGCTTGTTAGTGCTGTTAGACTACATTAGACCAGCAAGAAACTGGCTACCATGTTCCAAAAAAATAGCTTGACCAACTTAACCTGGAATGAGCTGGTTTCTCCAATAAGGGAATACAGAATGTAGTAGTGTAAATCCCACTTTTGGTTTTCTTATCCTGATCAAATATTTTAGAGCTTGGCTTAACTTGAAATGCCCAAAAATTTATTAATAAACATGACTTTTCTAGGTTTTGAAATCACGCTTTAATAAAAGCTGGCTTCCTCATTGGAGAACACCCCTGCGTCACGACTCACGACTCAGTTATTTTGAGCCTCTTGTGTCAAGAGCTTTTTTAAGATGGCTAAAAAATAGTTTTAAAGAAATAGTCAACTAGTTATTCACATAACACATTTCCTGAGCATTTGTAATTTTGCTAGTTAGCATTGTGGTGTTGACCTGTTTCTCCTGGTGGGTTCGTGCGGCCTCCTCCTGCGCCAGAACCATCTCCCTCTCGGCAGTGATTTGAACGCTCTCTCTGAGAGCCTCCTCCAGCTCCTCGATGCGCTCTGCCTTCTGCCGCAGGGACTCCTGGGGTAGACAAGGCTCAGCTCATCATAAGCACACCAGCAGAGTTTCACAGTGTCGGAAATATACAGGGATCTGTCAAAGCTGTCATAACTATCCCACTGTACGTCTCACCTGCTGTGGGCCATCGTTGACATTTCTGCCCTTCCCTGGTGGCTCCTTGTGTTTGACAGAGGACTTCTTACTCTGCTCTTTCATTTGCCTGAAACATAAACATTAAGTGGTTGTGAGAGGAACTCTCTGGGGTTTAATAGTAAAATGAAGAGTTGAGTTTTGGGGCAGAGGGGTTTATAACACTATCTGGAGATCTAAAAAAGAGCTGGTTTATTCTCGATCAGTAAATATCACCAAGCCTGATCACATGTATAATGATTTCCTTATACTATTCATAAAGCTAAAACAGTGAGTATATGGAGGAGCAAAATACATTCCCTTTCTTTTTTTTGCACTTAAAACCCCATGAAATCACTTTATGGAGCACAACTTTCAGTGGGACATATTGAAGGGCTCATCATTTTATTTGAAAATAGGCAAAAGGCTCTATTTATGTCATCTATGAACTATGATTTGCTACTTTCTGGTTCATTTTAGAGATCATCTGACTGGAAATTAGGGATACATGATATATTTGTTACATATCGGTTATCAGACGTTTGTAAAAATTACAAATTTTGTAATCAGATATTAATGGGGTTTTTTTTCATGCTCATTTTCTTATTTTTATATTTAGATTAATCTTTAATCTCTAAAACTTTAATATTATAACTTTAAACTTTATTATTAATTTATTAACACTGTTAAATGTAAAAGTTATAATGTATTTAAGTTTATTTAGACAAAATAGAATTTATCGGTTATCAGTCATAACATGATTTGGAATGTTTAAAATGTTAATATTGGTGCATCCCCCCCCAAAAAAATGATCGGTAAATTTTAAATTCAATGTCTAAAAGCTATTTTTTGTCATTTAAAATGTTTAAGGGTTCACTAGCAGTTGACTAAAAACTACAAAATTCTATTTCATGAGGTCTTTAACAGGTTTAAACTGTAATTCTTGAGGACTTGGTCCATTTATGTGTGTGGAAGTACACATGTATCTACTAACCTGGAAGCCACACTAGGTACACATTTCCAGGTGAAAAAGTGAAAAAGAGGGAGACAAAAAGCAGAAGTTCAAAGGCCGTTTAGCGTGAGAAAAAAAAAAAACTTGATCAGTGCTTCAACACACAACTCAAAGAGGGGAAGGAAGCCCAGACAAAACATCAGCCTCGTCAAACGCAGACACGGAAAACGTTTTGACGGTGATGCTTAAACACGGCAGCAAAAAGGGACAAAGACGTAACATGTTTTGACTGCTACACCAATGACATTTAAAAAAAGAAGTGGGAGCAAGCCATGGTGAGCAGGGAAATGGACTGACCTCTCCAGTTCACTGATTTTCCTGTCCTTGTCGTTCTTCTCGTTCTCCATCTGACGCAGGATGTCTAATAAACGATCGACTTCAGCCTGGGCTTTGGCGGAGTCCTCTCTGTGTCTGGCCACATCAGTCTCGAGTGAAGAAATCCGCTCAGATATCTCCGTGTTGGCCTGTGCATTGGCTGCGGCACTCTGGACCTAATAAATGAATGTGATATAAACACATCCACAACTTACACAAACTCAAATATATAAGTCCATGCTTCCTCTCCCATTTGTTTGTCCTTTGTAGTTTACAATGGCTTCGTTTCAATTCTAGTGTTCCTATATTTTTTTACCAAAGTATTTCCATCCCTTTTCCAGTTGCTTGGTGAAATTTCATTTAAGTATATAATGTACCAATCTTTTGATAAACATATTTAAAGGGATAGTTCACCCGAAAATGAAAATCCTGTCATTATTTACTCACCCTCATGTCATTCCAAACCTTTATGCCTTCATTTCTGCTGCAGAACACAAAATAAGATATTTTGAAGTTGAAAACCAAACAGTTTCGGTTCCCATTGACTTCCATTGTTTGTTTTTTTTGTCCATACAATAGAAGTCAATGGGAAGTTGGTTTTCAACTAAACAAGGGTGAGAATTTTCATTTTGGGGTTGAAGCCCTTTAAATGTTAATATCCGTTTCTACAATTTTTCTCTACAATATCTAGCCAAATAAATATTTTACAGAAGAGCAAAAAAGTTGACTAAACTATTTTATTTTATTTTTAGTCATTTCCATGATCTTTTTAAGACTGATCCATGCCAGGAAATCACATTTGTAAACAGTATTCCATTTAAAGAACTTTTTACTAACATAATATTATTGTCTTTTAACAATCTTTTCTCGCTCACCTTCTTCAGTTGGTTTTCGAGTTTAGTGCATTCCTCCCTCCTCTGCTCGAGGGCGATCTCCAGGCTTTTCAGTTTGGAGTCTTTCTTCAGGCCAGATGAGGCCAGTGACGATGCATGCTCTTTGAGATCCAGCAGAGACGTCTGAAACCAAACTTAGCGTTGAGGTATACAAAGTGTACATCTTACAGTTTTAGTATACATGTATACTAATTATGTATACACAATTGTGACAAAACTTGTTTTAGAAAATATAAGTTTTATTTGTTGTTGTTTTTTGTGTTTGGATTTACTAGAGAGCAAAATTGCATGACATTAAAAAGTTTTTTTTTCTCAACCTCATTGGCCAATAATATTTTCTCACTTTAAGCAGTAGCTTCACTTTATTTGTTTTGTTTATAATCTATTTGCCAGTGGGGTAAAAAAAATAAACTTGTTTTCATAGAATATGTCTTGAAAAAAGTTTTAGCATCTTAAAGGGATAGTTCCCCCAAAAATGAAAATTCTGTCAGCATTTACTCACCCTCATGTTGTTCCAACCCCGTAAGACCTTCGTTCGTCTTCGGAATAT
Source organism: Pimephales promelas (assembly GCF_016745375.1). The sequence continues at coordinate 2,287,614 of NW_024121865.1, read as the reverse complement.
AAATTAAGATATTTTTGATGAAATCTGAGAGCTGAATCACTCCTCCATAGACTTCTTCAGGGATTGAAACTTGTTCCCCGAAAAGTTATTAAAGACATCGTTAAAATAGTCCTAGTGACTACAGTGGCTCAATCGTAAGCTTATCAAGCGACGAGAACACTTTTTGCGTGCAAAAACAAAAATAACGACTTTATTCAACTACTCATTTCCTTCTCTGTGGGCCTCGAGTGAGTTTACTAGTGTAACAGCGTAAGCTTCTGTTGTTGTACGTCACACGCATCACACACATGACCAGCATCGGCCAATAGTTTGCCTACGTGTGACGTAGCTCTACGCTATCACACTACGTTAAGTCGTTAACTGACTAGAGGCCCACAGAGAAATAAAGTTGTTATTTTTGTTTATTTTTGTGCTCAAAATGTATTCCCATCGCTTCTCGATAAATTTAAGATTGAGCCACTGTAGTCAATTGAACTATTTTAACGATGTCTTTAATAACTTTTCGAGGCCGGCAAGTTTCAATCCCAAGTTAGAAGCCTATGCACTAGTGTGGAGGAGTGATCCAGCTCTCAGATTTCATCAAAAATATCTTAATTTGTTTTCCGAAGATGAACAAAAGGTCTTACGGGGTTTGAACAACATGAGGGTGAGTAAATACTGACAGAATTTTCATTTAATAAATTTTCATTTTTCAATTAATAAATTTAACCTAAAATATTTTTAAAAAGATAAATTACATTGTTTTTTGTGTGGTGTTTTGTGGCCAATTTAATTCTATGCATGTTGCATGTTATTCTACTACAGCAAAAAAAAGTCATAATCATGTAATGTGCTTTTAATGGCATTTCTTGTCCTCTTTCAGGACTGGTTGTTGATCTCTAACCTCTCGGTCTGACAGATCTCCCTGCAGAATGCTGACTTTCTCCTTTAACTCCCTCAGCTCTTTTTTACTGCTGTCCAGCTCCTCTGCTTTCTCGCGCTCCTCACGGTCACGTTGCTCCTTCAGACGCTCAATAATACGTTCCTGTTCAAAAGTGGACACATTAACACAGTGCCAAGAAGACAGCATATACAACGAACATGAAGTGTTTATAACTAAGCACAGATGTTCCGAATCCTGATTATATATTTGGACGTGCACCAACGATTTGTCCTGTAGTCTGGTGGAGTGTTGTAGCGTCCTCTAGAGGTGATCCTCACCTTCTCAGCCAGTGAGTCCTCCAGTGTAGTGAGGGCTGTGTCCGTATTGGACGTGTCTGTCTGTAGAGACTTCACCCTCTCTCTAAGGCTGCTCATCTGCTTCTCTTTATCCCTCAGCTGCTCCTGCAGGTTTTCAATCTGAAACACAGGAGTTTTATATACATCCACATTTTTACTGTAGTGAATTTTCACTGCATTTGAAGGAAAAGCTATTAGTTGAGCTAGTGGCACAGCTTACCCCAAAAGCATCTGACACACTTTACCCCACAGCTATTTGGGAAAAATACTTCATTGTACAACAATTCATGGTAAAAGTATTAAAAAATGTTCACTTACACATGTATTATACATGTTTTAGACCTGGATCATTTTTACATGAAATCAAAATATTTAGTTAACAATTTATTTTTTGTATTTTAATGTAAAAAATGCATGATGTGCTCATACAAACATCGTAATCTATTATTTGTTTATGCTAAAATACTATGAATACAGATATTGTTGTAATTAACCCTATATTAATTTACTATGGTTTTACAGTAGCAATAACTGTAATGCAATAAGAGTAGCAATAACTGTGCTATTTTGCAGGAAATTATTGTTAAATCATGGTATTTTGGAAATCTTTATCAGTATAATTAACAGTATAATTGTATATTAGGTTCTAGTAGATGTATTTTTGCAATGATTTTGTGACTTCAGTATGTTTTAGCATTTTTTTTTCTCATTTTTCTTTCAAATTTAAATCAGATTTTCTAGTGATCCTTAAAGCCGATAACCTATATATTGGCGGATAAATCTAAATCCAAATTTTTATATCATTTTTAAGAGCCTGATTGCAAAAACAAAAGTCTCACCATGTCCCGAGCACACAATGATAATGTTTTCATTATAATTTTATGAAGCCTATATGACGGACTTACCGTATTTTCCTTTTCAAAGTGATTTTAATCATATTTCAAGCTATTTAAAACCATCATGTGCGCATCTTAAGCGTCTCAGCTTAAGGAAAAAATCCATTATGTATCGGCTTTAATATATCATCTACATTTTCTTATTAAAAATGAACATATATCACCCGATACCGAATATGGTGGCCGATATATTGTGCATCCCTAGTCTTAATTGTTCATTAGTTTTGTATTTTTTAATCTTCGGCATGTACGACTTTTCTAACTTCAATATTTTTAAGCGTAGTGGATTGGTGACCCATTTCTGCAACACATGCAATAAGAGAACATTTCGTACATTGTTATCAATGGTTTGCAAAGTAAAATAAACGAAGACTCTTTGCAATGTCATTCAAGGAGAATGCTTGAATCTAGCCCTCACTTTTTTCTGAAGAACGTTGACTTTACGCTCCTTGACATCCAGCATGTCCTTCAGATCATGGATTTCTCCGTTGAGCGTGCTCTTTTCTTCAGACATTTCCTGGATTTGCTTACTCTTTTTGTTTAACGTGGTCTCCTTCTCCTCCAGACGCAACCTCAGAGCATCCACCTGCAAAACAGTTGTGCGCAGCGGTCAGAGAATCTGGTGGTGTGATGGGTGAAGACTAACCACTGGTGGGCTCTACTACCTCTGTCTGGAGAATAGCAGCACGTTGTTCTTTGGCAGTCAGGGACTCTTTGAGCACTTCAATATGCTGTTTGCTATCAGAGAACTGGTTAGTCAGGGTTTCCAGCTTGGTCTGCAAGCCGAGGAGCTGGGTGTCCTTCCTGGAAAGGTCTTGCTTCACTTGGTCCATCTACATAAAATAATTGTTCATCATTTGTTATTCATATGTGGACTAATCCTGATGTGCTCTTCTAAAGCAGAGCATGCAGTACCTTGTTCTTCATGAACTTGGTGTGGTTGCGGTAGACCTCCATCTGCTTGGCCTCCTCCTGCCGTTCTTCACAGCTGAGCATGCTACTGGATCGAAGCATCATGACCTGGTCCTCCAGCTCCCTGAGACCCCGCTCTAGAGAACTGATCTGAGACTCCTAAAACATGCGTCATAGGTTTGATGTCAATCAATAATGTCAACAATCACAAATAGGCCAAATTTGAATGTGAATATACTACAAAGGTTGCATGGTTTACTTTAATGCTACTTTATGTTGTACCATTTTTGGTCACCGTTTGTTTATATGAAACATACATGCTGCCAAACATCATATACAGACGAAAGAAAATCATTCAGGTCTGAAATCATTTAGGGTGAGTAAATAATGACAGAATTTTACTTTTTGCTGAACTACTTTTGTGAAAAAGTACTCTTATTGTGCTGAATGTGCACTAAAAAGTGTGTTTTTTTAAGAACTATATTTGCAGATAATATAGTATTAATGAAAAAAAGACTAATTAAGTGTACATAGGTTTCTTAAGAGTTTGTTTTGTGCAAGACAAAAATAAATTCAGTTCACAATTAAATATATTATTTCTCTTTTTAAAAGTATGATAAAGAGTACTTCCTTTTCTCAAGGGTTTTAAAGGAGTAGTTCACTTTTAAAAAAAACCTTTGCTGATAATTTACTCACCCCCATGTCATCCAAGATGTCCATGTCTTTCTTTCTTCAGTCGAAAAGAAATTAAGGTTTTTGATGAAAACATTCCAGCATTTTTCTCCATATAATTGACTTCAATGGGAACCAAACGGTTCAAGGTCCAAAAGACAGTTTCAGTGCAAACTGTTCAAAGGGCTTTAAATGATTCCAGACGATGAATAAGGGTCTTATCAAGCGAAACGATCGCTGATTTAATAAATAAATAACAAAGTTTACGTTTTTTAAGCTCAAACGCTCACCTTGCTCTGTTCTGTGACGCACGTTTGTGACTCTCCTGTTCGAACTCGTTCATCAAAATGAACGAATCTTTTTCCGAGTCAATTCGTTCGTTTTGTTCATTGAATGAACCAAATGACTCGGAAAAAGATTCTTTCATTTTGATAAACGAGTTTGAGCGAGCATTTGAGCTTATAAAACTTAAACTTTGTTATTTAAATGAGTGATTGTTTTGCTTGATAAGACCCTTATTCATCGTCTGGAATCGTTTAAAGCCCTTTGAACAGTTTGCACTGAAACTGTCTTTTGGACCTTGAACCGTTTGGTTCCCATTGAAGTCCATTATATGGACAAAATCCTGGAATGTTTTCATCAAAAACCTTAATTTCTTTTCGCCATCTTGGATGACATGGTGGTGAGTAAACTATCAGCAAAAGTTTTTTCAAAAGTAATAGTATAGTACAAAATATTGTTGGCAAAATATGGGCTTTTAACGCACTGATAGTCAAAAGAAAAATCTGGTTCCTGTCATCATACGTAAACAGATTAACACATTAATTAAAATAGGAGCTAAAGTACTACCTTCATCTCAATTACAGTCTGAAGAGCTTTGGTTTTCGTAGTCTCTGGCGTCCCCTCGAGGCGGCGATGCAGCTCCTGCAATTAAAGACACGGTTGGCACTTCCTTCACACCAGTGCCAGAAATAGAGCTCTCAGATATGTCATCATACCTTGAGGGAGAGCAGCACTGTTTAGTTTTGGCTGAATTTTCCATCACATTACAGGAGCTGTACTCTATTATAAGTACAAATAGGGTCTCGTCTCCTGCTATCTGGTTCTATTAAGTATCTACTTTTTCTAGTTCTATTAAGTATCCTACTTTTTTGTACTTTAAGGGAGAGTAGCTGCCATCATTATTTGACTGAATGTTGATTAATGGTGCATGAAGAGAGAATAGACTTTCTGCTTTATTTCCCTGTATTGCCTGAATCTTTTTTTGTAGCACATGTACAGTGAAAAAGTGCTTAACCTTCAGAAAATGATGGTTGCAACATCCAGATGTGATACTAAATATTGTACAAGCTGTTTTATTTGCTATTTATTTTTTTATGTGGATTGTAATTTTTGCAACCCTGTTTCCCAAGTTATCCAAACTATATTATGTCAAAATACAGTTAAAATTTATTAATTTTGTTAAAATAAGCATATAAACACATTATCTAAAAAAAAACAAAAAACATAACACTACTCCAAAGTTAGTATTGGTTGCAATATGCAAGCAAATAATTTAATAATTTTTCTTATAATAACTTGGCTAATAGGGTTGAGTGGCTGAGCTTGACGAATGCAGGCAAATAAAATCTGTGTATAATTCTAAAAAAAAATATAATATATATATATATATATATAGTTTTTTTGTAATGGGGAATTTTTTTGTAATGGGGAAAATCATCTAGTAACAGGATTGTGAGTAAAGAGCTAAACATTATTATTTAGAAATAGATATATAAAAGATTATATCAAAGTATCTTAGTCAAATGAAAGAAAAATAAATAAAATAATATGTTTTTAAACAATTACATTATTTTCCAATTACATATATACCAAATTCATTTTCTATTCATGTAAAGTGCAGTTTTTTAAATATTATTTTCATATTTTGTCATTTGTATTTTCAGACTCGAGTTCCTACACACCTCTCTCAAAGCCACTAGCTCTTTATCACGCTGTTCTAGAAGGTTCTCCAGGTGGTGTGCGTGCATCTCAGCATCTGCGAGGCGTCGTGTGCGCTCATGGTCCTCTTCACTGGCTTTAGCCGAGGGTCCCTTGCTGTGCAACATCTCCAGGAGCTTTTTGACTGAGTCATCACGAGCAGCTAGCGTCTGCCGCTGGGTCTCCATGCGAACCTCCATCTCCTCCAAGGTACGGCGGAGCAAGAACAGCTCTCGAGCCTGTCTCTCCTGCTCCTCGCTGGGCTCGCAGGCCAGCGGCTCCCCGGGGGGCTGGAGCAGCTGGTTCAAGTCGCGCTGGATACGCAGCTCGGCCTGCAGCGCCTGAACGGTTGTCTGCAGGTGCTGTGATGGACACGAGAATCATTTACTCAAAATTCGTTCAAAAATATTTCAAAACAGAAATAGTTTAAAAATTTGGGAACTGATTAGGGCTGTCAAACGATTAATCGTGATTAATCGCATCCAAAATAAAAGTTTGTGTTTACATAATACGTATGGGTGCACTGTGTATAATTATTTTATATATATAAATACACACACATGGTTGTATATATTTAAGAAATATTTTCATGCATATACTGTATATAGATTTATATATCATTTATATTATATATAAATATACTACATATTTTGTATATAAATAATATTTTTTTCTTAAATATACATGTACGTGTGTGTATTTATATATATATACAAAATAATTAAACACAGTGCACCCACATATATTATGTAAACACAAACTTTTATTTTGGATGCGATTAATCGCCCTAGAACTGATGTGAAGGAGAGTTAACAGCCAAGAAATCAAGGTTATCGGTTTCACATCATAGTTTATCAGCTATTATCCTATTATTTATAAAAGCATCCCACAGAAACCATCTCTTTATTCATCAGTGAATAATACAGTTCAATCTATTGTATCATCTTTCATACAAGCAGTAACATGAGTAATTACTGAGAACAGTTGGGATGTAAACATCTCATTTGTAACTACCACTGTCTACAACTTGAATTGGTAAAAACTGGTTGGTTACAACAACATCCAGATGAAAAATTGGTTACATCCATGTAGATGCAACTACTATGTTGAAAACTTGATGGCAGCCTAAAGGCAACTTATACACTTAATCATATACATAGACTTACCCTAATTAATGGTATGATCTCATTAAGACCAACAGGCACAAAACTAATAGCCAAGAATCACCCAATAACACATACGAAGACTCAGAGCTCTCTAATGATTCGTGTGTTAGTTTCAATCTCAAGCGAATGGTGTGAGGAGTGTGATAATGCTGATTATGCTAGTGAATAACCAAGGCAAGCTGTCATTAGCTTAGTGCTGTACGCCCCATCGTCTGGGAATCTGTCATGACAGCCATGTTGCAGTGAATCATGGTTTGAAGCTAATCATTCAAATAAGGGGAGTGTTTCAAACGCAACATAGATGGATGACTATGCCACTGTCACTGCTACCAAAACCCATCTCAGTGTACATTTAAAAAATGTACCACTGAATTTTCATTCTTAATTAGCTCAGATGTATTCCTCATCGAGCATATTGTGGCTTGCAGGAATCAGGCTGTGCAGTGAGCCGCACGCAGCAGGACCAGGATGGCCATTTCAGGATTGGCCATTAGCGTCACCTCACCGCGGAGGTAGACTTTCCCTTCTCGTTTGAAGATGAGCTGGATCTTTAATCACTCAATTCTCAGTCACTCGTATAAATCTATGAAAATGCTTTGATGCGATACAAATGTGTCTATAAATAGCTGGTCTTAACTAGTTTAAGCTGGTCAGTTCTACCTGACACATGCATTTCAGGGCAGCGTTTGGAAGGGAAAACTATTGCACTGATTACTGAATACTGAGGAGTATATACAGTATAAAGCTTGCTTTTTTAAAGATAGCATCCATTTTATGCGTGCTACGCTGTTGTCATGTGTCGTGTTCAAATCTCCAAATTTTGTATGTTTTTTTTTCCCTGTGAATTTACAGATATTACACTAGCACAGTGTGCTCTGTATAATGCATATTTTGGCAAATATAGAGGGTATTCAGTGCATACTAAAACATGCATACTATATGTATGTATGCTACAGAAATAGTATAGTGATAGTGTGTATGTGTGTGCTGAGATGTTGAATAAGTTGTATTCCAAGGTTGAAATTATTTTAGTTAATTAGTTTATACAGTTATTTTAGTATTATTTATATAATGTGTATATATGTAGTATTTATAAATATTTTTAAATTAGCTTTTACTTACTTTTTTTCATTTTGATTTTTGTCTTTTTGTTCTTTTTATTAGTTTTTATTTTTTATATTTCTATACAGCTTTATCTTTTTTTTTTACATTTCAGCTATTTTTTAGGTTAATGAAGTACATCACCCATGTACTCATAGTACAATACGCCACGCTGCATTTTTCACTCTAAAAAATGCTGGGTTGTTTCAACCCAAATTTAGGTCAAATATGGACAAACCCAAATTTAGGTTAAAAATGTAATTAAGAAATTCACAGTTGAAAGTGAAAGTTGAAGTTGGGTTAAAATTTAAATTACATTTTTAACCTAACCATATTTGACCCAAATTTGGGTTAAAACAACCCAGCATTGTTAACTTTAGAGTGTATGACCACAGTACTTGAACTACTTGTAAAATGGCAGAGAATAGTGAAGAATTATGCGAAATGGGTCGCACTTATCCAAAATCTATCAATGTAAATCTGTTCTCAAATAGAACTACACTTTTATAGATATACAGGGGTGTAACGATACCCTCATGCCACGATTCGATACATATCACAATACTGATACGATATTATTGCGATACTCTAAGACAAATAATAACAACATTCATGATTCTGAAGCTGAAAATACAGAATTATTTTAGACGAATATTCTTGCACTTTTTCTGACTATATTGGACACTTTTTACTGGTCAAGTTACTGTTAAGTCATTTGGCATTATCAGGACACACAAATATCCCCCCATTGAATTATTATACATTATAATCAGCAGTATATATAGTAGTGTAATGTAGTACTGACACTAAAACTTTTGTGAAAATTTTCTCTCACACAATAATTTTTAGTTTGGGGAACTATCCACGATACGTATCGTTGTATTTTCGTATTGCGATATATTGTGGTACGACATATTGTTACACCCCTAATATACAGTGCCTTTTAGTACTGATCTAGGATACTGATTTAAATCTAGATTCCTTTAACCAGATGCTTCAATCCAGAAAACAACTCTCCAATCAGCAAATAAACGATCACTTATACTTAAAAAAAACAAAAAAAACAAGCATATCCTGCCAGATGTACCCACCTGTGTCTCATCTTGCACTGCGCGGTACTGCTCCTTCCACACTACGATTTTGGACGCCTCGTCTTTGCGCAGCGCACGTTCCTTCTTCAGCTCCGGGCTCCAGAAGCTTTTGATGGAGCTCATGGACGAGCTGAGCTTGCTCTCCTTCACCTCGATCTCCTTCCGAAGGAGCTCGTTCTCCCTCAGCACCTCCTTGAGCTGGGCTTGGAGCTCCATGATGGTGTTGTCCCTCGCCTGACGTAGGGAGTGAGGAACAGTTGAAGCTGCATGGATCTCCCCTCCAAAGCCCATAGAGTCGGTCGACACTGCCGGCACCATGGCCATGTCAGGTGTGCTGCCTGTGACTGTTCCCCGGACCCCGTAGGGAATGCTGCCTCCAAAGCGTCCTGTCGCCACTCCGCTCTTAGGGAGGTCAGGGGAGGTGCCGATTGCGACCTCGTTGTCGCTCATGTACATCGGCCCTGACGTGGCGTACGCGGCATTGAGAGATTGAATGTTCTCCATGGACAACGTCTTGCCTCCAGAGCCGCCCGGGCCTCCACCGCTGCCCCCCATGCTGTTGGTGCGACGGTGGCCCATGCGAGGTGACCGAGGCAGTCGTGGTGACCGGCCCGAGTTGCCCTGGTTGTTTCTACCCCCGCCGTGATTACTGTCCATTTTGCTCACCGAGCGCGAACTTCCGTACATTTTGGTAAATTTAGCCACCAAAAAATTTTGTTTTTTTTAGGTAATGTGCTACTAGGCAGGCCAGGTCATCTTCATCTCATTAATGAGGAATGTGATCTGTCAAGGAAATGCTGGTCTTCAGTATCTTTCAAATGGAGCAAGTATGGTGGCCTGTAAAATGAAATAAAAAGGCAAACCCCTCAAAAGACACAAAATTGCATTACATAATTGTTACCTGTACCACAAAACAGATCACTTTGGGGCAAAAATGACCCAGACATTTCAAATGTGGGGGTAATCCTCCATTATTTTCAATTGCAATTGTATCTAGAGTTTGAAATTGATACTTCCATAAATTTCCATAAATTGCATTCTAGGCCTGATGGGTGTAATGCCTACAAAACCCAAACCCAAAGTGACCAGTAGCTGGCAATTATCTGTATTTTCTGTCTCAGAAGCTAGTTTTGCAGTGTTTTTTGATTAAAAACACTAAAATCACTGAGAGCTATAATCTAATAGTGTTTGTGTTTATTGTGTCATATCTTCTGCATTATTGATAGCTACTGATTTGCTTTATTATGTAGGCCTATTATATAGCTATAATTGTCTAGCAGTATATTCTAGCATGTTTAAAAAATGCCCTATAAAATGTACAAAAAAATCAATTCCAGACAGGAAATAAAGCTCCATTTTTTTACAGTGGTTTCAACAAACAACATAAGCTTTCCCCCACACCACTTCTACGTTAACATTACTATGTCGTTATTGTTATACTAATCTCAATAGAAATCTGAATCGTGCTATGGACAATTAATTCAAATAATTCACTGGCTAGCGATGTAATAATCCATCTCCCATTTACACACTGAATGAGTGAATCGAAGGAAAGGTGGGGTTTTAATGTAGTAGGCTCACACTCCAAGGTTATTAAACATTTAATGTTAACAGCTATACCAACAATATTATGGTATACTCAGCTAATGATTTATACCCTAAACGCATATTCGATGTCCATCGCTGTCGATTCAGTAATGTTGTGCTATTTAGGTGAAGAGGCTTCTCAGCCTTGACAAACCAACCAGAAGCGTCGGCATTTCCACACATCACGTCAACGAGACTTGCAAATGCGCAAAATTACAGACTACAATTCTAATACAATTTAGATTACGGATATACTAAACCTAATGTTCCGTAAAATCCGGTCTTGCAATCGCTCAGCCACAATCCTGGGCATCCTCCCTCAATGTCCTTCTTCTCCACCATTTGCCTCCTCTTTTGTTAGTAATAGCTGTCCGGCAAATGCGACAGTAAATGAGAGGCGCTATTTGAATATCAATATATGCATTAAATAACCGTAACCATATAAGTTACGAGCGTTCTCTATTTTATGATAAACCACAATAGAATTTTTTTTTCTCTCCAAAAATCTATTTACCTTCAATGGCTGGTCTATTTCATCCGATATGGAACGACCGTCTGTCCAAGAGATGTGTGATAGAGAGGAAGCGGCCTATTTTTCTTTGTATTGCTTTATGATTTTATTATTTGCAGACATACACCAGCATCTTCCCAGAGCTGGAGGACTTCAGTGACGTAACGCCTACGCTGCGCGCTCACAACACTCGCCTCTGAAATGCCAACGCCATGCTACGAAGGTCATTTTATAAAAAATAAAAATAATAAATAAATATTTATATATTTATAAGTAGCCTATATAAAATAAAATATGACATTCAATGGTCAATATTTACTGTAGTGTAGGTCTACATTTTCAGAACAATCAAATATTTAATAGCCTATGTATGTAGCCTATATATAGGCCCATTTGGAAATATTTTAAATATTTAAATTTTTTAACAAATATTTTTGATTTCTTTATTTTGTAATTTGGACAAACTATTTATGCACTTCATTTGAAAACATATAGTTCTTGTATATGGCATGATATTTGGCCTTTACATGTAGCCTATAATATTATCTTTGTGAATAGTCATCCTGCCTCAAACCATGTAAATTTCTAAGCTACACTTTATCACCTCCCAGTCAGTTTATAGATAGAGAGAACAGAGATAATCACCAGTTGGTGGGGTTTGATCCCTCTTAAAGGGACAGGTCCTACAAAATGGAAACTTTAGACAAAACATTGAAAAGTAAATAATTAAAAAAAAGATTTCATATATATTTTATGTTTTGTATCATATCAGGCGCTTTGCCCTGCAACATTGCCCAAAAAGTTGCCCTGTGTATCATCACCTTAAAGATGTTGTTTATGCAATACAATCACAATTGAGCCGATCAAAAGCCTGTTGTTTCATATTTGATATGTATTTTTTTTATTTATATAAAATTTATATTTTTTCATTTATATAAAAAAATAGTAATATGGATAATCAAGTATCATTGATGGTAAGGCAAGGCAAGACAACGATTGTGTACAAAAGGTATTTCAGTAGACTTGATAAAATTGATCATTCAGAAGCTTTAGAAATGTAATGTATCAAATATCATTTAAGCTTCATTCATAGGATTAAAAAATGTTTTAAAATGTTTTTTTTTATCTTGAGACCTTTATTGACACTATATTGCTGATGATATTCTTTTGTTTCAGTTTAATAATAAAATGCATTATTTCTTTTCTGTAATTTTTTATTGTAATATTGTTGATTCTTTATTTTATTCTATTTTCTATAGCAATCTGATTTTTTTTCTACACTAATATGCTTAAAATGCATGTAATTTTGTTTGTCTAATATTGTTGATTCTTTATTTTATTCGATTTTCTATAGCAATATGAATAATTTTTTATCTGGAACCTTTGATATCTTTGAAGGTTTGCTATGGTGTGTTTTAGGCGTGTCAAAGTGAATCGCTCTGTCCTTTAAATCCAAAGATTTTTTTTTTTTTTTTTTTTTTTTTTTAGCAATTACATTAGTTAAGATAAAGTGACAAATGTTTGATCTTTACCATTATTCTCTTAACAGACATTTACATCGAAGTCTGGTGTTATAATTTATTTGCTTTTGGTGTACTGTGAAGTGGGTAAAACTGTTTTTAATGGCAGGCTAGCAGTTACCACTGACTCGCTCTAGCCTAGCACCGGCGAACTATGCAACTGGAATGAAATTTTTTTATCAGTCTCCACTGATAAATAACACTAATAAGGCTAACTTGTCCAAAATCCTGAACCATCCTTTTAAGGGATAGTTCACCCAAAAATGAAAATTCGGTCATAATTTACTCACCCTCAAACCTGAATGAATTTCTTTCTTCTACTGAACACAAAATAATATATTTTGAAGAACATGGGTAATCAAACAGTTGATGGACCCCAGTGACTTCCACATGGGGGAAAATACAACAGAAGTGAATGGGGTCCATTAACTATTTAGAAGAAAGAAGAGATAAATGAATAAATGATGACAAGGTTTAATTTTAACTAACCATTCAGAAATGTCCTGTTGCATCTACATGTTGTCACTGATTCTTGAGTATCTCCATCATTGTCTGACTCCGGTTTGAACATAAAAGCCTGAAAGTTTTTGAAATTTTAACATGCTAAAAAGTTGCAATTTTAACATGCTATTTAAAAATATTTATGGGGTATTTTGAGCTAGTACTTCATATACACCCTCTGGGGACATCAGAGACTTGTTTTATTATCTTGTGAAAAGGGCATTATATTTAAGAAGTTATCATGGCATTACACTGAGAATAAGAACAGTCTCTGACCCTATTCATTATGAAAAAGGATGCAAAAACAATGAATGGTGACTGAGGGTTTTGTGTTCCACTGAAGAAATAAAGTCATGCATGATTAGTTAACGTTGACAATTGTCATTTTGAGTGAACTGTTCCTTTAAAACATACATGCCGTGATGCCTCGGCAGGCGGCGCTATTTTCTAACTGTAAGAGATTATTCCAGATATAGACATTAGACAAGCAGGGGGAGTGGACAGAGTCTGGGTTATTGTTGATCACGAACCGGTTTATTCATGTAACATGAATTTGTGCGATGGCGAAAATGTCGAGAATCGACGGGATGAGCAGATTGCGCAGCCTTGAACCTAGTGCGTGTAAATCGTCTACATCTGTGTGGGATCTTGAACTGTAAACAATAGAGCCACAAAGGAAGCGCTCGCGAGCGTGCTGCACCCAAAGCCAAGTTTCGTGGCGGCATAAATGGATATAGTCTCAAGGGTTTTCGATTGTTGTTTTGCATCCTGTAGATGTAAATATTTTAACGTCAACTTGAACTGCGTCGTTTGCACCCGCGACGTCATGCAGCGGATGAGTGTACAAGGAAGATGAATCGAGGTCAGATGAAAGGGAATAACAAAGAGAACCTGCTCTGCAGTCTCGCGAGCAACCATTAGCGGAAGCGGCACGTTGTTGTAGTGTTTGACATTCGAACTTCGCCGTATCGCTCGAGACGGTTCAGAGCTGAGGAACAGTAACCGACGTTTGGCCATTTTGGCGCAATTTTACCGGCTAAAAATCCGTTAAGCGAGATACATTTAGTTTCTCACTTTATTTCCGCCGGTTAAACGTAATTTCAAATACTGAGCACGCGCGTTGGGGAATTACCGGTTAAACCTGGAGTTGGCCGTTGATTATTCACCGATAACTGAAGATGACGACGACGACTCTTAACATTATGGTAAGTTTTTGTCTTAAATGTGTTGACAAAACGGCCGTTTGTGAAACTAAACGGGGCCTTGACGAATATTTATTTATTTACTAGTAGTTAACCTTGGTTTTAGCCGGTTTTTGGTCAACACCAGATATAATAAGTGGAAATAGAATCACTTAAAGGGAAAACGTAGTTAATCTAAACAAGAATTAATTCACTCGTCAATATGTCTGTTTAACCGATTATGACTTAATTTCTTCTGTGTAAGTTAATATTAAAGAAAGAGAAATTACGAAAAGTTCCTGTTAGTTATTTTTTACATGAACGTGAATGGACACCGGTTACATTATAACCGTATCATAAAATTAGTCCACAAGACTCTTGGGATAACTAAGTTAGTTACTGACATAATGACGTTTGTTTAATGAAGCTGATTTTGAGGCTTAACATCTTGATTCGCCATTTCTAGTCATTGCGTTTGGGAAAAAATAGCCAGTAAGTTAAATTCTTCAGTAGTCTATTTAACTTTGTGTTCCTCAAAGGAAAAAAAAAGTCATCACTATATTTATTTTATTTGAGACTGGACTGTATGGTGTTCACACATGGTGAGGGTGAATCTAATTTACTAATCCCGCAACATATGTTCACTGTACCGAAGATAGATACTGCTTGTTCACTGTCTTGAAGGATTTACGTCAAACGATTTGTTAAATATACAAAAAAGCAGAGATGTAAGTTACCTTAGTTTTTTATATTTAGATAGAATATATATGTTTTATAAATTAGCTAGTTGGGAAATCCATTAACAAAATTAATTTGCTTTAAATGTCAAAAATCAAAGAGTTACTTCCTCCTACTCTATCTTGATCTCATAGTTTCATTATGACTGGTCTATTTTTATGTTAATAAGTGTTACATCCTTGCTTTTTCAGTAAGCGAGAGTAAACCATAATCTCATTTGAACTGGTTAATATTTGCTTGGTTTTGGGAAAGCCATTGCAATGTGTATAAGCATACTTTTAAGCTGAGTGTAAATTTGTAAACTGTGGCTACCCACCTTGGTTAAAGTATATTTTGTCTCTTTCAGTGAATCAGGTGCAAGGGTTAAACTTTGTGCCCTGGCATGACCTAAGAGTCGAAAGTGATCATCACAGTTTTCAGTGGGCTATTGCCCTGCCCCCTCAGGAGACCCCTATGTGGATTAAACACACCCCACAGTTTTTCGCAGGATGGATGAGCTGGATGTGAGGTCTCCTTTTTATCATCAACGTGTTGTGATCTGTGCATGGATCCTGCGTTACTTTTATCACCAAGGACTTCCTGTGCTCCACTCCAACAGTTTAGTTTGCAAGAGCATTGACTTTATTTGAATTGCTGTTTTGAGAGGAATTAGGTTTGAGTTTCCACTTCATTTTCCCATATTTATATTGCCTTTTTTCCCATGCATGGATAGCATGTAAAGTTTAACCTGACTTTTCACTCCACTGGGTGGAGAAATGTCAGAAAATCTCAGCAACAAGATGGTTAAGTTCCTTTCCCCCCCTTCGAAGAATGTCAACGGCTCCAGCTCAGACACACTGGTGGGTGAGCGTCTTGGTGTCGAGGTCCGCCGTCGCCACCACACAATGGAGCGGGAACTGTTGAAGGCAGAGCATCGTTTTTTCCGTCGCAGCGTCATCAACGACTCCAATGCTACTGCGCTGGAACTGCCCAGCAAGAACGCAATCCTACCCATCTCGACGGACTCCCATGCTCTTGTTTTTGAACCACCTGCCCTGGAAACCAAAGCCACTTCTGTGGCCACACAAGCTAAAGTGTTGGTTGGACCAGAAAAGAAGGTTGCTGACTGTGTGGAGAAAGCCGTAGAGTCAAATCCAGTGTCGATTGCGAATGCCGGACAGCTTCTTTCTGCAGAATTACCAAGTTTGGCTGCGGAGCAGAAGTCTGGAGATAGTGTTGACGTGAAACAAGAGGATGAGAAAGAAGACAATGAAGAAAGTAAAGAGAAGGCACGAGTAGAGGCAGAGTTACGGGATGCTAAGAAGGAGCAGGATGAAATTGAGGAAGTTGAGACAAATGCAGTTGGGACGTCGCCAGATGGCCGTTTCTTAAAGTTTGACATTGAAATAGGACGTGGCTCTTTCAAGACCGTCTACAAGGGTCTGGATACTGAAACCACGGTGGAGGTAGCATGGTGCGAGTTACAGGTATGTTTCTTGTATTTGTGAAACTAGGCCTAGGCTAGTTCTTTCTTTAAATAAGGCCAATTCACACAGAACTGACAGATGGCAACAGACACTTCGAGTTTTGTCGGATCGGTGTACTAACCCATTTGGAGTCTGTTGGTGTCTATCTGATTTTATTTTCACTGATTGAACGTGCTGAATCTAAATTAGAAATGTCTGAAAAGTGACGTGCTATAATCTGGAATTGTCGCCGTTGGTCTGCATCTGTCGTGCAGTGTGAATTGGCTAGTAGCCCCCATGCCCCCACCCACCCACTTTTTTTGAAAAATTGGGATAAAAAGACTGTAATTAATGGCTCATGAAGTATTGCGAATGACATTATCAAATTAGATTCTAGTGAAAATTCACAATTCTCTATTACAATTTCAATACCACATCTACTTGTCTAACTAATCCTACATTTAAAAGATTGATAAAGACAAGTAAACAGTCAGTAATAAAATAAGACAAAAACAAATAATAAAATGACAAGCAACAGCACAAATGAATACAATGTAACTTAGATACAAATTATATAAACTACTTTTTTCAGGTACTATGCACATGCAGCCATTATACACATCAGTTTATTCATCATACTGTATGCGTTATTTTCTCAACTGTTTACGCTAATTGCTTAAGACATAACCGACTATGTTTAGTACTCGGATACTCACTCTTTTTTGACACAATTTTGTGTGAATTCGTCTGTTCAAGTACAAGAAGATGTGAAAGAGAGCTCAGTTTAGTATTCACACGCTGTATGAGGTGCGCTTTCAGGGCGTGCAATTCAGAGCAGACGTTTGTTCAAGTTCATGCATTGTTAGGATTCATAAAAATGTTACCGGCCAAGTGGCGAGTGATGCGTCACTTTTATATACTCTAACGCCACTTTTTACTTGCATTTGGCGCTTGGCAAGTGTTCATTTTATATATCAATATACCCTCTATAATGTAAGTAAATCAATTGCATATGTGACCAAATTTTACATTAGGTGACTAGCATTTCTTTAATTAGCCAATGATTTGATTAATTAAAGCTTAAATGGATAATTTTACTTGAATTTGTTAATATCCTAGTAAACATAGTCGGTTATGTGTTAAGTGAATGTAAACGGTTGAGAAACACAGTGCATGTGTAACAGGATCAGAGATACTGGATCTGCGCATTGTCTTAAAGTGACAACAGCCTATTATTCTTGCTGCTGGGCAATTCCATGCAGGAATGTATACCTTGCATTCTATGTAAAAAGTCTGGTGAGTAAAATAAAGGGTGTCACAGCTTTTGACCGCTAGGCTAACAAAGTGCAACACTTGATTCAGTTAGCACTCTTGATCTGTCTGCTGATGGTGGTAAATCTGATCTGCTTATTTAGGCCTCTAGATTAAATATTATCTCATTCTCTTAAACCTATACTACCCCTTCTTGAGGTCTTTCTGGTACAGCACCTTGAAATGACACAAACTTATGACTACTTTGATTTTAACTTAAATGCTCCACCTACACCTTTCCAAGTGATGTGTCATCAGTTGGAATTGTTCTTGTTTAATTTTAACTGCAACTCTATGCCGTAATCTCTACCAAAAGGAAGGCACTTTTACTAGACCTATTGTCACAGTCACACCTTTGAAACATCTCACCTCTGAAGCGTCTCTCAATACACACACCCCTGACACTTAACCCATCTGGCATTTGGCCAGTGTTTTTATAGCTGTTGTCATCTTTCGCCATAGCCCCGGCATTGTAATATCATCCTTGAATAGAAAATTCTCATTTCCTAATTGGGTTATTTTAGACCACCAGGTGTGCAAGTGGTGTGGCATGCCGTAAATCATAGTTAGTGTTTGTTTAAAGTGTACTTTGGGACAGTCTAATTGCTATGGAAGTTTCTTGTCAGAGTAAGAAAAAACTGCAACTCTATCTTACATTGTGACTTTATTCTTGAAATTGATCTCGCAGTTGTGAATTTACACTACCATTTAAAAGTTTGGGGTTAGTAAGTTTTTTTTAAATGTTTTTCAAATAAGTCTCCTGTGCTCATAAAGGCTGCTGTTATTTGATATTTTTTGAACAGTAATATTGTGTAGGGCTGGGTTAAAAATCTAGATTTGTTGATTTGAATTGATTCTCAGTTTGAAGAACATCGATGCTTAAATCCCAATAGTCAATCTTATAGTCTGCTGTTGAACAAAGCTTTGTAGCACACCTCCTATCTAATAATTCGCAATAAGCTTTTGTGTTTTGTTACTTCTGATATGAAATGATCCCAGCTTTCAAATTCTGTCATTTGTGTGTTTACAGAAAAAAAATCAGTTTAATTATGCAATTCAAACAATAAATACAGTTTTGGCTCTCTTTAATGTGGTGCGACAGATTGCTAGCGCCTCAGTTCAAGAGAAGCAGCAGCATCAGAGCACATATGAAATGATCGTCTCTTCCTCTTTACTACTAGATACAGCACAAAATAAAGAGTCTACAGTCATTTACAAAAAACAAATTTTCCTAAATCATTTTTTCTAATAGTTTATAAACCATGAGAAACATGAGCTTTTTTTTACTGTATGCTATGGCATAATTACACAATGAATACATCCTTGTAATCATTCAGCTTTTATTGGTTTATGATATTATAAAAGCATGAGTAATCGCGGTGAGGTGTGCTTGCACAAGAGAGCACAAGAGAAACTGTCGCTGGCAGACCACATAGCGAAAGCACCTCTGCCGGAAAATCGTTGGCTCTTAAGTTGTGACCCACTTAGAAGTATTTTTACATTTATATACATTTATATTTTATTCTTTTTGTTAAAAAAGTAGTTGTCTATGTATTGATGTGCCACATAAAGGTGCGATTTCAAAAGTAGGTCAAGTTTAACCACCAAAGCAATTTTTTACTGTCAGGCTTGACTGCTGCTGCTCTCCACCCCCTGCCGCCTCTTCTCTTGCAGAATGATGACGAGGCAGCATCACGTGAGCTGCTGTTCTCCTGCTCATGCCCCTCAGGCGTAGCCAGCTCCATTTGAAACAAAAGCCTCTCTCTAGCTTTCAGCCTCTTTTCATCACTTTCTCGCATTGCATGTCTCACTGTCCCTATTTTTATCTCTTGCCCTGTCTTGTGCGACACAACTGAATGTGTTCTTCTAAGCTGCACTGCTGCAGAAAAGAGAAGGGCCTGTGTATCTCCCTCAGAATGCCATCTGTCTTTAGCGCCTTATGCTAAACTCAGGGATCTTCCCCTCCCACATTTCCCTCCTTTCTCGCATGCTAAACACATTTGAACAATATGTAGGTCACCACAAAAAGAAAATGAAAATGGATGTCAGATGCTTCTCTTTACAGAAGTTCCCTCTAAGCCTCCAATTCAATATACCAATATCTAGTCTATTTAGCTAGGTAACTAAGTCATCGTTGCAAGTGCATATTACTGATTTTCAAGTGACTGCTTGAGTTTCACCCCAATTGCCTGCATTTGCCTTTCTCCCTGCATTTGATCCCTTTAATGGACCCCTGTAAATCCATTTACCCTTCAATAGTATCCTCAATCTATTTATGTCTTTTTCCATTTTACATGATTTGTACTTGGTACATTTACATATATTTTATTGTTATTTTAAATGCAAGTAATTATTTGTATAGAATAGTTGTTTAATAAATAATAAATATTATTTGTGTAAAAAAATAACGAGCAAGGTTTCAGTTAGATCTGGGCTTTGTGTTTCCATGAGAAGTTTATGAATGAACTCCCTGTGCGACTCCCCTTATAAGCAGTCAGATCTCTGCCAACCTACTAAACTATGTTGTCAGTTTAATTACACTGAACAAAATTATAAATGCAAAACTTTGTTTAGCCCCCATTTTTCATGAGCTGAATTTTCCATGTACACAAAAGGCCTTTTCTCTCAAATATTGTTTACAATCTGTCTAGATCTGTGTTAGTGAGCACTTCTCCTTTGCCGAGATAATGCGTCCACCTCACAGGTGTGGCATATCAAGATGCTGATTAGACAGCATTATTATTGCACAGGTGTGCTGTGCCTTAGGCTGGCCACAATAAAAGTCTGGCCCTCTGAAATAAGCCTTTTGTGTACATAGAAAAGGTCTTAGATATTTGAGTTCAGCTCATGAAAAATGGGGGCAATAACTAGTGTTGCGTTAATCATTTTGTTCAGTGTAATTGTTAAATGTATTTCTAGGTAATTAGTAGGGCTGTCAAAATTAATGTTTTATTTATTTATTTAAAAAAAAAATCAATGTAATACGTTAAAAATATTTATTGCAATAATGCAGAATCCACTTTTTTGTTATCCTTTCCCTGCCTTTTCCTAATAGAGACATCAGTATCAGTACTGGTATTGGTTATACTGGGCTTTATTTATAGTGCTTTACTAGTAAAAAGATGCTATTAAACAAATGTTTAAAATATAATGTATTTTCTTGTTCCCATTTTATTTTGTAGATGCAATGTGAAAGCACTATAAAAGTGTATTAAAAACTTTAATGTTAAGTGCGAATAATAAGACGTTTTTATTATTTTTTTCCCTCTCGGTTGACAGCCCTAGTAATTTGTGTTTCAGATCTTCTCACTAATCCTAATTCCTTATCCTCTGCCTGAAGTGGTATGTGCCCTTGCACGTGAGTCAGATTCATGCCAGGAGTTTTATCCTCATGCTGGAGTTCAGTGTGCGGTCCGCCCCTTCTCTGGGGAAACGCTCCCACGCTTAGCTGGCCTTGTCCTACAGGCCACAGACTAAGTGTACCACATGTTTGGAATAGCCAAAGAGGAAGAGAGAGAAAGTAGGTTTGTCATAGGGTGGGGTGCAAAGCAGAGTGCCCCTATCTTTAACCCGCATCAATCGGCACTGAATTGGCTTCACCCTGTTAAGATGTGCTAAAGACCTCGAATTGTGTTACTCGAAGTTTTAACCCTAGCTAGAGGGTGAATGGCCACCCCTGCTGGGCTTGGCAATGGCAAACTCACAGCTAAATGTTTCTCATTCTAAAAATGGCAGCTGACCACACCAAATGTAGGTCAACCAAGAAATGCCATTTGAATTGTGTGCATTGTTTTAACTGTAGCCGTACGCACAGCAGATCTATCTACTTGCTTGACTGGGTTTGAGGCAAGTACTTTGCGGTTTTTGCCGCTGCAGTATTTCCCCCTCGGTAAAACCATTTTGGTAAAACCAAACAATTCAAGACAGAACTTTTTTTTTTTTTTTTTTCAAAGAAAAGTTAGAGGTGTTGAACATGCTTAAAGCAGATTAGGGATTTTGGTGTTTTATAAGAAAGGTGAATCAAATCTGGTTTATATTTATTATCTAAATTAAATAATAATGAAATGGTCAAACTTTTCAACTGCTTTGACGGCACTTATTTATCATTCATTTCAAGTTTAGAGGTTTAATGTATAAAATATTTTGAATAAAATGTGATGCATATAAATTTATAAATTTAAATTTTAAATTAATCCTAGTTTTAAATAAAAATTTTCGCAGAAGTATTTTTTTCTGCCATTAATGTTGATTAGTTTTCCCTTGTCACAAGTAGAACATTTTTTTATTTATGATGGGTGCTCAATCCTGTTCCTGGATATCTAATTTCCTGCCAAGTTCAGCTCCAACCCTGCTCAAACACAACTGATCCAGCTAATAAAGGTCTTCAGGAGCATTGATAGTTACAGTCAGGTGTTTTGGATCAGGGTTGGATCTGATCTCTGCAGATAGGTAGATTTCCAGTGACACGATTGATTATTGAAGATGTGGTCAAATTGAATGTCATTTCAATATAAATCTGTGCAATCACGCAAAAGCGAAATATTTCCCTACGTAGATTTCATCATTTGCTGACAAAGTTAATATTGTAAAATATGACTGAAAATAATCTTTTTTCAGGATCGCAAGTTATCCAAGTCAGAGCGGCAGCGTTTTAAAGAGGAAGCCGGAATGCTGAAAGGCCTTCAGCATCCCAACATAGTACGCTTCTACGACTCCTGGGAGTCATCCTTGAAAGGGAGGAAGTGTATTGTCCTGGTGACTGAACTCATGACATCTGGAACTCTCAAGACGTAAGTGCTCTAATTTGTTTCTGTCATGTTAACCATGTTTGTCTCAGAGCCCACTTGCTATGATTGACTTGTTTTCGGTGCCTTTGTAGGTATCTAAAACGGTTCAAGGAGATGAAGATCAAAGTCCTGCGCAGCTGGTGCCGGCAGATTCTGAAGGGGCTGCACTTCCTTCATACCAGGTCGCCTCCTATCATCCACCGGGACCTCAAGTGTGACAACATTTTCATCACTGGACCTACTGGATCAGTCAAGATTGGAGACTTGGGCTTGGCTACCCTCAAGAGAGCCTCC
This sequence comes from Pimephales promelas, assembly GCF_016745375.1. The sequence continues at coordinate 2,264,703 of NW_024121865.1, read as the reverse complement.
TTTGCCAAGAGTGTCATAGGTACGGCTAAGTATTTGCAACTGTGTTACCGCCTCCAAATCCATTTGAATTGGCAGACTCAGATTTGTGGTTGGGGAAAAGCAAATCCTTCATTCCGTGTTTCTTTTCTTCCTCTGCTTCTTTTCAAAGCGCGTTTTAATAACAGTGGTGAGAAAGCAGACCACAGCGTTTCCCTGACCGATCGAACCGCAGCAAACCAGGGCTCCTGCTTTATGGAAGTTGTCTCTTGACACCCTCCTTTAGTTTAAATGTAGTTTTACTCTGGTCTTCTGTCTTCATTGTCACAATTTCAGGTACCCTCAGACAGTGTAAGTAGTTGTGGAGTGGTTGTAGGTATTTTGTGACTCGTCTGCAGGGAAACCTGATCTGATCATGGAATAACACTAGAGCTAGAGCTGAGCCCTGGGCTGGCAGGTACCGTGAGTGATCTTTGCTCTGGTTTGGAAATTTGTGGTCTGTTTCTTCAGTCAACCATGATTTAATGATGATGCTAATGAATCTGTTCATTTTTTCCCCCCACAAGGAAATGCTTGTTTTCTTTCAGTGTGTCAGTGTCTGGAGCTCAAAGCCTTAAACTCTCTGCTCATCTCCCTAATACTTTTAGCTTTGAGATCTTTGTGTTTTTGTTTTGTTTTGGAAGCCTTAGGCTCTAACTTCAGGTCTCCCCTTATTCTACTTTAAGGATTATTTAATGTACTGCAGTACAGACAGTAAGTACGCAGAAATGAGCCTGGTAAGTCCACCAGTATTATGCGACACATCAGTCTGAATCCATTATAAATATGGGAAGTTTGTCCGTGTGAGACCTTTGTCAATGGGTAACTTGGTTACTAGTTTGCCTGGTGCACAGAACTTCACTTTTCAGTAAGCTTTGGAGTGTGTGACATTTGAAATGCTCAACCTTTTCTTCACAGGTTAACCCAAAGGTAGGACGTTTTTGAAAGGTTTATGTTTTCTATAGCTAGTTCTTCGGTTTGGTCTTGTGATTAAAAGCATAAGGCCCTCTGACCATGGACTCATTTTAACATCCAGTTTGGGCTAACATCTACAAATACAGTGATTGTTTGAATTCAGGCTACCTTGTTTAGAGTCATGTAGTCAGTCCAGGCCTTTGAGTGAGTCCTGTGCACCAGTTTGATTTTTCTCTAACTCATTCCTGCCCTTGAAGGTCTTACATGGAGAAACTTGGGCTTCTTATCACTGCGGTCTAACTGAGGACAGTTTCCCCCTTTTCTTTTTTTTTTCTTTTTACTTTTCTATCCCCCTTTTGCTCTCCTTCCCTCTACCTCTCTCTTTTCTCACAGATTGTACCTGAGCGGTCTTCAGCGACAGCATCATCTTCCTCTCACCTCTTCACTGAGAGGGTGTAATAGGGTACTGAGAGAGTTCTGAACCATTCTTTTAATTTAAGGTACCCCTGAGTTCATGGCGCCTGAGATGTATGAGGAGAAGTATGACGAGTCGGTGGATGTGTATGCCGTTGGGATGTGTATGCTGGAGATGGCTACTTCTGAGTACCCGTACTCCGAGTGTCAGAATGCAGCTCAGATCTATCGCAGAGTCACCAGCGTAAGTCCACACTTCACTGGCGGAGGAGAGAGCCCCCGCACACTCATCCTCCCCCTTGTTTGCTGCACTATTTTAGTCTTTTTATCCCTTTTTTGCCCTCTGTTGGGGGTGTTTCCTTTCTGCTTTTTTCTCACACAGTGGTAAGTTGGTTTTTTACCTCTACCAGTAAATGCTTAAGTCATGACCTCTCACAAAACCAATAAGATATAAAACAAAATGGTAAATGGTATCAGACAGAAATACATGCAAAATTTAGTTTGAGTGATACAAATTTTGAAGCCTTTAGAAAGTCCAGCCTCAAGTTAAACAGGTCATAAACTGCTTGTGTGTGTGTGTGTGTGTGTATATATATATTAGGGCTGTGCAAAGGTTGGTTGTGATTAATCGAATCCAATATATATATATATATATATATATATAATATAATTTTAGTTATTTATTTGGGGTGTAACGGTTCACATAAGCCATGGTTCGGTTCGATACGATACAGTGTGGTCACAGTTCGGTACGTTTTCGATACAGCAAAAGGAAAGAAATGGTAGGGAAATTTCCTAGAAAAAAAAGGAGAATTTATTTTTAAATGTTTTTTCATACATGTTGAAATTTTTATAAATGGTGGTAATCATTGAAGGATGAGCAAATAATGTATAATATTTCTTGTATATTTTCAGTTTTGAAGTGCTGGAAAAAGATATGTGGTATACTTGAAAGCATTTTACTATTTCACCTAAACTTTCATGGTTACAGTTAGTGTTGCTACATTAAATCCATGGTGAATGTTGCTGATTACTATAACTATAAGAATGTTGCTGTTGCCTATAACTAGTTAATTCATGGCACGATGTTTCTCCTGGTTTGTAGGTCAGCGCTGTTTGATCTGTTAATAACGCAGACATTTGAATGTTTCTCACTAGATCTCGCAGCGATGTTATTGCTTCAGTTGTGAATTCAAATGCTTTCTTTACTGGATCTATTAGCGCTGTGTATTGACCATAGACAGGTAGTGACAGTGTTGCTTGATCAAGATCGGCTAGCACTGACATTGATCCAAACTGATAAACGGTCCGTGTAGCACAAAAAAATTTGTTTCGTTGTAATTTCCTGCCATTTGATCCTGTTGTGGCGGTTTTTGGTCAGCAGGAAAAATGGTCCAATGAATCGTTCGGTTTGTAAAGCGTATTGCATACCGAACCGAAAGGTTCGATATGAATACGTGGATCGTTACACCCCATATATATATATTTATATATAGCTATTTTCTATCCTCTTTTTAAAACACTCTGTTTTAACAGGCATTCAACAGTTGGAAGTAAATGCCCACTTCTATGATGGGTAATCGTTTTGCATATTAATATAATTTTCAGTGTCCTTGCTATTACATGGGTGGAATTTTTTCGAAAACTTCTGATGTTGAAAAATACATCAAAAGTTACATAGTTGAATAATTTGCAAATAATTTGGAACATTTATGCGTATTATAAATGCTTTATAAGTCTTGGTTGTAGCATATAAATGTTTAAGTACTTGGAGTTAACAGTTATAATTTACAAGTGATAACTCACGTTGGTTGTAAACCAAATTATGAATGAATGTACCATCGTTTGTCACACTGTCGTTCTTATAGGCTATTCATAGTTCATAATTTTCGATTAAGCGAAAAATGTATGCATTGTCGGTTTCAGATTTAAATAGATTGAAACGTGTTGTAATATCTTACTGATGTCAAACAAGGTCTCACTCATTGAAGCTTTTATTTAGGATTGCAGTGAATGGCTTTAATAAAAAAAAAACAATAACAAAAGCAACATTCTTTACATGCTTTCTTCCATATCTGATAATAATCCAATGCATTAACCCCATAAATGCCTAAGCAAAGGAAAGAACAGGAAATCACAACTATTCAGTTTGACCGCAGCACTACAATATAAATTAATCAGTACATATCAAACGATCTGTAACAAAGCAATAATGACACATGGTAATAACACTTTTACACTTTTGTGTCGGATTCATTATAGTTGTATATACATTTGTTTACCACTACGTGACATGTGAATCGGTGGGCGGGCTAAAAAGGCGATCGTAGAAGTAGGCATTGGTCTTCTGCAGAGGTGGTCTTTCATTGCACTTTGATATAATAATGTGACAATCTGAAACAAGTCGTTATCTGTTCTTGGTTTCAATAAAAGCTGTTTTTGGACTAACAAGGAAGTTTTGAGTTTTTAAACTTATAGGATATTTTTTATAGTACAATGACTATATATATAATAATTATATGTCGAAAGATTAAGTAAAATTTGACTTCCCAATTCATGACCCCTTTAAAGCCATCTTTCTACATATGTGTAATTTGATTGTTTCCTGTGCCGTGTTTGCAGGGGGTGAAGCCTGGCAGTTTCGACAAAGTGGCTATTCCTGAAGTAAAGGAGATCATTGAGGGTTGCATACGTCAGAATAAAGACGAGAGGTGGGCCGACATTAACAGAACAAGATAGTGTAGTTGTCACAATGTCTTAAAGCAGGGCCTAAAATTAGTACTCGCCTGTGCCAATAGCCCAGTTGGTCGATAACATTTGTAATGTAATATACACATGTATATAATGAATAAAATACAAAATAAAATATTTTTAAACTTCCTTTTTAATGTGTGCTCCCAGCCTGTTTAATTAGGTAATAGAATCTAAGATACATGATTTATTTTGAGATTGCTTAGGTTAGTTCTGTTTGGACACGCGTTATTATTGTTATTTGTGCATGTCCTAAGTTTTAAATGAGATTTTGTGTGTTTTTATAGATTCATCTCCATTTTCTTTTTTTTAGGTATTGCATCAAGGACCTCCTAAGTCATGCCTTTTTCCAGGAGGAGACTGGGGTTCGTGTAGAACTGGCTGAGGAGGATGATGGAGAGCTAGTGGCCATAAAGTTGTTGCTGCGCATTGAGGATGTAAAGAAACTTAAAGGAAAATACAAAGAGAATGAAGCCATTGAGTTCTCCTTTGACTTGAGTAAAGACGTCCCAGATGATGTTGCCCAAGAAATGGTAAAGATAATTGGGTTTCTATTCTGTTACCCAACTCATGATTCAAACGGCTAATTTGTGGACTTCCATGCAATTATCAATATTTATATTAATTCCACAGACTTGTACATAATCCAGTACATAAAATCCCCCCTGGTCACCTACAATAATGACTGATCGTTATCCTTGAAGTTGAATTATGTGTATTTTTTTCCTCCAGGTCGACTCAGGCTATGTTTGCGAGGGAGACCACAAGACCATCGCAAAGGCCATTAAGGACAGAGTTTCCCTGATCTCCCGTAAGAGAGAGCAGAGAAAGCTTGTGAGAGAGGAACAAGAAAAAAGGAAGATGGAGCAGGAGAATGATCCCTCACAGCCTGGACCAGATACTAACACCACAGCCAAGCCCCCTGGTCCCACTCTGGCCTCAGTAATCATCGAGTCTGAGGAACCAGAAGCAGACCAGCACCAGCAACTGCAGCAGTCTGGCGCTTCTGTTTCCAGTTAGTTGCAAAACTGTCATTTTGTCTTATTTCAATTTAACATACTTTATTGACATAATTGCGTTTGCATACAACATTGCCAAAGCATTTTACACAATATGTAAAGACAAGAAAAAAAAACTTACAGTATAACAAACAGCACTTAAAATAAATGTTTTGGACACGCACTAGACATTTATGATGAAAAACGTAATTTAATATATATGTATTTTGCAGCTGTAGGTTTTGTGGACCCTCAAGGTTCAGTGACGGTCCCTGAGACTCACCCTGCCCAGCCAGGCACATCTTTTAGCACCATACAGACTGATCCACAGTCACAGCACACCATGACCCATCCACAAAGCATGGTGAGCCATTTCCTGTCTATTTTGTTAAAGTCCCTCTGTATTCAATAATTTTATCCCTGAAAATCCCTCATCTTTGATCACAATATAAACTTAATTTTTTTTTCCTGTGAAAAAAATAAAATCCTCATGCCTTAAAATAGCTTGATTGTATCTCTACACACTTGCTTCATTTAGTGTACGCAGAACCATGAATATGCTAATTAGCCCTGCCTCTAGGAATGGGAACCGAGAACTGGTTCTTCTTCAGAACCGGTGCCCAGTGAACCAATTCCTTAGAATCGTTAGCATGCCCGCTTAATGATTCCGCTTATCGTCCCGCTTGTTGCAAATGTGTCATGACGTCAAGCTCTGCGTTGTTTTGGTTCAGAATGCCGCAAACATGGCATCGAGGCAGAAGTGCTCTACAGTTTGGTTATATTTCACACGAAAAGACAACAATATATAAGGCGCCGTGTAGGACTTAAATCAAACTTCATTCACGTACACATATATGAAACACTTGCAAACACATAGTCAAACATACATGTATACTGCTGAATGCTCAAACAAATACATATGAAATGCACAACGACACCTAAAGTCTCTCACACACATACACGCAAACTCCACACACATGAGATGTGCGGAACTCTATACTCATATGAGCACACACACTCTCCACACACAATCATATGAGACGCGAGCACCCACACATAATTTCGCGCACATACTCAATGACAAACGTAACCCGAATCCGCAGCCAAAAACACAACATCCACATTAAATGTCTTGGTTTTTGAACAGAGCTTGTTGTGTACATCTGAAAACATTGTCTTAATTGCTAAATTTCTAAATTGCTTCTCTACATCAGTCGCAGCAGTTGAGCAGTACTTTGTCCCCAGTCCCCATCCCCCAGACTGGAACTGCAGCCACACCCCAGGTACACTTTACTTGATCAGTTACATAATCACAAAAACATCTTGCTCTGTGGATTTGTTGTTTGTTTAACATAAACCAGAGTTATATATCCCTTCTTAATGTATACTTGAACTCCCCACTCAGATGTTGGGACAGGCAGCCTCTCTGCCCCCTGCTATTCAGCCTACCGTCCCCCTACAGTACCATCAACCACCTCAAGATGGCAGCGCTCCCACTCAGCCAGTGCAGGGCCCTCAAGTCTTACAGGTACAGCATGAATAGTGCCCTCTGGTGGCTGATATCACATTTTCCATTGGCCTGCATGTTGCTTGATGAATGTACTGTACTTTATGCACAACACCAAGCTTATTGGCAGTTCATGCATTAATACTACTGTTCTTTACTTCTCCATCTCTTTCCTGCATGCTGGCTGCTCTTACATGTTTGTCAGATATGGGCATGTCAACTCAGTCCTCCTGTTTTCTCACCACCTCCAAATGCTGAACAACTCTATTTTCTATATCAGGCTTGTCAGGTACTAGCTGTGCCTAACACTGGTGTGTGAATTAGCAGTTTGCTGATGTGGGTTTTTAGTTCTGACAACAAAATCTACAATGCTGAGACTGAGAGCTAATATAATGAATATTCAAAAAATGTAACGTCTTTAAAAAAAATTGTAATGGTACTCAAAAAGCTAAATATTATATTTACACTTCTTTTACACAATATTTTTGCAAATAATTTAAAATGCTATAAAAATATTGTATTTGTATTCAAGAATGTTTGTAGATTTTGAAACAAGCTCAGTTTTCAATGAATTTTGAGGAAATATTGTGAAAAGGAAATGTCAGTAATTTAGTATACAGAATAAATAGTATATAAAAATTTGGGGTTGGTAATTTTTTTAAAAAACATTTTTGAAAGAAGTCTCTTTTGCTCACCAATACTGTATTTATTTGATTAAAAATACATTAAAAACTGTGTGATATGGACCCAATTAAACCAAGAAGACAACCCAATTCTTCTAACAACATTTTACCAAAACTTAACCTGGAAAAAATTAACTCTCTCTAATTACAAATCACTGAAAAAGAACATTATGCGTTGAAACGCATGCAAAATAATAAAGCACCAGGACCAGATGGCTTCCCTGCTGAGTTTTACGAACATTTTTGATTAACTTTATACCCACTATTTAGTAGAACAATAACAGAAATAAAATCTAATGCAAAGTGAATACAGCACTTGTATCACATCTAACTATCATCCTATTTCACTTACAAATGTCGACATAAAAATGATTAGCAAATCATTATCCCAAATAATTTCATTAATCTCAAAAGCTTTTCACCGGAAAGATGCCGAAATATTCTTAATAAAATGGGAAAATTATCTTTCAATAGATGATCTGGACAGATTTGGGTCCAGAAGCTATCTCATGTCAAAAAATGTGAATCTTCAGTTAATACAATACAAAACACTTCACAGAACACACTACATGGTCAATAGATTAGCTAAAATGGGTTTCACATCAGAAGTTTGCACACATTGCAATCACAATTAATAATAATAATAATAATGAATTTTATTTGTAATGCAGCCCCAGGTAGAAAATATCCGAGCCAAGTTGTTTTAATATCAAAAGAAAGTTCGGACAGAAGGCTCACTATCTGTTAACAGTTAAACAGATTAGTAAAACTATTGCAGTTTTTAGCAAGCAGAGAAGCGGCGAACACCCGACAATCTCTCTCTCTCTCAATTCTACAGATTCATACATTCATGCAACCTGGCACTGCACTCCAATCAAACACTTTTGGGAAGAGGTCACACAGTCACTATCCACGAGAGTCGGCTACCTCTTTGCTTGCTGGGGGACCTCACAATAATCACTGATAAAACTAAAAACTCTAAAATGCTCATCATTGCTCTAACCATCGCCAAGAAAACTATCCTCATGAACTGGAAAACTCACATTAGCCATTGGACAAATCTTATTACAGATTTCATTACAAAGGAATACACATCTCCCCCTCATAATTACGCATCTGAAACCAACCTCCGCCATCCAACACTTTCTGACCTTTTACAGCTATGAATCTTTTCTCTCCTCTCAACTCCGACTCCTCCCACCTTTTTAATCAACCCACGAATATTCAACCCACAATTTATTTTAAACAAATCTTTTGTAGCAGTACGCATGTCAATACTTTCTCTTTTGATCAATTTAAGTTATTCTTGCTGAATAAAAGTATTAAAAAAAGTCTTACTGACCCCAAACTTTTGAAATGCCAGTGTATGTCCCATTTTCTGTCAATAAATTGTTGTGTGTGTGTGTGTATGCAGACATTATAAAGGCCACTGGCCAACGTCTTTTCTATATATTGGCACCCATTGAAAAACTCTCTGAACATTATATTATATATATTATATTATAACTTCCTGTTACCTCACCCTCTCCTCCCAAAACCTTGTAGGCTTGAGTCAACACAAACCAACAATTTACAATAAGCCTTTTTGTCTGGATGAAGACCACCTTCTCCATGTGATTGTTTGTTATAGGTGATAATGATTAAAAGTAACTTGGATTCTAATTTGATTCTCTATTACAGGTACCACTGAGTGTGTCCCAACCGCAGCCAGTAGAGCAGACACAACCTCAAACATCTCTGGTTCCAGCCTCCACGGAAAGGTGAAACATCTTTTTAATAATTCATGTGTATTAATATTGACCTTCCATTAGAGAGCAGGTGATCCAATGATGTTTTTGGTTCCTTCAGTGGTCATTCCGATGCTGCATCTGGTCTGAGCGATGGGAACGAGGGCAGGCACGAGGGTCGCTCTATGAAACGAGCCCAACGTCGCTCTGTACGCAGCCGCTCACGCCACGAAAAGATTGCTAAGGGCAAGCTTAATTTGCTGAATGTAAGTTAGGCCCAAGTCTAATATTTGTTTTTTAATATTTGTGTGTGTGTTACTATAATAACAATGTGTGATTACGAGCACAAAAATGTACAAGTTTATGAAAGAATTAATTTCATTGAAATGTTGATCTGTTTGTTTTTGTAGATTTCTAATATTGGTGACAGAGTCGCTGAATGTCAGCTGGAAACCCACAACAGGAAGATGGTCACATTCAAGTTTGATTTGGATGGAGATAATCCTGTAGAAATTGCTGAAATTATGGTAAACTTTTCTCTCTCTTACTCTCACCCTTTGTCATTATAGTGGATTGGCCTGGGAATTGGCATTGACCTCCATTTGAAATAATGATTTTTATTACTGATTTGATATGTATTCGGTTGTAATTAAGATGCAAGTTTTTTTATTATGACATGTTATGTTTTGTGCCATCTGTTTTCACTCTCTTCAGACAGAACTGGCGGTTTACATAAATTTAACATGCAAGCATTTAGAAAAATTTTCACAAAGGCAAAAACCTAGTGCATGTATCTCAAGACATGTGATTTAAAACTTATTTTAACATGACATGGCATCTTACAAATATCATACGTGAGACACCAGGACGTGAACACAACGGTCAAATATGTCCATCTATTGCATGTTCACTGGAAAATGAGCACTGAGAAACGAAAAGAAAAAAAACTTTGTGTGAATTGCCTGTGAAATTTAAAAAGGGGTTATAACTACTGATTAGAACACACCCCTGAGTCGGACATACCATCTGCTGATTTAAAAATTAATTCATTTGTAAAATAATTTTTCGACCCCTCATAGTGGTGTAGGATAGTTTTTTCCTAAGTTGTATGTAAATTCTCTTCGTTTTGTATCAGGTCAATAGTGATTTTATCTTGGAGAGCGAGCGGGATTCCTTCATAGACCAGGTTCGAGAGGTCATTCAGATTGCAGATCAAAATGGAAAAGCTCTGAAAAACAGCCAAACTCAGGTGTTTATTGTGATTTTCAAATCATAAGAATAAATTTGAGAAATATTTTTTTGGACTACAAATGAAATTCTCCTTCATAACACTTGTCATTTTAGGTAATCAATAATTCGGCCCAGCAAGTACCTGAAATCTCAACATCCAGTGTGCCTGGTAAGTGTTCTTTATAGTGATGTTTTTACATTTTGTCTGCCCCCATCTTGCATCCTGTATCATTTGTCATATTTCACATTTAACAGGTGTGCCACCAAGCGTAGCAGCACAGGTTGTACATTCAGCAGGCCGGCGCTTCATAGTTAGTCCAGTGCCTGAAGCAAGACTTCGGGAACCTTTGTTTGGACCTCCTTCTGCAAACACATCATTTGAAGAATCCGCACCAGGTCTGATTTACACATCTGCAGAAAAAAATGACTTAAACGTATTATTAAACATTCAGACTGATTTTATCCATGCATTCTCATTTCCAGCATCTGATCCCACATCAGCCAGCAATGTTCAGCAGGAACAAACCAACTTTGCCCCTGGTTCAACACAGATTTCTGTGGTACCAGCCACACCTGGAGGTCTTAACCCAGAGATCTGTATTCCTCCTACTTCTCAGTCATTATACCAGAGCCCTGTACCTGCAGCCACTGCAGTCACAGAAATCACGTCTACACCATCCACCACTACTCAGCAAACCAGTACAGGAAGGACATCTCCTTCCCCAACTGAATCACCAGAACCACGTCGGCTGTCAAGTCCTACCCCTTTCCAGACTCCTCAAAACATTGTCGGTCAGCAGGCTGAGAGCAGTGGCTTGGATCAAACTCAAGCTACCATCCAGCAGGTTCAAGTCTGCCCCTCTTCTATCCCCGTGACACAACCAACTGGGACAGATGGTGAGGGTGATGTACAGGGGAAGCCACCTGGAATTGAAGACATTCATGCTTTAGACCAGAAACTGCGTTCCCTGTTCAAGGACTCTTCTCAGAGCTCCTCCACTCAACCCGATGGATCTGGAGAGCCATCTACATCCTCCCCACCCAACACTATCACTCCTGGCTTGGTCTCCAGTGTAACGCCTCCCAGTTTGTCTCTCAGTTCCAGTGGGAATTTTGCACCAGGTGCTTTTGCCGCCGTTGCGACACCTACAAGCCATGCCCAAACTTCATCTGCAGATCCGTCACCACAAAGGCCACAGGTGGGGAAAGTTGCTAATTGAGTATCTATATTGGTATTTGGATGACATGAATCTTGAAATATTAGTGATTTTTTTTTTTTATATATATATATATAGAAACGTATCTAGTCTTTCTCTGGTTTACAATGGTATATATATATATATAAAACAAAGATTGGAGCGTGTACACTGATGTTTCCTTTTTTAAAGTGTAAAGTGACTACATTTCTAAAAACTTGGCACATTAATTTTAAACTACAATTTTATTTATTATTTTTTTCTTAGGCTTTTATTTTAGGTACTCTTATTTGTCATTGACCCATTAATACATTGTTATAGCATTATTACACTTTTTTTCATTCTCTTTTAAAGACATCCACAGCTTTAAATCAACCAGACGGACAGACAAGCACTGAGGAGAAAGAGCTAGTGACATCACAACTCGAAAAAGCTTTCAAACTTGGCCGATTTCAGGTAGCCTTATAGACTACTCAGGGTGCACTAGGGTTCATAGTTTAATGTCTGAAAGATTTAAACGGCAAGTTTATGCACATCCTTGGTCTACATTGCAGGTTTCTGTGACCAGTGATCAAGACCCAGGCAGTGCTCCAGATCCAGCAGTAGTAGTCTCATCTTCTTCCATCACCCCTTCTTCAACAACATCGTCATCCTCCTCATCAACATCATCTCTTTCTAGCCCTGAAAACACAGTTCATAAATCTCAGACCCCTCCTAGGGTCAACCCTGAACCCGTCTCACCTATCACTACAGTCGGCCGCTTTCAGGTGACCTCCAGCACTGACATCAAGGTGGGCCGCTTCTCAGTGACCCCAGCAGAAGGAAAGACCTCCTTCATAAGCTCTACTGAGGGACCGGACATCGCTAAAGAGCATAAAATGAACGCTTCCAGCATGTCCATCACCAATCACTACCTCAGCAGTGACAATGACTCTGAACCAGAAGATGAGGGCCTTAAAGGAGAGATAAACAAGCTCAGGGAGAGGTACCTTGATCTTTTTTTTTTTTGAGACCTCAATTGTTCATATTTGACTCTGTAAAGAGAATCATGTATCTCGATTTTATATACATTTATGCATTTAGCAGAGGATTTTATCCAAAGCAAATTACAAAAAAGGAATAAAAACAATTTGTCATCCTCCTCAGCAGGGGTGAAAATTTCATCAAAATGTTGGGGGGGACAATAAACATAACAATTCTCAAGAGCAAATTTTGAAGGGGACACCAATAATACAGGCAAAAAAATACAGAGGAAAGCCTTACCACTATTATTAGTGTAGCATGGAGACCATTTCATTATACTTCTTAATTTCTTTCTGGTTTAAGCCAGCGGCGAATCTGTTTACATAACGTTACTCTCCTCACGTAGCGCAGCGATTTCATTTCATTTATTGACTCATTCTTTAACTATATTAAATGATATAAACCAACTAAATCACAGTGAAAGCGTTACAATCTAAATGCACAGCGCACCCGGACTTTCTCACCAGTGTATGGCCAGCAATATTGTAATGTTTAATGACATGAAGATAATGTCTGTTCTAAGTTATTATTGTACTGTACAATTAAAAACAATCGTTCCTGAGTCTGCAGTCTGAAAACTTTACCTCAGAGCATCTGTTTACTGAATGAATTGAGAATCTAACCTGAAAAATCCAATAACACCAGCAATTGTCATTCAAGCAGCTGATTTCTGTAAATAAATGCAAAACTAAATGCATATTGCAGCATAGGGCGAAGTCAGGATCCGTCAGCACCGATTTGAGACAAAAAATAATTTAAATTGTATATAAAACTATGTAAATGGCACTCTGTGGCGCAGCAGGGTTTTGAACACGGTCCTGCCGTTGCTGGGCGCCGCGGACAGACGCCGAACGGCGCCGCCGGTGTGTGTACCGAGAATAATGTGTTTGAATTGTAAAGACGTGGCGCTGCGCGACGCGACGCTTCTCGTCCGGTGTGCGACCCCTTTACTGGAGTTCCACAACTACTCAAAAACTATGTTTTTCTCTCCCGCCACCGGAATGTGTGTGTCTGAGGTAAAAGGGACGGAGGCGTCTGAGGTAAAAGGGACAGAGGCAGTGGACCAATGCACTGTGAGGCAAGGGAGGGGGGTCTCAAAATGTTTAGAACGCTTTTTTCGATATTACCCCGTTTGCATTTGTGTTATTTTATTTCTTAATTATTTTGAGAACATATCATTACATTATTTACAATACACATATTTTAATGTTTTTTGGGGGGGACAACCCTCAGATAGGGGGGGTCCTGACCCCCCCGCGATTTCCGCCTATGCTCCTCAACAAAAGCAATTAGTTATCAATTTTTGATCCCCTCTTATTTCTTTTTGCAGACATATGGTTGAGATCCAGGCATTACAGAATAAACAGAAAAAAGAAATCGAGGAACTGTTTACACGTCTGGGCAAAACGCCGCCCTCTGTGGTGGTCCCTCCCACCGTGGCCATTGCGTCAGGAAGGCGGCGACCCACTAAGGGCAAGGGGAATCGGTCAAGAAGTGGTAGTGGCACCGGTTCTTTTCAAGGTATCAGAGTTTAGTGGTTTACATCCAACTGTAACATCCTGCTCAGGCCTTGTGAACAAATGCCTTAAACTGCTGTTTGGTTTTGTCCAGGGAACAAGCAAGCTGTACAAAGTGGTCAAAATTCAGTCAGCCAGTCTGCCACTGGGAAGACTTCAACTTCTGAAACTGTACCAAGCTCAAATGTTCAAGTGCAAGGTATGACTCAGCATTTTAGTTGGAGAATTAATGTTTTTAATCAAAATGCTCAAGTTCTGCTAATCGGTGAATATTGATTGTAACTTGTAGGGACCACGAGTCCAGTAAGAGAAGAGAACGGACAGAGTCATGACCAGGACCAAGCCCCAGCTACTAATCTGCCACGCAAGGGCACATTCACAGATGACCTCCATCAGTTGGTTGATAACTGGGCCAGGGATGCCAAGAACATGATGCCACAGGTCAAGAAAGATTTCAAAAAGAACACACAAGCTCATGGTGTATGTTCATTCTAAATCAGTAAAAAAAAAATATATTGAACATAATTTAGTTTTGATATAGATTATCGGAGAATGTTCACAAGATAGATACATATATAGCCAGCAGGGTCAAAAATTAATGGCGGCTTAGGACAAAAATGCCATAAAATTAACAAAAATTAACCCCAAATTCAAGAAAAATTTCCCTGCACAAATAGAATAAATCTACCACAGTGGTTAAAATTAAAGTGAAAATTAATAAAAAGTGTTGATTGAAGAATTACAAAGATCTGCTCATGTTGCACCAGATTACTTTTTACACGTTTTTGCAGCATTGAGCATTATAACCATTTAAAGCTGAGCTTATAAATGCAGTGGCTAATCAGAGGCATTTAGATTTGTCACTTATATTGAATTTGGTCTTTATATATCACAGTCTTTTTGTCTGTATTGCCAGAATATGAAGTGTGACTTTTTATGCTTAGAATATAAACACATTTGTGTCAACTAAAGTACATTTTAGGCTTTAATAGTATATACACAATTTTCATGTAACGTCACACCTTATAGAAATCCCCACCTTTTTCTAAGGTCTGTACTAAGGATTAATGTAGTAAGACTGTGATATATGAAGACCAAGTTCAATATACACCTTATTAGTGATGCATACTATGTTCTGGCAAGCAGATGAACCCAGAACATAAAAGCATTTTTCCATAAAACACCATTGTAAATAGAACATTTACTCATTTAGTGCATTGCATTCATATTCTGGGCTCATCTGCTCACCTGTATATAGTGTGCATCATTAATAAGGTGCATTCTGAGTCTTTATCCGTTTTTCACATTAAGCATTTTAAAATGTTACCCTGTTTTTAGTGATTGAAATACTGCCCAAAAGTTAAAGATGATCTTTATATTGCCTGAAACTGTTCTGTGGATGTTTTGGGTCAAGATCAAATCTACGTTTAATAATAAAAAAAACTGTCTTCCTCCTCAGATGCTGCCACGTAAATTCTCTGCACCAGGTCAGCTTTGTTCCATGGGTGGTCACATGCCAGCCAACGTCAACCCCACAACTGGACGGAAGGGTTCATTGTGTGTGAGCAATCAGTCGTTTGGCTACACCTGTCCCACCTACAGCATGCCTCAGTGGGCTCAGGGGGCCCCGCTGTCTTCCACTGCTCCCCCTGCAGGACTACAACCGGGCTTCCTCGTTCCCTCAGGAGCTCACCAATCTGGAAACGGCTGCGGGTCAACCAATCTACGTACCACTCAGGCGAGCTGAAACGGCTATTGATGGGTTGGTACAATGAAGAGATAAGCTGTGCCTCATTGGGGTTGAGATTATCGGGCCTACTCCTTTAAGTTGTTTTATCTGACAGTTTACATTGGAAAGACTTCTAGGTCCATATAATGTGACTCGGGTTATTCAAATTTGACTTAACCTGCTGTTTAACCTACTGATAGATGAATGTGTACATTTGATAAAAAGGCACAGAAAGGGTTAAACTGGGTTAAGTTGTCTTAAAACATCATATATATAGCCTTATGGTATATGGATACCATCCTTATTGTAATAAAGTCAGGCAATGTGACCAATGAGATATGGTGATGGTGTTGCAGTTTGCTTGCAGAAGAGATGCTGATATGTAAGTGAATGAATGGAGAGATCAAAAACACCACCAACACAAGTCTCAAAGGATGCCGACTGTACGTATCCTACAAATGAGTCTAGAATGTCGGAAGATGGATAAAGAACGTAGTTAGATGTAACTGCATTTGAGACAGTCTTCGGTTTTCATTTACTTAAGTTGGAGTTTGAAATAAAAGGAAGAGGATGTGCAATTGAGGGAGGTAAAAGTTGGGTTTTATAGCTCTTCGTACTTGCACGTATTTCATAGCATTGTTCATTCGTGACCTTTTTATATATATATATATATATATATATATATATCATTTATGGTGAACTTACAATAATACAGTGTATCTTATGTAGACAGTCACCACTACTCCCTGCCCACACCCTTTTTTGTATGTATGTGGATGTAGATGTCTTAGTTTGGATATAGATGGTCCTTGAGAGGGTGAGCATCCTGTATTTATATTAATGAAAGCATATTTGTTCATCCAATCCCATATTGCTTTCATTTTGAATGAAGCTAGCCTTAAACCACAGGATTGTCTTCCCGTCTTTAAAATGTCATTCAAACATCATAGCCCATGCAAAATGTGGTCAATGAATTGGTCTCGATTTTGGGCAAGTCAACTTTTTGATGACCAACTTTGTTGAAAAAAGATTTAACATGGTGCATTTGACTGCAGCAACAGAAGTACAGTATTAAACTACAGTATACCAGCCCCCCTAACCCAACATTTTTTTTTTTCTTATACCACAAATTGAGTGCCAATCGTTTGCAGAAATGATGTCCCGTCATCTCTGAAATGATCCGCTTGACTTCTCTAGAGAAGGTAAATGTTACTGCAATGCAGAATACGCGCCGTTTAAGGTTTAACCGAGTGGGGAGGGTTATTTGTTACTTTTGATACTTGACTGCACAGATCCAAATACTCTGTAATTGACCAGAACCACGTTTAAAAACAGTGAAACTGAGGAAATGCCACTAATCAATCACACACTCCTGTCACATAACTGAAAATCTGAAAACTGCATGTTTTCACAATCCGCATTAAATTTGTGGGTTCAAAAATTGCTGCTGAAGTTTTCTGTCAATTCGTTTCATCCAGGGTCCTTTTGGTCAATATCTATGGTTTTATGTAACAGTCTTGTAAAAAAAAAAAGTGTATATATATTCAAATGCTTAATAAAACATTTTGGACTTTCTCCTCCTACTACATTGTTTTTTTTTAACTAAGTTATTCCTTCTCGTCAGCTACTAAGGCTATGTTTACACGGAAACGATTCTGAAGAGAAAACGCAAAAGTGGCGTTGCGTCATCACTTTTTATTCTGTGTTTAGACGAGCGTTTTGTGTGGGAAATCCCTGTGCAAATGGTGGCGCAAAAGTGTATGAAATTAAATGTAGTATGCACTTCAGGCAGCTGTGAGTGCATACTACAACACCAAGTCCACACGCCTGCGTACAACCTTCACTGTCAAACAGACTTGCGCTTTTACCGTTTACACGGGAACGCGGCGGTGGAGCGTTTTTAATATTTTCACTCTTTTGCGTTTTTATGCCTCAAAAACGCCTTCGCCGTGTAAACGAACGGCACATCCGATAAAATATTTTTACGTTTTCACCCGTGAGCGTTCTCGTGTTAACAGGGCCTAATATTTGTAACGACTGAGACAAATCAGAACCAAGTATTTGCTATAGTTAAAAATATTTAAACTCACTCTGGGATCTGTGGTCCCATCCCCCAAAAGGGCAAGAAGTTCTTAGTTACCATGATCAGATAAGTTGGTTTTATTGCTGTTATAAATGTGGTCACGTGTTCAAGACAGAGACAATGGGGAAGACTGAAACAGCCTTTAATACAGACTTTGCAGCATTAATTATAGATGAACTGATCTATAAATGAATATGAACAACATTTTGCGAATTACTGACTGTATTTTTTATGCTGTGTAATTTACACTAGAATCATTGGTCACCTATACCATGTTTGGCCTCTATAAATTGGTGCTTTTTATCTTTCAGTTTCTTCAGAGGAAATTCCCCCTTTCTTAGTGGTTGAGCCAACCTCGAAAGGTGTGACCTTTATCAAGCTTTAAATGGACTGCCCGTAAGCCCTTCCTCCTTTTAGTCCTCTCTTCCTCGGGCCTTCATTGCTGCCCGGAAATAAATATCTCTTATTAGTAAACAATTAATGCTGAGTGTTCACGGGACGAACAGGCGGGTTGATTGTAATAATTTTACTAAATTAAATTATTAACTGATCTAAATATTCATAATCAATAATGTTAATTCGTTGTATAGTAAAATAACCTGGGAATACAGTTTCAATCCTTTCAACAGACTTTTAATCTCCAAAAATCAGATTAAAATTGTCCTGCTTATGTTTGCATTTATTACAAATTAGCTTTATCAGTCAAAAACAGACCACGTATTAAACATTTATTCATTTTTCATATTCACAAAAAAACAATCTAAGTAAAAACAAGACTTTCTAAAAGAAAATAAATAGTTAAATACATTGCGTCTCCAGTTTTCGTTTCTTCATCATCTGGCCGTGTCTGTATGGGCTCTGTTGTCCACCTTTATTAACAATTACAACAGGTCCATGGTTAAAAGAAGCTAGAACAGGCAAAGTCAACAAGCACAGGCTGGTTCTAGAATTGTGGGCCACACACTGCCAGCTCTGAAATGTTCCTGGCTATTTATATTAACGGGGACATGTGATGTTTGCATGAGTGAAGAGGCAAAAAACAGAAGTGGGCATGCATATACTTGCCTTCTTATAAAAGTTTGTCATGAATGAGCATGTATTTATTAAGTGAACATGAGTCAGATTGTACCTGCTTCTGCTGTAGTTCTCATCTCAGAGGATCTGAACTGTCCATATCCTCCCTGGCCTTGAGGAACGACACGACCCTGAGGTTGAGCTGGTGGTCTCAAGTACTGGGCTCTCTGCGGGGTCTTGCTGCGTGTCATCATCTTGTGCTGGCTCGGCGTGGTGGGACGAGGAGGTTCTTTGGATCCTTCTGCAGGATCTTCGAGAAGATCAATGCCATCCAGAGTGAAGTTCCATAATTCTGGGTCATCTGAGAAGTGAGACATTTTTATATATTTTACCTCATAATCTAACAACCTTGTTCCTGTATTAAAACCTAAAACCAAAGTTCTACAATTTACTCCATATTGTGTCATTTTAAACCCCTTAAAATATAGATATAATGGCCACGCTTTGAGTAAAAATGGAGGACTGGTAGTTTAAGCTTTAAAAATGTTTTTAAGTTTTTGTGTGTATTTAATATTACTTCAAAGCAGGATTTTCAAATTGTGTGAAGCCAAGAACCCCCAAATATGAATCACTTGCAAATGACCCCTTCCTAAAATAGTCAGCAAAATATT
Source organism: Pimephales promelas (assembly GCF_016745375.1). The sequence continues at coordinate 2,245,230 of NW_024121865.1, read as the reverse complement.
TTTAATACACATAAAAACAGGTTGTAAGAATAAATCACTCAATTTCAGATCAGTGAAACTGCAATAATGTCAATGTCATCTGAAAATGTTGAAAAATCTTTATTAAATGAAGTTATGTTACCACTGGCACTTTTCTTAAAAATATTCCTTACCAGCCAGATACTCCTCCTGTTTAGTGGTCACCAGGTGTCCGTTTGGTGTACTGTGGTTAACAGGACCTACAGCCCGTCCTAAAACGATAAACCCACTAATGGACAACGCTACACACCTGACACTCCTGCAGGCGAAAGGCTTAAATGATTTATTCTCATGGCTAAAACATGAACCCTTAAATTTTCCATCGCACCTTGCTCGGACTGCAGCGTTTCCGTGCAAGCGTTTGATGGCTCGGTTCTCTGTTCCTGTAGCAACTTCTTCGCCTCCATTTCCTGTCTGAACTTCAGCTGCAGCTGCTGCTGTCTCAGCTTCCTCTGCTGCTTGGAGTCCAGTGGAGGATCAGACGAGGACAGGTCAGCCATGTCAGCTGCTGACCTAACAACATGAGAGTAGCACATTTATCACAAGCGCAGCTGGCTAGTTTTGTAGTCAAAGTTAGCACCAAATAAATTCACCTTGAGATATTGCTGGGCCTGTTTTCAGAATCCTGGTGAGCTGATGTGTTGCCAGAATGTGCTGTCGTGTTTGTCAATGAAGTCCTGGATCCGGTGGCGCTCTCATGCCCTCCTCGTACAGGGCGACTTCCCATTCGCTCAAAAGGGATGTTGGCTGGTTCTGCCGGTTTGATAAATTCCCTGCTGTTGGCTCGGGCCAGGCTGTCGAACCTGGCCTTCTCCACGGACGGCTCGCCATCACAGCGTTTGGTTTTGTCCGGGTCTAAAGGAGGAGGTGGCTGCGATGACGGGAAATACAATGTATTTCAGGTACATACATTAAAAAAAATACATTGAAATGAGTCACAAATTTGACCCAAATTTTTAAGATGACTTCTTACCTGCTTTGGTATTTTATTGATGGCTATGAGATACTCCTTATTCAGAATACAGTTTCCAAGCGCGTTTCCAAAACACCTTATTGTAAAATAAAATTACAATTCAATTAAAATTCTGTAAGGTGTGCTGGACAATCAGCCAGTACATAATAATAATAATAAAGCTGGACAGGCTGAACAGCATTTATTTGAAATGGAAATGTTTTATATTATAAATGCCTTTACTGTCACTTTTGATAATTTTTTTAATATATCCTTGCTGAATAAAAGTACTTTTTTATTCAAAATATTTAACACAGAATGCCAAAAATGACTTCTCAGAAATAATTACTTGAGTGCTCGTTTCAATCCATCTGTGACTGCTTCTTTTCTTGCTTTTTCCAGTGACAGAGCTTTAGATTTGAGGCCTTCGCTCACGCCATAACCTACATCCTCATGGAACGAGCCATCCTATGGAAAAGACAGAACAGAATGGTACATGTGTGCTCCTCACAATGCTGCGTGTTTCCTGTCAGAGTGCTTACCTTCAATTGGACCTTCACAAAGGCACTGACTCCAACATAAAATTTCCCATTGATAAGGTCTACAAAATCTGTAACACAAAATTGACCACATCCCCTTTCAAAAACAACTATCAACCGGATTTAAATGCAGCATAAATGGGAATGTTTGAGAATCTTGATGACAAAACATCCCTGCAAATGTGATGGTGTCCTTACCGACATTTTGCTGAGATATTGAGTGTGACCATCCATTATATCCAAACATTTCATTGGCAAGGCTTATAACTTTGTGACCTTCGATATAGCACACCTGCAAAACCAAGGCAAATGTCAAATAATCTGGAAAACAGCTAAATAAATGAAACTATATATTAAATATGCAAGGCTAAATATTACTACGTGTACAAGAAGCACATTAATTGTGACCTTTTGTCCTCCTCCAGCCTGTCTGGAGCTGATATATTCAGGTCCGAGTTTCTGCCGCAGAGCATTCTGGACTGCCTGGTACTCCTCCGCAGTGTATGCATACTACAACAAACATAAAGTTACAAATGCATATCTAAACTCCGGAAATATAATTATAATACATTATGAAGTGTCCTTTCTGTAATTCTTGTCAACATGACCATTACAAAGTGTTAAAAACTGTCCACTAAAAAACACACACACACCTGACCAAAACATGTGCTAGTTGTATGAGGTTTCCTCTCCTCTTGCTTCCCACTAGAGTGATCCATGTGTGTTTTCTGATCGCCAAGTCTCAAAATCCGTCAATATTCTCTTTTAAACGATGTTGAATATATATAATGTGAGTGGAGGTCGCTAAACTGTAACAACAGGAAGTCTGACACAACATTACGCGCTAGTGAACGCCCATAGTGAGCTACCATCTATCTACCCCACTTTCTGTCGACGAGGCGGCACATTTAACTGGTAAGCGTTTAGTCAATGTTTCTAACTGGAATGTTCTAATGTAAACGCCGAACGGTAGAATTATCTGGTGTTGGTTGAGCGTTTGAAGATGCCCGCCGCAGCGCCACAACCACGTTTACGCCGCCCCGCCCACACGCACGTGCGTAAAACGTCATAGAGAGTTCGACTTGAAGAAGCGCTGTGCAGGTCGATCGGTACAGTCTATGGTATGACATCATAGCTTTATTATTACAGCTAGTGCTTTATTTACGTAATTATGACATGGTGTGAACAGCGTAACTCCTACATCTCAAAATCCAATCAATAGCCGATGTATACAACCTTGTCCCTTACTTACCAACATTTATTATCATTTTTTTGGGTAATCTGTTACACTCAGATAGCTACATCACAATAGAGAAAAAAAGATATGTCGCTATACTTCTACTATTTCATCGCATCTTTAAATTCGGTCACCAAAAAGATTTGTACACTTTTCAGTAGCCCTTTCTTCCAGAATAAATTGTCAAATACATTTATTTTTGTGTGCAATGAATATATGAATGATACACAGAATCATTCGCTCAACCTATGAATTAAAAACACTGTACAACTCAAACAATAATAAGTCTTATTGTTTGGGTTTTTTACATTTTTTAAAAACAAATCCTAAAAAATTAAATAAACAAAACATCCGGATGCAATCTATTACGAAGTAGCGTCCCGTTTGGCCTACCATAGCATAAATAGCAGATTTTATTTTCAAAATCAATTTATTAAAATTTTGCTCCGCCCCTTTAAGATAAACCGCTGGTGTGCTAAATTATATCCCTGTCACAGTCAACTCAGCAGGGATTTCCTAAATCTAAAATAGGGATCCGAATAAAGATTGCAGTCTGGTTATATCCCTCACTGACTGATTGCACTGAATATGGATTTTATTAATATGGCTTCCTGCTGAGCTCTTAAAGCGAAACGGGAATCTAATTTCCTTTATTAATAATGTCTATTAAATGTTAGCATATGAAAATGATACAAATTTAAAAATGATAGGCTGCTTTCCATTCTAACGTCTCGCTTTGTTCAAGTGTATCTCGACCCTTCGCACAATGGCGCGTACGCACGAGCTCGGGCGTGAACGCGCCCAGTCTGGACTGCCGTCTGGTCACAGTCTGCAACTCGGGAAGCGAATAGGAGGGGCGAGTATTGGGGATGCCACGGGAATGATCCATTAACCCCGCATAAACCCACATCCGCATTTATGGATTAGTTTCTCCTGAAGTGTAGAGCGTCATATTTATTGTTTCCGTCCTCACTGAAGTTACTTAAATACCCCTGACTGCTCTTATTCACTTTGCACGCGGACCACATGACGGTGAGTTGAAACACTGACTGTTACTGCACTACTGTTTGCGTGGAGTGGTTTCTGCTATATTGCGTTTTCTCCTGGATGAATGGTGCATTGTTGCGCTGTTTGTAAATAACAAAAGTGCCATGATCACCATTGGGTACATTGAGTACCCAGTGCGTCAATCCCGCAATGAATAACTTATAGCTTAGCTACGGATGGAATATGTAATCAATAGAAATTGATGCATTGTAACACGGTCAGTTGAGTTGTTTGATTCGTATCGAGTTTTAATAGCGATGTCTGTTAGTCCAGGATGGGAAGCGATGTTCTTCCTCTCAAACAGCCTTCTCGGGATTACCCAGACGTCGATGTTTCACCGTCCCCTTTACCTGTCTGCACTTTAGAAAGGGAAATGGACTCCTCCTGCGATACATCGTGGCTCGTGTCGTGTCCTGGCACGTTCAATGAACAAAGAGAAACTGACATGATGCTTCAGGGAAAGTGAAACATAGCAAAGTCACATATTTAGGTCGAGGATGTTGAGATGCGTGTGTGTGTGTTTTTAAGAGCTCATAAAAAGCTCTTACGGCCGCCTGAACAAATGATGACAGCCTGATGCAAGACAAGTCTTTTGTTGTAGTAGCCTATTTTCTTTTGCGATGCTTCTCGAATGGTCCAGTAGGGGGCGCGGGGTGAATTGTGTTGCTGAGGAGGAACACATGGAGAATGACATGAAGAACGTAAACAATCACATCGATCCATATACCTACTTTAAAACCGCCGAACAGAATAAAACTGATATTTCTAAATCTATGGCAGAATAATAGTTTACAAAAAGTAGGGTATTCAGTTCAGCTGTCTTATATGAATTAGTTTTAACATGACCTCATAATCTATTCTAGAGTGTTTACCAAATGCTTGCAACTGGGATTTGTGAAATTTAAGGGGCTAGTTAACCGAAAATTTAATTAAAATTTTTTGTTTCAATCTTTATTCATTTATTTCTTCTGCAGAACACAATATATATATATATATATATATATATATATATATAAAAAGAAAAGAATGTGTAGCTCTATTTTAAGTCTCTATTTTCTTTGCATTATTAATAAACAGGGCTGTCAAATGATTACATATATATATTACCAACATAACATTTAACATATATTAAATTTCAGTCTGTATTTAACACAAAGCAGTTGTGGCAGAATATAGCGGAATATGGCGCACAAGTTGTATGAACCTCTTTTATACTTTTTTTGCATTCTTTTGAAAGTTTCAGTTAATTATAATTACTTGGAAAAGAGCGACCAGTACACAATATAAATTATTTTGTGTTCTGATGAACGAAATAAATCATACAGGTTTGGGACAACATGAGAGAGCGTAAATCATCACAGAATTAATTTTTTTGTGTGAACTATCCCTTTAAAGATAGAAGTAGTAGCAAACATTCCAACCCTTTTCTCATTTAATTGATTTCTTTATTCACTTGTGTTATCAGAAGGACCAGAGATGTTCTGAATGAACGGAGGATCTGGCAGCCTTTCGATAACAATGCTGGAGAACTTGAGCGGAGCCCACATTAATCGACCCGTCCCTAGATCATCCACGTTCAGCTTCTCTGCCCTGTTTGCTCTGCCACACCATCTTCTCATGGATGGGAGCAGTCATCCATTCAGGAGGTACAACTGATGTGAACGGAACTATTAACACACTCACATCCTGCTATACATACTCGTATCCTGTTATTTGTTTATGATTCCTGTGTTTTCCCTTGTTACTTATACCCTAAATGAGCCATATTAAAAAAAAAGAATAATAAATCTCACAATGTGTGACATTCCTCAATTTAATACCTGCTGAGGGACCCATTTTGTGTATAATTATTTAGCATCAATATGATGCCACAGGAGACATGACGTAACATAGATTACTCAGTTCCAGGAACCAGACCGATATTAATGTAAATTCAATGAGTGCAGTCAGGACCAATGTCAATAGAGTACAGTCACCACCACAGCATGCTATGAAAAGTCAATAGCTTGTAATTTGGTTCTTATATAAATACATAATAATATACAGTAACCTATATATACAGTATAAATGTATTTTTATATTTGGAAAATATTATTATTTATATTTATTTATTTGTTATATTTTTAGACCGTTTTAGTACGTTTATCCGATTTTCACGAAAATTGAACCGGATGATCTTCAGAATTCAATTTGATTCTTCAATCAGTTTTTGAACAACATGCAAACGAATTTGACATTGAGTACTCCAAAATAGACTTGAGACTGTATCTCCGCAACCAAACTTGGTATCTGTAATCGCAACCATGACTTGAGTGCATGTTTTGCCACTGTGCCACCTAGTGGTCAGAAGATATGAAAACTGAATTTTTTTGTATATAACATCTAACCAGTTTGACCAAAAATCACAATACTGGTCTCTTTCAATGTGGGGAGCCATGCTGAATCGGATGAAATTTTGCCATTTGGGCGTCGGCCATTTTGAATTTGTCGTAAAATGCTATATTTTACGAATGCATTGGCATATCGTTACAAAACTTGGTAGGCTATGTCATGGATATCTATAATAATGGCTAGATGTCTTACGGCGGAGTCTCTATCATCATAACCGGCGGCCATCTTGTCACAGGCAAGCTTTTTGGCGGGCTCTGTAGTACCTGATGTAAGATGAGTGATCCGCACGAACACAAATACTCTTATCTCGTCGAAATCTTGACGGATTTACAAACGGTTTGGTTTCTTAGAAACGTTATTAACGTTGCTACTTATTGATACACTTATTATTCATAAGTGTGCGGTGTCATAACTACATCTCTGACGTTTATAACAAACCAAACCGTTTGAAAATCGGTAGAAAATTTAGCAAGTTATGGTTATTTAAAAAGTACATGCACCATTAAAGGTGCCATCTGTAAAAATTGAGGTTAAAATATCCCAAAAATGAGCTACACGCATCAAAAGATTGAGAAGAAATAAGGTTGATGATGTCATTAAAAAACTGACAAGTAATAGTGCTGCCGAGATATTAACCTGAATTAGCATGCTAAATTACTAGCCCCGGCCCGGCAGGTGTCGTAATACCAGTTTAGACCATGGGAGGCGGTATGCGGGCGGGCAACGTTACCACCAGCCAAACTGCAGTACACGAGTAAGTCGCGCTCGCGCCAGCTTGTGTGTACTTGAACCTGACGTCAGTCGTGTGGAAAATACAGCCCAGTACTACATTTCAGTTCAGGGAAGAGTTAAAAAAAACGATTGGTCGATATTATGCATGAGGAATACATTTTGGTAAGTTGTAGCATACTGTATCTTTCAACAGTGTTCGTGTTCTTTTACCATTAGCTAGTAGAGATGATCGGTTCACGTGCGTTAGGGATCTGTCGTGTAAAGAGGCAATACTGTATTTATTGTTTGAATTGCGTAATAAAATGAACAGAATCTGAGAGCTGACATCGGTCTCCGTGTCCTTTTCTGTGCATGACAGAATTGATGTGTGGCGTGAGAGTGTGTGAAAAGTGTTGTGAGAGTTGGCAGCTCTGAAAGGCGCTAGCTTGGTCCACATCAGGGAATGCTGTCTGTCAAATTAATTAAAACTAATGATAAAAATGTAATATAAACAAATCGAATATTATAAAACTAGAAATAATAGCCTAGGCTTTAATTTTCCCATATCGTCGAAATGCACCGGCTTGTCTATGAGATGGCCCTTATAATTTAGTATTGAGATGTTGTTCATTTAGTCTCTAATCTGTAAAAATCTTCAAATGCTCCACGCGAAACTGCGGTCTTCCAACCTTTTACTATCGTGTCAATTGATTTGATTAATATGCACGAGGGAGACAGAGCAACACAGCGCTCGCCCATGTTGTTTGAAGACATGAGAGAGCGCGTGGCCGTGGAGGTATTTCTGGAGGTATACTGCCCCCATCTGGTATGGAATATGTTGTATTATTTGATTTTAAATCCCAGAGGGCACCTTTAAAACACAATGTTACGAGTGAGCGAGCTGCCTGTGACAAGATGGTCGCCAGATTCGAACGTCGACCTCCAGTGGCCAGCAGTGTGGTTGAGACATTTAGCCTTAATTATGTATATTTATGGGCTATGTGTCTTCGGCACAATGCCTTGAACGTATTTAAAAGGTTTCAGGGCAGCGCCACCTTGTGGTCAATAATTATAACAAAATTAAAACAAAATAAAAAATGCTAATAACTTTTGATTAGTTTTGCTCATTTTATTTGATCGATTCTCTGACAACATACATACCAATTTTTCTATTTTTCGAACATTTGTCCAATTTTCCCCAAATTTGGAATATAAAATATATTTTATCACATTATATAATTTATTCTATTATTTATTATTATTATTATTATTATTATTATATATTAATACAGGGATAATATTATAATATTGATGTAATAATGAAAAAAATAAATAAATGTATTAAATAAGATATATTAAATATATAGTCTATTTATTATCATTCTCTTGGTACAAATCATAAGCTTCAGTGCTTAGTGAACCTCTATTCAACAAACCTCATGATTTGAGGTATTTTAAAACCTCACACTGCACAGGAGGAACAGGCTGTTACTCCCTTGTACTGGGAGTGTGAAAGAAATGTTTTGTGTTGCATAACTATTAAACAAGATTGGTTTATCCTTGTGTGTGTGTGTGTGTGACAGAGAGAGAGAGACTAAGGAAAGGATATGAATGTAATGTTAGGAGGAAGGAAATTGATTTCTCTACAGTAAAGCAGTAGTTTCCTCCCCTTCTACGTCTCTAGCTGCATCTCTCTAGCTCCTCCCCTTCTCTCACTTGTTGTTGTGGTTCTGGACTAACTGTTGTGTGTTTTTAACCATGAGGACTCTGTACCGCTTAAAGTTGGTGAGTTCTCCAAATCTGAGTCAGCTGGGGAAAAATGAGAAGGCTTCATTGGAAGAGAGAGGATCAGGCCCTAATGCCACATGGAACAGGTTAGTTAGTGCGTGTTTTGTGTCCAGCACATGTCCATAAACTGAGATGTAATTTCACGTCTGTGTGATTTATTTCAGCATTCACAACGCAGTTATTGCTGTATTCCAAAAGAAAGGACTGGCAGACAATGAACTCTATACGCTCAATGAAGGCGTGAGGTGAGGCAAAACAACATTTTTATACATTTTTGTGAATTATTTATTTCGCTATAATGGTTACTGTTAGCGGTGTGTGAAATGTAGACTTTAACACACTGTCAGCTGTGATCTGAGGCTTCACATTATCAGCACAGAACAGTTGTGAGAGGACGCAGAGCCTCAGTCCGATATTATGTAACTATTACAAGAATAATTGTGAAGCAAGAACATCCCAAATAAAAAAAACATACCCACATCATAATTCACCCCAAAATCAAGAGTAAAAAATAAGAAATTATTTGACATAAAAGGGGATTTCACACTTTAAATTGTAAACCATATTCATTCTAAACCACGGAAAAAAGGAATCCATGGTTATTATCATTATAAAGAAGGCTAAGCTTAATTTTTGTAAAAAAAAAATATATATATATATATTATATATTTTATATATTTTTAATTTTTTGTAAAAAAAAAATATTATTTTGCATTGAATTTGTGACACTATTCTATATATCATAAATAAGAACACCCCTCATTCTCATTACTGTAATGCATCTGCATTGTTTTACTATTAGGTTTGTTTATCATTCTCATTATTTTCTATGCACATCTCAGTATAATAATGCACTAATGGAAATCATTTTGTCTGGACACAGTGATTAAAAACAGCTTAAGTTAAAGATCATAATGATAATGGTACTACCTTGTTGTATAAATAATTGAGTAAATAAAGTTGTTTTTTTTTTTTCATTTCTTTAATAAGTATTTTGGGGAAATTGTGATTAAAATAATGCCTATAACAATGAGAAAACAGTACAAAAAAACAGGCACTTTTATGCTAAATATATTATAAATATGTTCTAGGGATGGGCAAGAGTGATCAAATGCTATTTGCCCGTGTATCAGCGTGCTGTTAAGCGAAGTGCATCCAGAGTTTTGTAAAAAAAAATATATATATATAATAATAATAATGAAAACTAGCATGTTCAAGTTCACATGCGCATTAGTGTCCTTGTGTGCAGATGCAAGTTGTAATGTTTTTTTCCTAGTAATAGATTCATGTTTTCATAACTTTTCATGTCATATTTTTATGACGTGTCCCGGGCTTAAGTGTTTTTGTTTTTTTTTTTCATTACATTTTGGGGTGAAATATTTCAGCATATTTTTGACAGTCATTTAAATCAAATGCTTTATTTACTTTACATTATATTTAAGAATTTTATATTTTTCTTCTGAAAAATTTGTTAACATGTTTATGATATTGTATATTTGTTCTCAGGCAGCTATTGAAAACAGAGCTGGGCTCGTTCTTTACTGAATACCTCCAGGTTAGAAAATGTTGATGAATGAGATGTGTTTGTTCTAATATACTCTTTTTTTTTTATATATATATAAACTTTTTCCTTCCTTTTCCCCCCATTATCAGAATCAACTTTTAACAAAAGGCATGGTCATTTTACGGGACAAAATAAGGTTTTATGAAGGTATACCCTCCCATTTGAACAACAAAACACATGTACAGAATTGCAACATTACACAGCATTTCACTTTGTACACAAGCAACACAATCTGTTTCTCGTTTTGCTGAAATAGGTCAGAAGTTATTGGACTCTTTGGCTGAGACATGGGACTTTTTCTTTTGCGATGTTCTCAATATGCTTCAAGCCATCTTCCACCCAGTACAGGTACAGTCCAGTCATACTGTCAGACATCAGATACAGCAGCGGTGTGTGAATCTGTGTGCATGATGTTCATGTTCAGGGGAAGGAGCCGTCGGTGCGTCAGCTGGCCCTGCTGCACTTTCGTAACACCATCACCCTTAACGTGAAGCTCGAGGAGGCTCTGTCCAGACCACGAGCCCGTGTTCCTCCCTCCATCGTCCAGATGCTTTTAGTGTTACAGGTACACATGAACTGCAAGCACACCCTTTTCACAATCCTCTTAGATAACCTGAAGGTTCCAGCCATCCCGTCATGAGCTGCACCCAGAAATGATAGCATAGTGACTTCAAGACAGATAATTTGTGATGGCGTAAACAATTGTGTCATGTAAGTGTCTCAACTAGAACGACTGTAAAAGGGATAGTCAAGGTGAAACTCCTAAATATGTCATCTTCACTTCTTACAGGGGGTTCATGAATCCAAAGGTGTGAGTGAAGAATACCTGAAGCTGGAGTCTCTGATTCAGAAGGTGGTGTCTCCGTACCTGAGCACGCAGGGACTGTGTTCACATGAGTGTGGCGCATCTCACTGCTCGTGTGTGATCGGTGAGACACCAGCATTACAGACACAACATTTAGTCTCGTTTCTTTCTCGCTGGATAGTTCACACAAATGTTATGCTTACCATGTCTGCATTTATTTGCAAGGCTGTGTTTATTATTATTTTTTATCCAAAATACAGTCATTTAAAATAATTTACATTACATACTTATGTTTTAAAATGTCATTTATTTGAATATATTCAGAGATAAAAAAAAAAGGTTAGGTAAAAAGGTGGATGTTTTAATTTATTACGACTTTTTTACACTGTGTGAGATTAAGCTCAAAATATTAAGATTGATATAATTTGCTAAATTTAAAATAATATCTGTAATAGATTTACTTTGTATTTGTTTCTTTTTTTCTACACACTGCTAGAATAAAGTTCATTGTATAAACCTAAGATAAATATTTTGAATTCAATTATTTGTAGATCACTTTACACAAAAAATAACAGTGGCTAGGAAAAACTATAAAAAGAATACAGAAATACAAATTATGTCTCAAGTAATAACATATGTCGCAACACTGTAAAAAAATATTTTCATGAATTGTAATCACATCATTTTTTCTTTTGTCAAATCAACTTAGATAATTTATGTAGTTCAGATAACATAATATTTTGAGTTTCTGATCTCCTTCATTGTATTAACTCATTTTTTCCATTTCAATGAACTTAAAATTTTAAGGCAACCAGGTTACTTATTTTTTTAAGTTTAACCAACAATATTTTTTTACAGTGAAAGAAGGAGAGATAAACACTGAAATGTGTCCAAAAATGTGTTTTTCTATATTTAATTATTACTGTTAAAAATGAGGGCTGTCAGTAGAATAAAATTATTGTGATTAATCTCTTGAATTCCAGCAAAAGCATATTGAAAATGTCAAATCTAATTTGATAAATGTGCTAAAAAATAACTTGCATTCATTTTGCATTTAATAAATAGACGAACTGTCCCAATTATGTTCTCCACCCATAAACATTTGCTCTGATCATATATGAATTCAGCCACTTGAATCTAAAGTATTTGAATTTGAAATCTTTATTTCAAACATGGAAAAGAAAGTATATAAAAACAACAAATGAGCAGCAAACAAAGTTACATGTGCGAAAAGGAGTAGGAAGAAGTAAATCTTATATACTCCCACCCCCGTAATGTGTATCAGAACGGTACTGTAAAAAAGCAGTATATCATAACTAAGATCTTGAAAATCGTTCCAGAGAGGCGTTTGCAGTATTGCTGGTCCAAGTCTGCAGACCTGCCCTCCAGTAACCCAGTGGTGCGCTCCAAGAGTTACAACATCCCCATGCTGACCCCCGTGGCCGAGTACGACTCCGAAGTGAGCTCTGTGGGCAGCGTGGGCATCCGGCGCCACTCCGCATGCGATGTCACTTCCTGCATAGAGCACCAGGGCTATTCGGCCCTGTCTGTGGGAATAGAGACCAGCTCGACCCCCAGACTATCCCTGGATCACGAGCTCACCCTGTCCGGCGTGGTGCGAGGAGCCACGGGACAGCCCTCGCTAATTTCTCCGCCCGTCTTCATCCACACCTCCGCGGGGTGTCTGCACGCACCGGACGCCCAGGTGGCTTCACCCGAGGTGGACAAAGGCCTTCCGTCACCCCCGAGCTGCTCCTCCAGTCCGGAGACCATTGTAATGCAGGGGCTGGACTCACTGGAATCGGATCCTGACGGAGTCTTCATCGACTTTTCCCACTGCCGCTCCGATTCTTTTGGAACAAGCAGGAAAACTAGCTGATGGAATTAATTGCTGTGAAAAATCCATTTCAGATGATTGATCATAAACTACTACTTTTTTTTTCTTTTTGTGAACTTGTGAAGTAGCTCTGTACCGTATGTATTTTTAAAAAGCCGAGGCTGCTTTGCGGAAAAATGGGAGAGGACTTTGTTTAAAGCAATTGTTTTCATAATGTTCTAAACCTGTGAATTTTTCTTCATAGTTTTTCATCGATAATAGTCGATTTTAATTCGTATGCATTTTACTGTCTCTCATTTTATGTTTAAAGCTGCAGTCACATTTACTGCTGGTGAATTTTCATGAGGAAAATCCAGTCATTTCAATAGGAATCCATCTTTACATTATTGACAATTGACCTTTTTAGTTCGCAAAATGTGACTGCACCTAAAGTGAGCTTGTGTTATGAGGTGACAGTATCACTAAATGTAGAAATCTCTTCCATTACTGTCACTCTTAATCTCATGCACTATTTATTGTCATAGGGCTTTTAAAAACTACATTTAGTGCTTATAAATCATTGCCAATCTAACCTGCACTCTTAATGGTATAAAATGAAATGTATCTCTCAATTTGTGAGAATAACTATTGCTAATGACAATACAGTGCAGAACATTGTATGTTCTCAAGCTTGTTGATATTTTATGTGATGATTATGAGCTGCCAGAGAGAAAACAGAGTTTGCTAATTGAATGTTAACAAAAACTCCCTTTTAGCTAGTTGATAAAATAGTTCAAATGCAGGAAAAAATATGTGTTAGATGAGACTGCATAGAAAATGTATCTTATTGGCTACAAGATGTTATTTAATAAGGTAATTTTATATAACATTTGCTTAAATTAAAAAGGCCATTGACTGATTTCTTTATAATTAAATAGTTAATTTAAACTGTTAAATAGCCGTAGGCATAATTGGATAAATGTATATTCTAGAATAGAATATATGAAACATTGTAAGGTAAAGAGTTGTTATTTTTGTTTCTCTTATTTTTATGTATGGAAGCTTTTTGACTTAGTTTATAAATTGATCAATTTCTCTGTAGTTTTATAGAAAGAAATTGAGCATAGATTTTTACACAAGGAACATTTTTAGAATTTTGAAAGGTTTACAGTGGTACTTTAATACTTTGCACTGTCATTTCTGAAGTCTGTGCTTTGTTTCATACTGAATTTGTTATCAGCTTTCATGTGTGCTGCTGTGGACAACCTCAACAAGAGTGAATTTGTAGTAAGATACTTTTATGCTTCATGTTTATGACTGTTTCAGAGTGCAAGAGGATGGCTCGGTTTTATACGGGTCAGGCTCATATATCTATGTTTGTCTTTCTAGATTTTGTTATAATTTCCTTTAGTCACTCTTTCGATAAAATGAACAGGTTTGCCGAGGAAATATGCGTGAAAACGAGATAACTGGAGCTTGTATTTGTTTACGTCCGGTGACGTTGAGCCGGAAGCAAGGTTTGATTCGTGAATGAATCATTCTTTTGAACCGAATCTTTTGAATAAATAAGTTTAACCCTTTTTTACAGTCTATGATTGAAACGCTTCATAAACCAACAACACGTTTTGCTATTATTTGCTAAATTCGCTGTACCGAGACCCATTGAAATCCCAATTAGCAGAAAACGAAATAGGCATTTTGAGTGAAACGAGGATTTGAATCAAAGTTGCTATATAGTACCTAAATATGAGAAATGAGGACCTAATTTTGTGTTTCATCAACACACAAAACAGAATGTTTAATTTTATCTTCTGTGTCGTAACCTTTTCAACTATGAGACGTAAATTCTTTTGTATAGTTTTTATTAGCTGAATGTCTGGTTTTATCAATAAAAATGATTTCAAAATGTGATTTTTATGTTTTATGAATGTAAAATGTCAGACAATACGTGCATTTTAAAAGGATCGCGTGCGCCTTGACGTAGGCGTCTATCAGTTTTGTGAACCAGTTCTTTGAAACTGCTCAAAAGAACCGATTCGCTGAAACGAGTCGGACATCCCATCACGAATGGGGGTGTTGTTGTTGTAAATAAACACAATTTGAATTAATTTGGGAAAATGCAATGCCTTATAAGTTTTTAAAGAAAAAATAATCTTTTTTATATACACTTCGGACATTTTGAACATAAACGTATGGTGTTTTTCATACAATAAAAACAATCCGGAGAATATTCACCCTCCCCGTTTTGAAAGGATGAAGACAAAGGCTACCGGAAACCGGACTCCATAGTTTTCGTCAAATGGCTGGTTTGTATTCATGCGAAATCGTTTGTTTTCTCCAACCATAAACGTTTCATTTTTCAAAGTCTTTTCGGTGAGCTTTTTCATGGATTTGAATGTATGTTTACTAAACATGTGTCGCGATCTGGAAACAGCCGTTACTAAGACCTGGCGGTGCAAATACAGCGTCTACTCCGACGTAAGCTGGTTATTCCGAGCGAATGAATCTCACACCAAGTTTTAAATGCAACAAAGCGCGGTCGTTTTTTATTTTTGTTGTACGTTTACTTCGCTCTGACATTTCTCCCGGTGTTTTGTTTTACATGCGGTCCTCACCGGCAGAATTCCACACTACTAACTTCGCTAAGCTAACGAACTGCTCTTAGAAATGGAGATCCACATCTCGAGCCTTTTCCCGGAGATCTTAGCGATGATTTTCAACTACCTGGACGTTAAAGGCAAAGGCAGAGTCGCGCAAGTGTGCACCGCATGGAGAGACGCCTCGTACCACAAATCAGTCTGGAGGGGAGTAGAAGCCAAACTCCATCTGAGAAGAGCAAACCCATCGCTCTTCCCCAGCCTCCAAACCAGAGGGATCAAGAAAGTCCAGATCCTCAGCCTGAGACGCAGCCTCAGCTATGTCATTCAGGGCATGCCCAACATCGAGAGCCTTAACTTGAGTGGATGCTACAACCTAACAGATAACGGCCTCGGTCATGCTTTCGTGCAGGACATACCCTCATTGAGGATCCTCAACCTCAGCCTTTGCAAACAGATCACTGATTCCAGCTTGGGCAGGATTGCGCAGTATCTGAAGAACTTGGAACTGTTGGATCTCGGTGGGTGCAGTAACATCACCAATACGGGGTTATTGCTCATCGCGTGGGGCCTTCATAACCTCAAAAGCCTGAACTTGAGAAGCTGCCGGCACGTTTCGGACGTGGGCATCGGGCACCTGGCCGGCATGACGCGCAGCGCCGCGGAGGGATGCTTGAGTTTGGAGCACCTCACCTTGCAGGACTGTCAGAAACTCACCGATCTGTCGCTCAAGCACATTTCCAAGGGGCTCAGTAAGCTGAAAGTCCTGAACTTGAGCTTCTGCGGCGGGATTTCCGACGCCGGCATGATCCACCTGTCACACATGACCCAACTCTGGACTCTTAACTTGCGCTCCTGCGACAACATCAGCGATACAGGCATCATGCATCTCTCCATGGGCGCTTTGAGGCTGTACGGGCTGGACGTGTCGTTTTGCGACAAAGTGGGCGACCAGAGCCTGGCTTACATCGCGCAGGGCCTGTACCAGCTCAAATCCCTGTCGCTTTGCTCCTGCCACATCAGCGACGACGGGATCAACAGGATGGTCCGGCAGATGCACGAACTGAAGACGTTGAACATTGGCCAGTGCGTCCGGATCACGGACAAGGGCCTCGAGCTCATTGCGGATCACCTGACGCAGCTGACCGGGATCGACCTGTACGGCTGCACCAAAATAACCAAAAGGGGACTAGAGAGAATCACGCAGCTGCCATGCCTTAAGGTGTTGAACTTGGGACTTTGGCAAATGACCGAGGTCAAGGGTTTAGGAGACGCATCTGAGATCCTGCCCTGCTACGCCTCGTAACGTTTACGCTACCTCAGTGTCGCCAGTGATGTCTTGTTTTTCTAGAGACGTGTATTATATTAATAAGACGCACAGTCGCACCATCATGTACTTCGTTACTAAGCCTGTTTGGAAAAGGGGCTTGATGTAGTTCAAATTGAATCAGCAATAAAACACTGAACAGCCTTCCTAATGGTATAGTCTGAAATATGATGGCTCCCTTGAATGCCTTTGTTTTTCTGAGCCTCAAATTGAGGTAAAATGTCTTTTCTCATTTTCACTGACAAACGCATTTTGTCACTGCCTTTAAGTATTTATCCTGAAATACCAGCAATTGGAGAGAGGGAAAAAAAAAGTTTACCACGTGTGTGTGTGGACAAGGACGGAAAACTTGCTTGTTCGTTTTATGTGATTCCTCCCTGGTAAAATGGAACATATGCAATTTAAACTTTGTTAAAAAAAAAAAAGAGGCCAGTTTGCTTGTTAAAGACCTACAAGATGTCTGTTTATTTTCCTATAAATGATTAAAGCTAAAATTGTTTTTAACTAAATTGTTTTCCTGTTATAATTTTTATACTTCATGTTCTACAATTCTCTTTTTATTTTCCCACCACACAGATTAATAAACATCTAGAAAGTGCTGTACTATTGATGCTTTATGTACATTTAATTGCAAGTAGAAATGCTTACATAATCCCATACTCCAATTTTACAAACCTATATTGCACCAGCTAGAAATCCAAATAGCTATAAAATAGTATTTCTTTAAAAATTGTAATGAAAAATAGCTGTAAAAGACGTTTATTAGTCAAAAGATGTGTGCGTTTTAAAATACAAATGATATATAATGAAACCCCATTATCTGCTTAAATGACAGGAATGTTAAATCATATTGATATGTAGAGAACTATAATACATATATATTTATAACATCTATAAATGTCATGCATATTATACAGATATAATGTTACAAATATCTTTACATTTATATTACAAAAGTTGAATTGATTACGCATTTGAATCGGACGCATCAAAAACACTTATAATGCTTAATAATGACAAGAACATTATTAAACAGTTTACTGCTTCTTTTCTGTAGTCCTTATAATAATTTGGCAGCTGAAAAATAACCTTTGAATGTTTCAACAGGTATGAAGCGAGGCTGTGAGGGATAGACTTGCTGTGTTTTTAGTGGCATCCGCTGTAAAAGCCTGTGTAACTCCTAGATCACTTATTTCCCACAGCTCATGCAAGTAGTTTTGTCTACTGAAATTTCTTGGAAAGATGTTTTTGCAGCATTTCATAAGAAGAACAATCCAAAAACATTAAATAGCAGTAAAACCCACAGAAGAGATGTATGTCTATCCCTCAGCCTCAACCAAAGATGGCACTGTAGTGAATAAGTGGATATTCTCTGTGCCCACTGTCTTATTGTTTTCTGCTGGCATGAATATTCCTGTACTTGCATGTCAGCAGATGTTTGAAGGTGTTCTTGAAGGTGACATTGCACAGGGCATAGCAAGCGGGGTTAACCGTACTGTTTATGTAGCAAAGCCAGTAGCCAAAGGTCCACATTGTGCTTGGAATACAGGCCGAGCAAAAAGTGTTGATGAGTACCATGACATTGTAGGGAGTCCATGTGGCTGCAAACGCCAATAGAATGGCCATAATGGTCCTTGTTACCTTCTTCTCCCGCGAGGATAAACCCTTCCTCTTCTGAGACCGTGGCATGAGAATCTTCTGCGACACCAGACTCAGCCTCTCCTTCCCGTTGGTCATGTCCTGACCTCCTTTGTTGTTTTGTTTATAGGTGTTTTGCGGGTCCTTTTGGGGTGTTGTTCTGAAGCAGGTAAATCTGACCCAACTACCTGTGGCCAGCGGAGCTGATTGGGTCTGACGGCTTCTGATGTCACCGTTAGTGCTTATAGATACGGCCTCCTCGTCCCGCTGGTGTGAAGAAGCGACCACACTTCCAGATATAGAGTCATTCTCACTCTCTCGCTCTTCTCCTGCGGGTGAGTACAATATATTTTCAGTCAGATCTTAGATGATGCCAAGATTTAACTATATTTGGTTCAGATAAATGGAGGGAAAAACATATTTGTGCTTGACTGGATATGGTCTGCTGCCAAGCTCCAAAAAAGACCCTAAAAGTAGTTAATATGTCTGTTTTTCTCACACAAAGTATATCTGCTTACAATATAAGTGCACTTATATATGAGTGAACCAATTTTTTTTTTAGATTAGATAATTAGTTAATGTTTTATGTTTATATTGATTATTTCCAACACATTTACTAATATTACAGTCAGATATCATAAGATATTAGAGATTACTCAATCCAATAAAATTAGAAAGAAATACACACATATACGTATATATTTCATCAAGGATCGGTGATAAAAATAATTCATCATTATTTCTATTTAATAAACTTTCTATTCATCAAAGGGTCCTGAAAAAAATGTAAGTATCAAAACTTTTCAACATTAAGATAGTAAGAAATGTTTCTTGAGAAGCAAATCATCATAGAATACAATTGAAGGATCATGTGACACTGAAGGCTGGAGTAATGATGAAAATGCAGCTTTAAAATCAGGAATAAATTACTTTTTAAATATATAAAATATTAAAATAGAAATAGTTCTTTTCATTTGTAATAATATTTAACAAAATTAACATTTTTACAATATTTTTGATTAATATAAATACAACCTCGGTGAGCATAAAAAAAAAAGTTTCCAATTTTGAAAGGTACTGTAATTTTTTTTCTGTATGTATATATCTAAAATACTTTCACAATAAACTCGATTTAATGTTATTTATAATCTGTTCATCATATAATTTTACTAAGCCATATGGATTATCTTTATGATATGATATACTGTATTTTTTTTATATATTTATGAGGAACAGAAATCTCTCAGATTTCATTAAAATATCTTCATATGTGTTGCAAAGATGAATGAAAGTCTTACGGGTTTGGAATGACATTGTGAATGAACCCTTTAACAATAACAACACTTGATCAAAAAGTTTGGAAACTCCTCGTATAAACTATTTTTATTCTTCTCTTTTTTTTTGGAGCACGACAGCCCCCGTTCTCAATAACATTGTATAAAGAGCAGTGTGAACATTCTCCAAAAAATCTTCCATTGTGTTTAACGGAAGAAAAAAAAAGTCATACAAACCTGTAGTGGCATCTGAAGCACTCTGCCTGCGTGGAATCATTTCCTCTCCTCCTTGGATTGACTTCCTCTCCTTATTGTTAGTTGTTGGTCCAGCCTGGCCTCCATCATTACTGACTCTAGAAATTCCCCGATTGTCTCCGCTTCGGACACGACTGCGGCTGGCTTTGGAGATCTGCCAGTACAGTACGGTCATAGTGACGACCGGCATGTAGAAGGCAGCGATGGCGGTGCCGAAGGTGACCGTAGCGTTGGAGAAAAACTGGATGTAGCACTCGCCTTCAGGAACCGTCCGGCTGCCCGTGATGAACTGCCAGAACAGGATGGCTGAAGCCCAGAGAATGAACGACAGGATCCAAGCTGCTGCGATCATCATGCCTGCCATCTTGTGGGTCCTTTTGACCGGGTAGCTGAGAGGTTTGGTGACGCAGAAATATCGGTCAAAGCTGATGATGAGGAGGTTCATAACAGAGGCGTTGCTCACCACGTAGTCCAGAGCCAACCAGAGGTCACAGACCAAAGCTCCTAAAGGCCAGTGGCCAGTCACAATGTACACGGTGTAGAGGTTCATGGAGAAAACACCAATGAACAGGTCGGCACATGCTAGACTGAACAGGAAATAGTTGTTGACGGTCTGGAGGTTCCTGTTGACCTTGATGGAGAGCATGACCAGCACATTGCCAATGATTGTGATCAGGCTTAAAGTGCTCAGTCCGAGAATGACGAGAACAAGCTTGACTTGTCCGAATGAACGGTTTAGGGGAAAGTTAGTTGTGTTAGCAAAGCCAGGGCTTGGAGAAAGGGTTTGGTTGGAAGTCTCCATCTTTCCTTGTCACAGGGCATGCACATCAGAACCTAAGGGTTGGGGAAAAAAGGGTAAAATTACCTATATTTACTGTTGTGCTTTTACATTTCGAAATGTTTTTAATTGGGTCAGTTCGAAATACCAGATGATGGCCCAAAAGTCTAGACCAACTACATAGCATTGGGATAAAATGCCACTCAATACCCTGGCAACATTTATCACAGTTACTTTTGGAGTCATAAATAAGTATTTGAGTTTGGTTTCCAGCTTTTCTAATTGCTATATTGTTTTTTGTTTTTTATTTCAGCTTTTTTTCATTTCATTAATTTTGTTTTCATTAACATTGGTCCAAATACTGTTTACTATACATCTTTTATAAAAAATACAATAAATTGTTAAAAGGTTAGTTCACCTAAAAATGAAAACGATCCCATAATTTTCTCACCGCCAAGCCATTCTATGTGTACATGACTTTCTTCTTTCAGCCGAGCACAGTCAGAGTTATATAAAAAAAATATCCTGGCTCTTCCAAGCTCTATAATGGGAGTGAATAGAGATTTTAAAGCACAAAAAAGCACATCCATCCATCATAAAAATAATCCACATGGCTCCAGGGGTTAATAAAGGCCTTCTGAAGAGAAGCCATTGGGTTTTTGTAAGAATATGTCCATATTTATGGACAGAGAGTCCTCTGACCTCTGGCCATGTGGATTACTTTTATGATGGATGGATGCACTTTTTTGGCTCAGTTACTATTCACCCCTCCCATTATAAAGCTTGGAAAAGCCAGGGCATTTTTTTAATATAACTCAGATTTTGTTTGTTTGAGATAAGAAAGTTATGATGAACACCTATGGCTTGAGGGTGAGAAAATGGGGTATTTTTCATCTTTGAGTGATGCTTTCTTTAAAATGCAACATAAGTCCTGTGCAAAAGACAACTCCTATCTTTATGGTTCACTATATCACATATGGAGAGAGAACTAGTGTGTATCTTTGCGGATGGAGTATGTTTGCCAAACATCATTCTCAAAAGTCAAAACAGAGCGCTCATCTGTATTGTTTTTTGCTGCCAGATTTCCATTAAGGCAAAGGAGAACAGCATCACATTGATGGGCTTGATAATACAGAAGGGAAAACATGACTAACTGTGATTTTATCTTAGATATTTTAATGTTGGATGGAAGGAAGGACTCTGATAGCACATGTCTTATTTACTGTCGCCAGGAAGGCCTCTGAAGGGGAATAATCTTTAGCAGAACAACATGTACTGTACTTCACGCTTCAGTATGGAACAGGATCAAAAACTGCATTTTAAACAACTAGATTTGACATTTTTTGTAGAAAATGGTGCTGTGTTATTAAAACATAGGTGTGTGGTTGCTTAAGTGGTTAAGAGGGTTGCTAATGCGTTCTGTGTGGTCTTACCATGTGGTTGCTAGGTGTTTTGGTGTGTTTTTGGGAGGACTGGGGAAAAAAATTCTTTCAGATTTCAAATTCTGTCAATTTTATTCCATATGACAAAACGGCCAAATACTATGCACATGGCACCCGTTATCGATAATATAACACGCGTAGGTTTAGGTGTGGGGTAGGGTAGAGCAGTCTCATATTACGCTAAAGGATTTATGACGCCTTTCGCGTGTTATATTAACGATAAAGGGTGCCATGTGCGTAGTATTTCGCCGTTTTGTCATATAGCGTCATATATTACGCTAAAGGATGAGAATGGGCTGAAATAGCCTACCGTTTTGGCGCTCTTTAATGTGACGCGACCGACGTGACAGATAGCTGTTGCTGCCTCAGATCAAGTGAGAACATGACGATCGTCTCTTCCTCTTTACTAGTTACAGCACGAAATAAACATGAATAAAATGTCTAAAGGTATGTTGAAAGATACAGTACAACTTGCAGAAATGTATCATGTCAATAAAAGTTTTAAAAATATGTCACATAATGTTACATTTATCAAGTCATTCAATGTCCATAAACTCATTATTCAGTTAGAAAATATATACTGTTCTTCAATATTTAAAGTGTATGAATAAATCCTTCATGTTTTTATGGCAGCCAAGTACAGTATAAGCATAATTATGTCATTAAAAGTTCTCATTATTAAAACTTATTTGTAAGCTGTATGCAAGATTGTGGCCAAAACTGGTACTGCAATCACTTTCAAATTTGGGTGTATCTCAGATTCATATCGAGGCAACGTTAGACATTTTTTAAAATCTGATTCCGACACGTTTGTATTCTGCAGCTGTGGTAACTAGAGAAGAGCTGGCAACCCGAATGCCGCAACCACTTTGTGATTTGTCGATCGGTGGAGGGAGACGCAAAACAAAACACAACATGACAACATCTGCAACTTTTTAAATGACAATATCCTGACTGGACTACTGTTGTCAGTGATATAAGTATTTGAAATGAACATGATTTCTTAATGTCTAGTGACATATCAAGGAAAATGTGATTAATTGAAATAAATTTCTTGCATCCAGCTCCTTTAACCTTTAATATTATAGCCTAGTGAATTACCAACTGGGATTCCTTGTATAGTGTACACCATTGAGAGAAATTTGTTCCTTGAAGAAAATTTGCTATGTACCTGATAGGCCCCAATTAATCGATATCGAATTAAATTGCAAAATCATTGAACCAAATCGTTACATGCGGTTGCCAGAGTGTAACTATGTGGTTTCTAAGGTGTTCTGGGTGTTTTTTTAGCACGTTATAAATAATACAGTTGCAGGGTTTTCTTATTAGTTGCAAGGGCTTTGCTGTGGTGGTCTCTATTGGGTTTCGAGCATGTGACTGTGGTTACTGAAATGCCACTACGAGGTTTCTCAGATGTTGATTTTTAGTGATTTTTAGCATTGCTACCATGGTATTCTGTGTTGCCTGGGTGTTCTGAATAGTTGTTAGGGTCGTCATTTGGGTCAATAGTGTGTTACTGTGCAGTTGCTTGAGCATTGCTGGGTGCTTGCTAGTGTGTTTTGGGTGGTTAGTCTGTTACTCTGCAGTTTCTTGGCTGTTCTGAATGGTTGCTAGGTAGTTGCTAAGGTGTTCTGATTGGTTGTTATTGTGTTGCTATGAAGTCTGCATGCCTTACCAATTGCTGCTAATTAAGTAACTCTTTGTGAGGTCATCTTGGGCGGAGCTATGTAATTTAATATAATGCAAACAGATGATATATGTTGTTCATATGTGAGCTACTGGGCAAATATGTACTCTGTTAATAAAGTTTGAATAGATTTTAAATGACTGAGTGAGGTTTTGGTTTTACTACTGTGCTTAAAAGTTAATGGCCTTCAGTCGGTTATCCTGTTTATTAAAAGTATATATTGTGGGGTTAGGGTTAGTCTGGTCATCATCACTCACAGGATGAAGAGTGAAGGGTGAAGATTTGTGGTGGTCTGTGCTGCATAATCTCTTTGAAGGACAAATTACATTATGACCTAATTTAATATGAATAATGTGAATGGATCAACATATTTACGATTCGAAGCACTTGGTATTTGTCTGCTGTTTTAAGTGAGACTAATACTGATGTGCTGTCACGTTTGCTCACTTCTCACTGTGACATGATGTTGCTGACCAAAAAAAAAGAGGAAACCATCAAGATGGAAGGTATAAAACACAAATATATAATCTTTATTTATCTTAAGATCGTACTGACTTCAGTAAGCCATTCTCACCTTCTAACTTGTGCCACGAGTTCTTGTTGGAAAGCCAGGGTCATACAGGACAGCCATGTGGGAAATATCTCAGCGCTGTGACAAAGAACAGCAATCTTAGCACCGGTGATAAAATTTGTACCTCAGATTGGTTAGTGTGTGTAAGTTTATGTGTTTTGCTTTACATAAATTCTTTACATATTTAGTTGTCACACTTGTAACTCCAGTGAATTTTACTCAGGGTGGGTTTGTTTTAAAAAGCCCGTTTACGGTGCTTTAAAGTATTGGCTACAAAAATGCAAATATTTCCACCATTATTGCTTAGGCAAAAACTACAGTTCATTTAACACACAGTGACATTTTGTGACATTCCCCAATAGCAAATTTATAAAGGGGTAAGTTGTCACATTGGTTGTCACACAGTAAAAGAATTATGAAATTTCTGCATTTTCAGTGTTATTCTCCCCTGAATAAATTATCTCCCCCAGTCTCTCCCATAAATTAATCTCCCCCAGTTAATTTAACCCATATTGACCTTTTGTGCCTTAATAGCATATTAAAGTGTATACATAATATATAGGGTCACGACACGTTGTTTCAATAAAACTTGTCACTGAACATCCTATTAAAGACTTTTACTTAATTTTGAACAGTAAAACAATTATGAAATACAAAAAATATATATATAAAAGGAAGCACAAATCCAACATATATTTATAAATTGTGTAAATATAGTTGAAAGCACATGACAACGTGTGCCCTTTGAGAACAAATGCACTACTTAAACATAGCCAGCCTGTGTACGTTATAAACAAATT
Source organism: Pimephales promelas (assembly GCF_016745375.1). Next base: position 2,219,993 of record NW_024121865.1, on the reverse strand, counting down.
AAATACCTAATACCTTATTTCTGCACTCAGATGTACCAATCATCCAGTCGTAACTCATATGAGAGCAGATGATTGTCAGCAGCATCCGTCTTCAGTGAGGATCAGAGTGAGCTGTGCGTCTGTTGTTCTCTGTGCCAGTCACTGAAACGAGGGTGGGCTCTAAACACACCTAGATGAGAAGACAGAGAACTGCAAGGAACATGGTAGGGCTTAAACATGAACTGAAAAAAATGTTTCATGTTTTAGGGAACAGCTATTCTATTCTAGCAAATGTGTACATCTATCTGTCTAAAATTAAAAATTAAAAAAATGCTCTATTGCCAAATGGTCAAATACAAACAAACGCAAGCTCTTAAAGTGTTAATCAAAGACACAAAAAGACAGAAAATTACTCTGCTCTTGACTGAATAACTTTTGTGACTTTAATTCTAAGCATTAATCGGTATTTAATTTTTATAATTAAGACTATCCAGTGTTATTTTACATTTGATTACTTTCATTTGAGTAGTATTTCATACCTAGGACCCACCTGAAAAACTTAAAGCCATTGATTTGTCTCTTTATTTTTATTGTATTTATTTGTGCTATTGTTTGTAATTTGTTTATTTGTACTTATTTTATCACTGACCGTTTACTGGTCTTTTTTTTGTAAATCTAGTTCAACTAAAAGCCTCTCTTTCCTGTGTGAAAGGTACAACAAAATTACCCAAATTATATATAAAAAAGATGATATAATAACAAATTATCTGTATGGTGGTTTATATGGCAGTTTTGAAAAATAGTCTTGAATATCGATATTTTTCAAGGTATCGTATCAAAGTTAGACATTCCAATATTGTGACAACACTAATATAGACACACATACTGAGGGTCACTGTGGTGGACAGTGTGTGGTCTGACACAATACACACATTCACCTGTTGTCTCTGCTGGCTGTGGCACATCCACAAGTATCTCGCAGCCAGTGCTGCTGTCTTTATAATATCTTTATTTGTTCTATTTCAGTCAAGGCTATAAAGTGCTTTAATAATTTTTATAAACTTGTTAAAGTAAAGGTTTCTTATTGATATGTATTTGTGACAGTGAAGTAGGTAAGTCTTCATTTCTCCTGTCCCACAGTGAACACACACCCTTTGCTCTCTACCAGCTCTCTCTGTGCCTACTTGACTGGTTAGTAAGAAGAACCAGCTTTTTGCAGGGTTCAGGTTTTGGATTTGTAATGTTTTAAAATGTAGAGATATTTTTCCATCTTAAAAATATATCTAAATTAGGCCATATGCTCTCATTGACAAATGCGGAACAATTAGTTCATGCGTTCATGACAAGACGGCTAGATTATTGTAATGCTATTATGGGTGGCTGCCGCGCGCGCTTAATAAACAAACTAGTCTACAGCTGGTCCAAAACGCAGTAGCTTGAGTTCTTACCAGAACCAGGTATGACCAGTGGTGGAGGAAGTACTGAATCTCAGTACTTAAGTAAAAGTACAAATACCCAGATAAATATTTACTTTAGTAAAAGTAGAAGTAACACAATGACAACCATACTTAAGTAAAAAGTAAAAAGTACTTTATTTTAAATGTACTTTAAGTATTAAAAGTAAAAGTACTTGCATAACAATTTATTATCTTAATGTCTATTTTCTAATGATTAATAAAACATTTAATTCTAACACATTCAACCTAATAGCCTACTCCTATAATGATGTTCAATAATGATGGAAAAAAATGTCACCATTTCTGAAACAAGCTTGCAATTAGGCAATATCATGCTTATCCTTAGTACTATATGTTAATAACTATGTTTGGCAGTAAACGCGATTCATTTATGGTGTAATTCTGAACCTCTTGGCTTGCCATAATCCTAACCAAACCAAACATATATTACACACGGTGTGTTTCCTATGCACGTAAAAACAAATTTTCGCGTATGAGTTGCATGATAAACACACTGCGTGCGAGACGCATTTAGTGTGACCGGGTTGATATATTGTATCTATGGCAACCAAACGTCACTGGTGAGACAAACGTGCAACGAACGGACGGTCAGATTACGTTTTGGCAGGGGAAAAACTGAACAGAAAATGTAACGAAAATGTAACAGAAGCTGTAGAAATGTAGTGGAGTAGAAAGTAGAATAATTGCTGCAAAATGTAACGAAGTAAAAGTAAAAAGTATGCACTATTTATTGTACTTAAGTAAAGTAAAGATACGTGAAAAATGTACTTAAGTAAAGTAACGAAGTATTTGTACTTCGTTACATTCCACCACTGGGTATGACCATTTTAGCCTATTAAACATAGCATACATTTTAAAATATTGCTGGTTATTTACAAAGTACTAAAGGGTTCAGCGTTTCCATTTCCAGATCTGACGAAGGAAAGTATTGAAGTACCAACTAGCCTCTCCCTGGAGGATCCCTATACCACTCTACAGGTACAGCTTTGTGAAATTTCGTTTCGTGTACCTACCACGAAGTGATAAAAAAATAAAAAAATCTGTTTCAAAATTTATTGGTAAGACAAGTAGTTTGTTTAGGCATGGATTATGGAATTACAAACCTGCACACATTCAAACGCGCATGTGAACGCGTCACCATTTATCACAGGTTTGCGTTTAAAGTCTTAGCGCCCCCTAGTTTAATAACAAATGATCATTTAGATTGAAGTGAATCAATCAAAACTAACTTTAGCTGGAAAAAAACATTATTCAAGAATATATCGTTCTCTCTCTCTCTCTCTGTTTATTTATCTAACAACATGTAACAGGCTGGAGTGCACAATAAAGCACTACCACAGAACTGTCCTTTCTCTCTCGGTAGACTTGTAGTTTTCAATAGAATCGTCTGGGTTCAGGCTGCTGCGAGCAGTGCCAGCTGCCCAGTGGAAACTTTTGCTGTCAGAGTTTGCTGTCAAACATCTCATCTCAAGTACCAAAAGACAAAAGCCAGTCTTAGGTCCTGTTACTGTAATAAATGTCCTAGTGCCACCATACCATAGGAAGACATTAAGTTACTAAGCTACTGCCCCCCTGACATTTTTGCTGAAATACTTGTATGTAGTGGGTAATACATACTTTTTATTTTAATGATAGAGTTTTGTTTTATTTAGTGACTACAAATGTCAAAAATATCAAGTAGAGAGTAAAAAATGTATATTAGCGCGTTAGTACCCTGAATAAATTAGTACCCATCCCTAAATAGTTTGAAATATTTGTTTCTGTGTTTTGTGTTTGAACAGCACTCAATGCTGTTGCACTGTACAGCCACTTAGTGGTACTGCTGAGCAGGGTAACATTGAATACTCACTGTCTGCCATCTAAAATAATACTGTGTTCCTCAATTACTGTAAATTCTCTTTCTGACACACAAGGTAAATAAGCTAAATCCTAAAAAAAAATGACCATTAAGCTTGCCTTAGTCTGTATATTTTTTAAATTAATTTAAATAAAATAGTCATGAAAGCCCATAACGCACTTTGGATGTTATCACAAACACACTCTTACGCACACTTATCCCCTCAGGTCCTGTTTCAGCAGTGTCTCTATTCCAGTAGCACAGCAAGCAATCAGTCCCTAAGTCTCACTACGGTGGAGAAAGAACAATTATCCCTGTTGTCTCATCTTTATAACATAAAGACTCATATTAGATTACTGCACCCTGCCTTTTCCAGTGCAAAATATGTGCTTTGTCCCAATACACCAAGTTAATTATGCAGAGAAAGGACTAGGACTAGGATGCATGCACACATTCATGGAAAATATGTTTTGTTTGTTACTTTATTCTTTAAAAAATAATATAAATTGATTGTATTATTAATACATTCATAGACTTGGATTAATATATAAGTCATCTTGGCTGCATCATCAGTTTATACCTTCATGTTTCAGATAAATAACCCTATTTGCAAAGTGTTGTTATAGGCCTACAAAAATAATGACTTTTTCAGGAACCGTCTGACAGAATTGTCACCAAAAATAATTCAAGTTGCACAGATGAAATAAAGCTAATATATATATTCTAAAGTCCTACCAATGAATGACACTCTAAATCAGAGTATTGAATATTCAGTCTCCTTGATGATTACTCTCATTTTAAATGGTTTGAGTGTGCCTTTTCGTCCATTGTGGTTCTTTAGGAAAATGCACTAGTCACGGATATGGGGTGGAAGTTGCTATATGGTTTGCATACTCATGACTTTTTAAATTTAAATAGTATGTAAAATAATAAGGCTAGATATGGTAATATTTCAAAAGCTTATGTATGAGCTCATCTTTTGATTTTCTGTATGGTTTTATGCCACCTGTAAGAAAATCTCCTAAATCTGAATATATTTGAATATGGTTAGACCCGTGAGCTGACCAACCAGATGTGGCCTCATTCATCTCACCAAATGGAGCCATTTCCTCCATAAATTATTCATATTCACCAACCTATGCTCTATGCAGACTAATGTAAAAAATGACACACTTTATGTCCTGAAAAATATTCTACAATACACAATAATACACATTTGACACACTATTGTGAGGATAAAGGGATATTTTATTGTTAAATCCCACATTTGTTTGTCATCAGTGGAGTACTAGCATTTAATAGCATTAGTAATTATGATGTTGGCTGTAATTCAGTTGAAACAGTTTTTTGGCATGTCAGAACTAAACAATAGGCTAGGCGTAGAAATGGAACATTATTGTCTTCATTCAGGCCGTTTCAAAATATACACGAAAACAAATTACGGCGGAATTTATCGCACGACCTAATCATATCTGTCATATTCAGAGCCATGGCTCTGGTCATATCCAATCAAAATCGATCATATCCAATCATAGCGCGATGGAGGCTGGATGGATGGAGGCGTTTCCTCCTCTCACGTGACTTCCCCCCATTTAATAAACCTCAAAGAAATTTAATTAACATATAAATAATAACATATAATCATGTAAATAAAAATGACAAATAAACACAACATATCATGATTGAGTCTTTATAAAGAATATTAGGCTTTTCAGAAAATGTGTTAAATAATAGGCTATTATCATCATTAATATATAAATACTGTTAAAACATTTTTCAATTATATATAAATAAAATAAAATATTACGAAGATGGTTTTTAAATAGTATTAAGATTTTTCTTCGAATTGTTCTGACATCAGAAGTACTTGGGATCAATTTGCGCGTACCCTTGCGTGTGCGCATGTGTGCGGGAGCGTGCTCCTCGGCGCGCGGCCGTGGAGGGGGGATTTATTTATGAAAAGAAACAGGAAACTCCGTCGATCTTTTCGACACTTTAACAGCAGTGGGAGAAGCCGAGCGTGTGGCTAGTCATATGATTGAATTTTCGCTTTATTTTTAATCAGCCATGGCCGTCAAGGCATTCGATTGATAACTGACACCCTCCGTTTTTATTTTTTTTTAACTTTAGAAACTCCAGCTCTTGGAAAACTCCAGTTAAAAGGCTGTGCGCGTGTGTGAAAAGAGTTGGGCGTGAGACGTCGGGGTGTCTCCCTCTTTTGAACCACTTGTGTATGATATTTCTTTCTTTCCTCCATTTTTTCGCTGCTTCGACTTCTTATATCGTTAGAAAGCGTTTTAAACTCCAAAAAGATGGGGTGCACCCTGAGCTCGGGCGACAAGAGCGCCCAGGAGAGGAGTAAAATGATTGACAAAAACCTGCGGGATGATGGAGAGAAAGCGTCGCGAGAGGTCAAGCTGCTGCTGCTGGGTGAGTTAGCCGCTACACTGGAAAAGCCATGTAATTGTCACTTAACAGCAAATATAAGCTACTTTAGCATTGGAATTAACATTTTTTTAAGATATGAGTCGAGAATAAAGCAGTCAAGTGCATATTTATGGACACTGGAAACTTTTCTGCCCATACTAGTTGCCGCGTTGGTGTCTCGGCTAGCATGTAAAGCTAATCCACTCAGAATATCGAGTCATTAAACATTATTTTTAATGGTGTACTTTTCATGTTGATACATTAGAGATTAGATAATTGCGTTTTTTATGTTACTGTTTTTCTTTTGTTTTGGGTTTGACTTCTTCAAAGTGCTGGTTTGCATATTCGCAAAAATGGCCAGTTAACGTTAGACGCGAACGGCTCTCGGCTAATCCAGCCAACAAAAGACTAGTTTAATCTAATTTAATCCCCACCGCCTGATTTACTGAGATGGATCTGATAGATTATCCCGACCCTCATCCAATTATGATAAATGAGCTTGTGCTGCTGGGTGCTTGGAGTAAATTGGAGTGGATGATGCTAGATGGGCTTTCAAAAGTGGTCCTGGTGGTCTCACAGACATCATACGAGTCTGGAAACTCAATGGTATATATTTGACTTATTATTTAAACAGGTTTTCAAACAACAAGCTCTTAAACACTAGAGTAGATTTAAAGAAATGCTGAAATAGCAGATATTGTTCTTTTGAGTTGATTTTTGTTGATTTTGCATTTAGACCATGCTTATCCACCTTAGAATATAGTATTATTATTTTATAATAATACTCTAACAACCACTTATAGTCTTAGAATTTGCTTTGGGCTATAACAAAATATTAAGATGTAAAGTTTGTTGCCATTTTTGCAGCATACAAAATGTATGTATAGTTCACAGTTTTCTTTCAATTACCTTAGCAGTAGACTTGTAAATTCATTCTGATTTACATAGAGGCCACTTGTTTTTCAGTTTCTGATTCCTGTTTTGCATATGTTTCTTCTGTACTTTTCCAGTATTTGTGTGCAAGGATTTTTCGGGACATTGAGTAATGAAGCCGAACTAAATTATTAGCTTGTGGTGATTTTAAACATTTGCATCTTTCTTGATTATTGAGGGTGTGTGCAGCTTAAACACAATATTTATTTAATATGAAATGCCACACTCTGTGAAGAGCAGCACTTGGTACTGTTTACATGCAGTTTAATTCATTTTGTAAAGTTGTCAGTTCCCCTGGTTTTTCTTCTTTCAAGTAATAATAATCAACCTTTCACTTAGAATTGCCGGCTTAATTATCTGTTTATTGTACAAACCACTTTCACGTTGGTCTCTTCTTGCTGTGTAAATCATTAGAGGACATAAAACCTGCCCTTATACCGTCAAACTTTAGGGAATTGGTGTTTAATTATGCAGTTAACTAGATTCTCCCTAAGTGCTGAATCATCATACGCCCTCTGTGTGCTAAGTTCTTGGGTTTGTTTGCTTTTTGGCATTGCGGATCTACAGCATATGTCCCTTACGCCTGCTGTAAAACAGGCTGGACTTCCTGTTTAGACTATAGAAGGGGACAAATGGTGACTGCCAGGATTGTTACTAAGAATAAATACACTGCTGAGAACAGAGAACAAAAGTTAGTGAGTGCCACACAAGCGCATATCAAAAACTAATAATTTCTTCATGGTTTAGAGCATGTTGATCGTGCGTCGTGTTGTTGGTTGCCCAGGAACCGAGGAGCCAGATCAAATTACACAGCGCCATAAACGCAGCCGCAGGAGACCAAACAAAAGGTGAAACCAGTGCTTTGGGAGTCAAGTTCACTATGTGGCACCAGAAACTTGGAATGATGCATCTTAGAATAAAGCAGTTATCAGTATTATCAATTTTAGTTCACCCAAAGCTAAAAAAAATGTCATTTACTCACTCGAATGTCGTTCCAAACCTGTAAGACTTTCATCCATCTTTGGAAGGCGGAACACAAATGATTCGAGATCTTTTTGATGAAATCTGAGCGATTTCTGTCCCTCCATCGATAGCTACTCAACTACCACTTTGATGCTTCATAAATATCATAGAGAAATTGTAAAACTAATCCATTTGAATGGAGCGGTTTTGTTCGAATTTTACAATGAGACAATCGCTTTTTTATGATTAATAGATCGAATTTAGGCTTTTATTCACAAACATTCATCAGCTCGCACATCAGTTGTGCTAAACGGAAGCTCAAACATATTTGCTTGACATGCGAGAACCAATGAGGTTTATTCGTGTGTTATGCAGCACGATTGAGTTTCCGACCGCAAGAAGAACCAATGAGTTTTGTTCTTATGCTTGTTTATGTTTGCTAATCAATGTTTATATTTATGTGAATAAAAGCCTAAATCTGCTCAATCATATGGATTAGTTTTACAATTTTTTTATGAACTTTTTGAAGGGTCAAAATGGTAATTGAGTCGAGTGGACTGTCAATGGAGGGACAGAAATCTCTGATTTCATTTAAAATCTTTTTATTTGTTTTTCGAAAATGATTTACGAAAAGTCTTACGGGTTTGTGAACTAAAAAGATTTGAGCAGACTCTCTCACTCAAAATGTTGAACCTACATTGACTTGAATTGAAGTAAAGACCAGAATATCATACAGACTTGGGCTACTATTGGCTTTAAGAATCTGCCCAGAACACCCGAACAACCAAGTAACAGTGCCATGACAATATGGCAATGAGTAGATCTGCACGATATTGGAAAAAAGATGACATTGCGATATTTGGTTTTTCTGCGATTATACAATATATTATGATATAAAAACAATTTCATCAGATGACTTTAATAGCTCTATTTGGAAATATTTAATCATTCTAGAAAGATGTGGGTGATATTGTAGGGGAGTGAATCTGCATTGAAAATAAAAATATTACATGCATAGATATACAACAGGACAAAGATAAATAGTTATTTTTTTAGGCAATTCTAAAAGTACAAATGTATTAATCAAATTTAAAAATAACACTGCATAGTCTTCACTGTATAAATTAAATATAATTTTGCTAAAGTTACAAAAGTGATTCTCTCTTTGTATTTTTTTTTTTTTGATTAACGTTTAAACTGACAGCAGCAGGAATATTAGGCTGCTGTCACTTTAAGAACAAATGTGTGGATCCATATAATGATGCACATAATTTCTTTATGCGCAACTGTTTAGGAGGATATTAAAGAGGCGGGCATTTTGACAATTTTATATGTTTGTGTCTGTTCAAGCACAGAATCTGGTGATCTATTTGTGCGTGTGCAGAAATGGCATGCTAGTTTTGAATTGCTTGAATATTTAAATTGACAACAACTAAAAAGGGTGAAACATTTCCCCATGCAGATTCGACATCTGATTCAAGTTCACCACATTGACAAACACACATTTGACAGTGAAACAATTTGTATAGGCAAAATTTACGAGAGATTTCACAAATGTGTCTGCAGTCTTGTTGTTAATATGGGGTTACAATTGCAAAATTTCTGAGAAATTTCACCAGCTGTCTAATGTCAACTATTAAAAAACACGATAAATGTGTTTGACATGCTGGAAGTGGAACTGTTCCTCATCTATCTGTTGAACTCTTCAATATTTGCTTCTCAGGAAACATTACGATCTTTGTTTGAGTACGATTAATAGTGTGGATGAAGATTAAGGACCTTCAAGCCTCTCATCAACTCGTGTGGGAGTTTTGTGGGTGTCTCTGGGGTAAAAACAGCGCTCCGTGTTCGGTCTCCTCGCAGTAGGGTTGAATCAGTGTGAGAGATGCTGATGTGGCCTAATTGCTATGTTTGTGCTCGGGGACTGAGAGAAAGAGATGTCCTCCCGCAGGGACGTCCTCAACCACAACTGTGATGGTTAATTGAAATGTTTGCTCAGTGAACGAATGAGTCTAGTCTCACCGAAGAGCTGTATGGGACAATTTAAGATCAGCTAGCCTTATTCTGAAATGGAGTAATTTTAATTATAAAAATTATAGAGATTTTGAAACTTTTATTTTGATGTCAGGGAGTATTTACATTTAAAGACTTGCATGTATATACATCTAAATACCCTATTTTAGAGATGAACAGGAATAAATAACATTATAAAGTATATTAAAATTAAGCATATTTTAAATTGAAATGGTATTTCACAATATCACTTTTTACTGTATTTTGTGGTCAGATCTTGATGAGAATTACCACATAAACATTTGAAAATCTTACCTACCCCAAACCTTTCAACAGTATATCATTTTTAAAAGTTTTATTATTTAAAACATTATTAAATAACACGGTTGACCATCCTAAAGTCAACCTTTTTTCCTTACAATGTTTCTGTGGCCTCTTGGGATTCCCTGAACCCCAGTTTGAAACTTTAGTTAACTGTTTCTAAAGTTTTTAATCTTTATATTTGCTGTCTGTCGCCTGCAGTCAATACTGCACTGACATGCTTATCTGGACATATAGCTAATCTGTTTAGAAAAAAAGTCTGTCTCTAATCCCATTACGTTGAGGTGACTTTTAATTAATCTGTTAAGATTAACACCTACACACTTCCTCACATCATTGGTAATTCTTGAAGCCACAGCCAGTTTGTTTTCATTCCTCTTGTTAACATACTGTACAGGGGAGTGAAATATCTGAAATATCAATACGCTTCCTTTTACAGTACAGTACTTGTGTGTACTTGGTGTACTTACCTAGAAAGTACTGGGTAATATAAGGTAAGTACATGGGTTAGGGGTAGGTTCAGGGTTAGTACCCAGTTAGTACCCATTAATTGTAATTACTATAAGTACATTGTATGTACATGGGTAACAGGACTGTGAACGGAAGCGTTACAGAAATATGCACGTAATAAGAATAAAATTGTTTGTTTCTTTGACTATTTTCTTGGTTTGTGCCATTTCACATGACATCAGTTTTCCCACTTCCCTTTAGGGTTTTTAGATCTTGTTTTCATCATGTGAATAGTACAATATAATTTCAGTAAAAGTATTTTTTCCTTTCAAGGTTTAAGTTGATATGCTATTCTCCCCACCCAGTTATTACTTGTGGTGAAATCAAAGGAAATAAGATTTTTGCCCGCTCAATCTGATACTGACAACAAGTACTTTTTTGTGAGCTGGCAGAAGCCACAAATGCTTGATCGTTTCTAGTCAGGTCCTCATACTCTTTTATGGAGCAGGGAAAGGTCTGGAATGTTTGGGTGTGTGTCCATCTGGCTAACACACTCTCTTTCTCCCTCACAGGGGCTGGTGAATCTGGGAAGAGTACAATTGTCAAACAGATGAAGTAAGTTTCACCCCCAAATGTCTCATCATAATGTGTCATACTAGTTTCATAACATTTGGAAGTTACGCAGATAGCAGTGTTTAAATTAAGTGTGCATTACATAATCATTGATTATTGACATGACTTATTAAGGGACTTCCCTGGGTTTGTCAGACTATAATAACCTTTTAGCATTTTAAACATATTTAAAAAAATAGATTGGTGCAGTGATGACGTTTTTTGTTACCAGTCTGGTTCCAACAACAAAAACCCAATAGAAATTTTTTATTAGCTTTTGGATTATTGCAGAAAATAAACTGTCCAACAAAAGAATGTTTATAATTCTTACACATTTTGTTCATGATAATCTTCACATGAACACAACTTATGTATTTTGAAGCCTAAACACAATTTGGAAGTAAAAAGCTTTGCATAGTTAATAAACAAACTACACCACTATCGCATAACTTTGTCACCACCTTAAAGTCAGGTTTGGCTGTTTTCAGTGCAGCTAGCAATAGCAAACTAGCTTTGAAAGCAGGACGTTTAGAGACTAAAATTATTATTTTTTTGATACCAATACCAAATCAAGAATTGCCTATTTCTTTTAGGCCTAAAATAGGCCTATTTCTTACAAGGCGTTTCACATGCACCTCCTTTGCGCAGGTCTGTACTCTTTGAATGTTGTGATAACCTAATGTAAATAAATCACTGACAAACATGCTCATGCTCTTATTATAGTCATATAGCCTATAAATCATTTTAGCTGATGTTTTGTATGCTTTATTTTAGCAGCTTGCAAATTACTTATGCTATCTATGAAAGTTGGGGGTAAAGTTAGCAATACCCGTTCTTGTCTTAGGACAAGTTTTATTAACTTTTTTGATTCACTTCAAATGTTGACTACTGTAGTTTAAATCTCAGCGACGTTTGTGTTCTTCGTTGAATTTAAGCGCTTCTCAGTGTGACTGACACCGATTGATCTGCGAGTAAACGCAACTGCTATAGCCGTTTAAACTTTGAGCTGATAAATGGTCAAATGAGTAGCACTCGATCGACATTTGATGCGTAAATATTATAACGAGCGTTTATTGCTTTATCAAAAAATTCTATTGCGATAATTAGCATTATCGTTTTATCGCCCAGCCTTATAATATGATCAAACGTGAAAATATCTTGAGCTTGTTTTCCATACACATTTTTTTCAGGCTTTTAACCAAATACCCCACTGATGGGTATGATGGAACTGCAAGTGCTAAAATGCTAACTTCTTTCTGGGTTTTGGCCAACAAAAAATGGATCGTCCATGCAGAGCAAATATAATGATATACCTGCACTTTTAAAATATGTTCAGCAGAACGCTTCCAGCCTTTTCATCCTGGATTCATAATGTACATTCCAGGGACTGTCAGCTTTATTACTTCACTTAATGGCGTTGTCTTTCTCCCACAGAATCATCCATGAAGCAGGCTACTCAGAGGAAGAGTGCAAACAGTACAGAGCCGTGGTGTACAGCAACACTATCCAGTCCATCATCGCCATCATAAGGGCCATGGGCCGCCTCAAGATTGACTTTGCGGATGCTGGGCGGGCTGTAAGTGCTGCTGTTATAAAGTAAAGTGGGGTTGAATGCCTACCAAACGCATTCCTGGCCTCTTATTTATGTTATGATAAAGTATCAAAAGGAAATCAAGAGAACGATGGATTTGATTGGCTCTCTTTCAGGATGACGCTAGGCAGCTGTTTGTTCTGGCCGGCTCTGCAGATGAGGGATACATGACAAGCGAGCTTGCTGGAATCATCCAGCGGCTGTGGAAGGATGGAGGCGTGCAGGCTTGTTTCAGTCGCTCCAGAGAGTACCAGCTCAATGACTCTGCTTCATAGTGAGTTTACCTCTCTCAGTTTTTTGGCATATTTTCTGCCCATGTCCCACATAATTAACTTTGCTCTCCCCACATATTGCAGCTCCTTTTCCATTGTGGCCACTGACCACGTCATTGACTCGTGTACTGCGTGCGGACATTTCTATTACATTGAGCCGAGTTATTATTGACATTATTCCATCCATTATGGCCCATGATTCAAATATGCTGTATGCAAACTTTGAGAACACGGGACAAATTTGCATTTTCGAGAAGCATGCAGTAAACCCTTACCTTTTGCATACAACCCAGATGAAAAAGACATCTTTACAATTGACAATTCTGTGGAATAATAAAAAGATAAACCATTTTGAATTAATTTAACTCTACCATTTGAAAGTGTAGGGTTGGCCAAAAAAAGTCTCTTATTCTCAACAAGGCTAGATTTATTTGATGTTATTTAATGACAGTAAAAACAGTAATATTCTGATACTTTATTACATTTTAAAATAACTCATTTGTATTTGAATATTTTTTTAATGTAATTTATTTTTGAAAATTAAATTTTCAGCATCATTACTGAAAAGTATGCTGTTTAAAGTCATTTCCAGGTCTGGTTAATTATAGAAAAGTTTGTGTTACCAGACTGTTGCCCCTATTCAGTTTTCTAAAATAGAAAATTAGGAATATCTGAAAGTACATTTATGATACAAGCAGAGTTTTTTTTCTTCTTTTTTTTCTTTTTTTTTCTTTTTTTTTAATGGCTGAAGTCTAGTGATCGTCGAACACAATTGAATAAAGACGTACATTTTCATTATGCCAGGCTCTGTCTTTTACCATAAGCCAAGCTCTTTTGAACACTAGTGGAATGTGTGTGTGCCACTCAAACTAGCAACAGACAAAGGAGCAAATGATCATCTAAATCAGACTGTATTTTGCGGTTTTCTGATCAGTCAACATCAAACTTATGTGTCAGAGGTAAATAAGGCATTTTAGGTTTCTACTCATTTCAAGAAAACCAGTACAACAACCTAAGAATATTTACAGATGACTGTACTATGTACCAAATGTAATACCATTTGTTATAGAAATGTTAAATGTGTATGAACCATTTGTTAAATAGTATGAATGAAATAGAAAAGTATGGAATTTTAGTATGGAGGAACCGTGATTACTCCAAGCTGATGAAAAATAATGACCATTTTCAAACAGGTTTAGCTAAAGTCTGTCATTGGGAAGACAGAGACCGGACCGCCTCAAACTTGCACTATTGGTTGAGCCAGGTTTTTACTATAATTTGATGGTTAGGATACTCAAACCAAGCAATAGCATTATAGTTACACTATTCTGTGAAATCAGCTTATTTTTTTTAAATTAAGGAGTAAGGACTTTTCACCAATGAAGTGAAGTTTGAATAATTGATTTTTGTATAATAAAAATAATAATCAATCTGTATTTTCTCTCTATAGTTACCTGAATGACCTAGACAGAGTATCCAGTCCTTCTTATGTTCCAACTCAGCAGGATGTCTTGAGGACCAGGGTGAAGACTACTGGTATTGTGGAGACCCACTTCACTTTCAAGGACCTTCACTTCAAGTGAGTATTGCCAACTGCACACAGCAAAACAATGATAAAATCCATGTTTTCTGAAACGTGCAGTACCGAGTGTGAACGGCGTTTGACTTTGTCTGATGTGGGCATGCATGTGCTTCACTTTTTATAGTAGTCTTTGTTTGAGTACTTGAAATTATCATTGTGTGCTTAGCGTGACTATCTCAGACTCGGAGTGCATCTCACCACCCACATCTCCTCTACTTTCAGAATGTTTGATGTGGGCGGCCAGAGGTCAGAGAGGAAGAAATGGATCCACTGCTTTGAGGGAGTGACCGCCATCATCTTTTGCGTCTCTCTCAGCGACTACGACCTCGTCCTGGCTGAAGATGAGGAAATGGTGAGCACTCAGACCAGATTTCTTTTCAGCGTCACAAAACTTCGCTTATTAAAGTTCCTCTCAAACAGTGCTTGGTTTCTTCTCTTGTAGAACCGAATGCATGAGAGCATGAAGCTGTTTGACAGCATCTGCAACAACAAATGGTTCACGGACACCTCCATCATCCTGTTTCTCAACAAAAAGGATCTGTTTGACGATAAGATCAAAAAAAGCCCGCTTACTATTTGTTTCCCAGAGTATACTGGTATGAATAGCTTAATCTCTCATTCCTATTTATTAAGTTATTTGAAATGTCATTTATAAATATATATATATTTTCTAGAATATTTAATGTGATAGAAAATGAATGATTCTATTTCTACAATATTAGAAAAAAATATAAATTATGTCATTTTAATATGCTTTCTGTCTCTATATTTTAGAACATTACAAAAAAAAAGAATGAATAAATGATAAAATGTGATGCTTTTCTGTCTCATTGGCATTTCCCCATTTCAACTGTGTGAAACTCTCTCCAAGGATCCAGCACGTACGAGGACGCGGCCGCTTACATTCAGTGTCAGTTTGAGGACCTGAATAAGAGGAAGGACACCAAAGAGATCTACTCCCACTTCACTTGCGCCACCGATACCAAAAACGTGCAGTTCGTCTTTGACGCCGTCACTGACGTCATCATCAAAAACAACCTTAAGGACTGTGGTCTCTTCTAAAACGAGCCATCTCACCGGTGAGCAGAAGCAGTAATTTCAATGAGTTCATTATGATTTGGGTAAAACTTCATATTTATCCTTCCAACGTTTACTTCCGCAGTGTGACGCGAGTGGCCTGACGTGAAACCTTTGGCGAGAACCAGAGTTAGGAGGAAGGTCAACCATGAACCTGAATGTTGAATGCGTTACTTAACTTTATATTTATGTTCTCCGAACATTTTAGAGTTTTTTTTAGGGCGTTTTAGAGGGGAGAAAAAAAGCATTTTGTGTAAAATATTTGTACAACTGTTATTGTTGCTGGAATTTTTCACCGTTTTAAGACGTTGACTTTACAGGTCTTTTTTTAAAGGGTATTTTTCATTCAAAGGGTTTTTGGGAACATTTTTCTGTCTCTACTCTGAATATTAAGGTCATGTGCCTTGCAGTTAGTGCTGCAGTGCTCCCCACCAAGTTAAATATGAGCCAGTTGATGTTTATCCACACGGCTAGTATCTGTTCAGTAGTAGTCTAGACCATTGAAAGCTAGATATTTTTAAGACCAAACTCCTGTGGGTGATCTCAGAGCTGTGAATTGTAAATGGTGAGTCAGAATCCAAGAACAGCTGTTATTACCAGCACAGTGTGTGCATATTATGTCAGATTTGCCTGTGATTGGCATGATGGAAAAGCTGTGGTGAGCCCTGAAATTTGCTGATGAATTGGTTCCTCTGCACCTGCAAATCATGAACTGTTTTAATGGAGAACTCTGCAAATGGTCAACATTTTGCATTAATAGGCATTTTTACTGATCAAAGGGAACCACTTTTGAATACATTAAAAGGGACCAAAGAATTTCTCCTTACAATTCCTGTAACGCTTTTCATTTTTGCACTAGGTCCATATATACCCATGTTGCATAACAAATTTTTGACAACCTGTAGAATGTAATGTTTCATAGAAGCCTTCAGTAGGAGCACAAACGCCTTTTCTGATAGTAACACGGTCAATTAAATGGCAATTAAACTACTCATCCCTTAAATGTAGGTTCTTGTTGGATGGGAACAAATGTTGACTAATATCCACTATTTTGCTAATAAAAATGCTGTTGAAATAGCGGCATCCTGAAATAAGACTTCTGGTTCGAAGAGTTATTTTTTCACTTTTAAAATGACAATAGTGCATTAATTATCCTCTTTATATTAACCCGGAAACATATGCAAGAGTGCCTTTGCTTTAAATAGAGGGTTTTGAAGTATGTGAGAGATCATAAATGAATATTTCCCCTATAGGAAAGCACTAGTTCTTGCATGACATAAGGTTGTTAAAACACTGATGCACACTGCACTCTTGTGGCCAAGACAAGACAAGGCAGAAGTGTTTCCCAGTGGCCTTTAGTTGTCATGGTATAACAGGCTGGGAAATTATTTGAATGATTTGAATAGGAAAGAGTTTAGATTAAACATTTATCCTCTGTCCTTCATAGCATTTTTTTTAATACTAGAAGTCTTTAAAGCCACCTTTCCACTTTATATAAAAGTCCCTAATGTTTATTTGTTTTTGTTTTTTGCAGCAATGCCTTTAGAGATCCATTTTAGATTGGTCCTTTATTTTGTCTATTGGGAATTGATTGGATGGTTTGCTATTGGTCTATCTCATGTGAGTGACAGGTTGATCCTGCCCTCGTGTCCGCAAACGTGTCCTCAGAGAAGAGACTCCAAGAGTGAGATGTTTTTTTAATTAAAGATGATGAGAGCTGATGAATTAAAAAAAATGTGCATGGATAAGTCATTTATATTAAGGATGCTGTAATATTCCATAAAGTTTTGTTTATTTTGATTTCATGGTGATTTTATTCATTAGATCATCCAAATGTCCATGTGACACAAGCTCTATTTTATCTTAAAATTGGGTTAAAATGTAAGTGATTTGACTAATTTTCTCAGGCCTCATGTGGGGAGATCAAAGAGATGACCAATAATGTGGAAGGTAAGAAAGGGATGGAGAACCTGATCGGAAGAATCCATACTTTATCACACCGGAGCTCCATCTCTGTCTGTTTGATCAACCACATAACATTAACATTATAGATTAGCCTGACTATTTTAGCTACTTTAATCCACTCCGTGTACTTTGTGCATGCCAAATGGGTGCAATTATTTCAGAATTATTGCATATGCCAAGGCACGATAGCTTTTAGGGTGAATTTATAGGCATTTATTGCTGAATAAGATCCCTTGTGTGGTAGTAATACTATATAATGGATTTTAACTAATGGACATTAGATGTTGATTGAACATGTACATTTTTTTAAAGTTTTTATTATAGCTCATATCCTGATTATAATAAAGTGGGACTAGGGGGGCTCCGTAGTTGACAATAATAAGTCTAGCAAAAAAATATAGACCTTTTATGGCTGGAGAAATCGAAAAGCCTTGTAATCCTAATCCAGACAAAATTTACTGAACACTTTATCCGCTTTGATCTGCATATAATCTGAATGATCTAATTATCAAAAATGTTGCTGAATCTCGTCCATTTTTTAAACAACCATTATTATTAATCATACAAACAAAAATTATTATGAATTTAGAATCCTGGATGAGTTTAGAATTATTTCATTACTCGTGGAAACGATGGATGCATTTAACGGTATCCATTGACTTCCATAGTATTTTTTTTTCCTACTAGGAAGTCAATGGGGCTCATCAACCGTTTGATTACCAAAATTCTTTTAAAAGATGTTTTGTGTTCAGCAGAAGAAAGAAACAACATGATGGTGAGTAAATGATGCCAAAATCTTCATTTTTGGGTGAGCTATCCTTTTAATATTGAATGAAAAGTAACGTTAGTTGCAATGTAAACAAAAGGTTTTTCGTTGTTGTCTTGATTCTTGTCAAAGCTTCCTACCTAGATAGCATTTTTGGCCAAAATTGCTGTCTAGGTAGACTCGTATTCTATTATATGAGTTTAAAAAATTTTTCTAACTGCACTTAAACGGTTCTAAGTGAGCTTTTACTAATGTTATGAGTCGATCCTTCAAAGAAATGATTCTTTTTCCTGCGACGTTGGGGTGGGAATTGAGAGTCGATTCCTCAAAGATAGTTCAACGCAGCAAAATTCGACAGAACACCGGGCGTGACTGTGTTTAATACCTGTTAACCAACTACTCATTATAAATAGAAGATTACAAGTGGGTATTTTGATTCTTCCAAATAACTTGAATATTTTAAATCCATTTACCAAAAATATTCGTTCACTGATTCCTTCGTTGACTCTTTCTGCAGGTTACATACTGTGACGGTACAGTTAGGCCTACACACCAGAAAGTGGCGACCAGTGAATGTCTCTTGGAGTATTATTTACAGGTGAGTGAGTCTCTTAACTGGTTTCGTTAAAGTTACCATGAAATCAAAACGGACCGTTCTTATTTAAAAATGGTACAGTAGCTATGTATCATAAATTATTTATCTGTGTAGCCTACATAACGTTTTCACACAGATGTATGTCACATTAGGGAACTTTTAAAGAATAATCTAATGTATACTTATTATATTGAGTGCATGCATGCTACCCTTGGACACTGTCTGGCCACACCCTAGCAACCATTAAGAGCACCCTAGCAACCGTATATCAAGAAGGCCATATCTCAGCACCAGAACATCACAAAGACACAGGGTTTGACTCTTGATTCGGGTAGACATCCAGTCTTTTAGTTTAATAACTGTGTAGCAACACCCTAGCAACCATTTAGAGCACCCTAGCAACTGTATGATATGAATAAACCATATCTCAGCACCTGAACATCACAGAGACACAGGGTTTGAATATTGATTTGGGCAGACCAAGTCTTTTAGTTTCAACCTGGTAACTGTGTAGCCACACCCTAGCAACCATTTAGAGCACCCTAGCAACCGTATGATATGAATAAGCCATATCTCAACACCAAAACATCACAAAGACACAGGGTTTAACTCTTGATTTGGGCAGACATCCAGTGCCAGTCTTTAAGTTTCAACCTGGTAACTGTGTAGCCACACCCTAGCAACCATTTAGCGCACCCTAGCAACCGTATGACACCATGAGTACGCCATATCTCAGAACCAGACACAGGGTTCGACTCTTGATTCGGGCAGACATCCAGTCTATTAGTTTCAACCTGGTAACTCTGTAGCCACACCCTAGCAACCATTAAGAACACCCTAGTAGCCATATGGGAACATAAACAGTGTCATATCTTATACAGTGATTTCTCAGTATCGCAACATTGCACAGACCTGGGAGTTAGCTTTCTAGCAATCACGCACAAGAAAATGTACATGTCTAGTTTTTTTTTTATTGTTATACTTTTTATATTTGAGTTGGAGTTAATAACCCAACAGATTAAAAAACAAAACAAAAAACAGAAGAATAGAAAATGTAAAGATTTTTCCTGCCAATCCTGCCAAAAGAAAAAAAATCACATTCAGTTTTTTCCCCCTTATGAATCGAAATATTTGTTCTTGAATCAGATCTTGGTAATAGACTCGATCTGTTCCATAAACTTTACAATCATACAACATAACGTCGTGTTTAAGCCACCTTCCATTGCACATCTCCCTTCTCTTTTCCTCCAAGACACTTTTGCGTGAATCCCGCTCTAAGGAATGCACTAGCATTCCTGCCTCCTCGTAGACATCACATCCGGGTCACTCGGCAGTCAGCGTGTAAGCGAGCGTGCTCCTCCATCCAGTTGCGTACTGCTGCTGCAGCTCTCAGCGCAACTCCACCGCATGCAACATGGATACTACGAGCAGCGGCCAGCCGCGGAGGATCTGAGCCCGCCTCGGGACACGCCACACTGGGGCAGGGATGAGGTGCCATCCAGCAGACGCACACTGGTAGGCGAGTCGTCAATTGTCAGCGATGTCAAAGAGTCTGAA
Organism: Pimephales promelas; assembly: GCF_016745375.1. Next base: position 2,199,575 of record NW_024121865.1, on the reverse strand, counting down.
GAAGAAGAACCACTGGACGAACAAAGTCCACGAAGCGGTGCTCACCAGGAATAAGGAGGGCGAGCTGGGGTTTGACTTGAAAGGGGGCGCCGAGAATGGCAATTTCCCTTATTTTGGGGAGGTGAAGCAGGGTAAGGTGGCCGTCCAGAGCGGCAAGCTGTCCCAGGACGAGCTGCTCTTGGAGGTCAACGATACACCGGTGGCAGGGCTCACCATCAGGGATGTGCTGGCCGTGATCAAGCACTGCAAAGACCCGTTCCGGCTGAAGTGCGTGAAGCAAGGTGAGGATAAACATCTCTGGGTGAGAGCGAGGGAGCGACCCCTCCGCTGTCTGGGACTGCTGTCTGTCTGCACATGATTTCAGCAGAAATCCTGCTTGTACACACAAAGGTGCATTTGGATACGGCGCGCGATCCGTGTGGTTATCGATTCGATTGTAGCCGCGAACGTCTTCGCTTGTGGCAACTGAAGTTACAATGTAGCGGATTGTCACACACACGTTTCAATATAATTAGATATTTGTTTGGTTTTTAAGCACCGTGGAATCATGCGCGAGGGGGCAGAGGTTGTTCCTCCCCGTGTCGGAGATATTTTGGCCCGAGGGTCCGCCATGGGCGAACTGGGCGAATATTTGAAGGCAATTTCATTGATCTCGTAAATTGCACGGCGGCTGTGGCAAGCCTTTTAAACATTTATTCCGTTCCGTTTACGTAAGTAGTAGCTATGGTTACTAGTTCTTAAATTAGTAGAATAAATTATCAGTATTTTACTAGTAGGCTAAGCCTATTATTAATTGAGCAGTGAGTAGCTAATCCAGTGTTGACCTAAATTATTTTTAAATCTCAGTTGCTTTATTAGAGACTAGTAGGTGGTGATCCAGTAGTGACAATTAAAACAACCTGATCATTGACAATTAAAGCAGCACTATGTCGTTTTTTTCAACCTTTATAATATTTTTCCAAAACCCTTGAGATGGTACATCGACTTACAATAGGTTGAATGACAGGTCTGCCATAGCCTGACGGTGTCTGTATTGCTTTTACTGGCACTCTAACTTCGGGGAGCGAGTAGGAACCCGAGCACAAAAAGAATGACAAAATTCGACTGCTTTACGGCATACGTCACTTCCCGTCACTTCCCACACGCCCAACGGGCGTTTTTTTTTTTTACCTCTGTATGTTGTCATGGCTGAAGCAGCGAGTGAAACCAAATGTGAAGTGCGTCAGGAAACAGAGCGCGCGGGCGATTACTACTTTTGGTATTGTGTTGTGTAGCTTCACACCTTGCCGCATCCAGTGTAGACTGTGTTGCTTTTTTTTGAGGGCGCTTACTGAGTTTGGTAGGGGCTACATTCTTGCAAGTAAATAATACATGATTAGACGAACAAAATAATCGATCAGGATAGCTATCCCATGTCTGCAGGCTGATAGTCATGTTTGTTACTTATTTTTCTGGTGAGAGTGCCTCAGGCTGTAATGCAAATCGATTTTTCAAATTTGTAATGATAATAATAATAGTGGGGATAAACACTAATGTTATGTATTATGTGTAAATATGTACCATGAAAAGTTGGAATAAATACTAGTAACATCTGGGATATTGAAAAGATCCTAGTCCAGTAGTGTTCAGGGATGAATGTTAAAATGGCTTGCCATAAGGTGGCAGCTCTTAACCTGTTAACTGTCACCCCCCCTTTTTTGAATAGACATGAAAATGCACATTTCGAACTTAAATGGTTGTAATTCAAGAATGCTTTGGAATATAGACATATGATTGGTCTTGTTTTAAAGAAGACATTTGGCAGATTTTTGTAGAAGTGAAATAAATTAAGAAAGTGAAACAGAAAAAAAGTTATAGAGGTTTGAGTTTATGGAAATGTACAATGTAAAAATATTAATTATTCATATTTTACATAAAATATATATTTTCAAAACCTGGGCTACTCTAAAACGGCAGAAAAATCAAAGCCAAAAATCTGAACAAGTTGTGTTTCAAATTTTAGGTTGATATCTCAAAAAATGAGCTTTCAGTAAGATTTTGTTTGAGCGCAGTACCAAACTTTTTCACTAGGGCACAATCAGACTCCATTACTGCCCATATAAGGGCGCCTGCATTTCCATTCGTGTTTTGAGTGATATGAACCATTATTTTCACAATTTTCATACAATTTCTGAAGTAGAGATCCTATTCAGAAGTAGTATGGGAAGTTTGGCAGATTTTGATATGAATTGAACCTCTAAGAAACACATACAAAGAACACGCATGTAAGTCATAGCTAGCTGCCACGTCACAAATGGTGAATTTATTATTTTTTTCTTGATATTTCAAACTTTTCAGACCTTTTTTTTTCCAAAATAATTGAATGGATTCTATCTTTTGAACTTTTGGCATGAAAACAAACTGAGGTTTCTACCATTTTTTCATGATTTTTCATGTTTACTGCTATTTTAAAATAAAGGTCTGAACACGCCTTATGAGTATGAAAATATTCTTGTTTTATATTGATAAATTATGACTCCTCTGTAATATATTTTGAAAATCAGTCACCAAATATGGAAACTAGAGATTGTAAGCTTTCAAATGATATATAGTTTGTCAATATTATTTAAGGTATTTACTAAGATATTATTGTTTTAAAAATATAGTGGCAAACGTCCCACCTGTGGGACGGTGACAGTTAAGTGGTTAAAAAAACAATGGTATTCGGTGGAGAAAAGGAGAGGGTACTTGCTGTGTAAATGGGAAGAGTGATGCTATCTCTCGCATAGATGTTGACTTACAGTGATGGGATTTGAAGGCATGCATCTTGTCTTTACGTCTACAGTGCTGAGTTTTCAACAATGCTTATAGTACATTTGCAGTGTTTTTCGCTCTTGTTTAAAGCGAACTTCAGCCCCCGGGCCAGCGCTTTGGAGAGCATCCCCAGTTCCCAAGTGAAAGCAAAAAATATCTTCATGCAAGCAATGGTTGTGTCTAGGGAGATCCAGATCAGTGGACAGAGTGAGTAAATATTGACTGGCTGCTGAAGTTCAGAGCTTGGGGAACTTCTCCGAAAGGCATTTTATAGTGTGCGTATATTGTAAAGACAGTAAGAACAGAGGCTAGCTGAATAAATTGATTTAATGATTGATATCTGGTACAGTAAGGCATTTGAATGCAGGAATGGACTGGCCATAGATGCACCATGATTTGTCATTGTAGCGAAACACTTCTTGCGAATATCCGAATTTGGGATTTAAACCTGTATTCAATTAGAAGATTCTCTAAACATCTTATTCCGGTGGTGTTTTTTCTAATAGTTGTGTAATTTGATTCTCCCACTAAGCTAAAAAAAAAAACAGGTATTTAAAGGGATAGTTCACCCAAAAAGGAAAGTTCTGTCATTTACTCAACCTCAGGTTGTTCCAAATCTGTACGAGTTTCTTTCTTCTTTGTAACACAAAAGAAGGTATTTTGAATAACGTTCATTCGCCACAATTCAATTCACACGCAACATCTCTGGGATAAATCAAGATTAACAAAAATGTGAATCAACTTATTATTATTATTAGTATTATATTATTATTTTTTTATTAAATTGAGTTAATTAGGCTATCACACTGATGACAGTTGACAGATGTGAGTGTTAACATTTTTTGTTACAACGAACAAAACGGATATATTCACCTCAGAGAAGAAGGTTCAGGGATTTTATTTTGTGTTGTATTTTTGTTAATATTGATTTCTCAAAACTTGTGTGCTTTTTATGGGCGAGACAGCGTGAACTGTGGCGCTAACAGAGTCAAACGAATGAGAACAATGGCCAAGATCATGACTTTTGCTAAATAATACAGTCAATTTGTATCATATACCCCCAGAACACTTGGATATGACATGTCACATGGGATCATTCTAAGATAGGTTCGCATCTTTATAAAAAAGCTTGGTGCTGGTCGCTAGTCACTGCCATTATATGGACGAGGACGAGTGGGACATTAGTAAAAAAAAAAAACCTAATTTTGTGGTCCATAAAAGAAAGAAGGGCAGATGGCATTAGAACAACACCAGGGTGAGTAAATAATGACTTTTCGTTTAAGGGTGACCTGTCCCTTTAAGACATATGTACAACAACAAGAGACAGTAGGTAATAGTTTGTATTATATGCTTTCCTGTGGGATTTGTTGGGCCGACTGCCACAGCATATGTTATTTTTGTCTCAGTCAGTCCATCCTACTTTGATGTGATGGAGAAGATGGTGTGTTTGTATTGGTGTGTCTTGGTGCATGTCCAGGACTCACTTTTGTGGCTTGGTGGTTACAGGGACTTTGATGCCCAACTTGTCATAATGACCCAATTCTGACAGTTATATAAATATCAAGCTAAATAGTCAACTAGGCTGCCTTCATACATCACATTTCTGCGAAGCACCACGTTTCATTTGGAATAAAGCACGTCTATTGCGGTCTTATTTTAGAAGTCGTCTTTCATGTTTCCATTTAATCTTCTGGGCCAGATATTTGGTTTAGTGGTCTCGTAATCCTGTGCCACCACTACTTTGTCCTCAGCTCATCGAACGATCCGAATCGGTGCTGCGACCTCCAGGTTTCCCAGCCTCTTATGATGTGCTGTCAGTTTTTAAATATCAGCAGTATAATCTCATTATTTTTCAGTTGTGAAGTGCAATAATTGGTTATATAACATATTCAGTGTGCACAAATGGATTTGGAAACTGATTAACACGAACATGACTCTGAGCAGATTTCTGCAGCCTCGGGGGTTTAACTTATTTTGCTTTGAAGTGTAGTTTATCCATGACAGTCATTATTCTGTCATAATGTTCGGCATTTTCCTTAGAGATGGGGATAGATTTGGTATTTCATCTCACATTTAGTCATTTTTAAATAAGTCATCTTCTTTCATCTGTACTCTTATGATCTCACTTTCCTTTGCATCTCTAAAGAGTACACATAAGAGTGGGGTAAGATGTGTCGCCCCTTATTTTAGCAAACTGTGCAGAATGTTGATCATATATTTAGAAAGAACCTGTCACCTACAGCCAGACTGAGAGATGCACATGAGAAAAGCAAAACGTGTTATGCTACGAATGAACATTTTCTACATGATTGATAGGATTATTTAGATATACATGGTCCGGTGATGTCAGACAACATATTAAGTAGACCCAGACCGATATATCGGCAGGCCGATATTATCGGCCGACATTAGGCATTTTCCAAAGTATCGGCAGTTATAATGGCCGATAAATGAATATTTCAAAAATAAAAACGGACGAAACACGCTTCTACCATGTCATGAGGGTTGGAGTTGTAGTTTGTCCACCAGAGGGCACTCTACACCTTCCCTGTTGGCAACACTCGTGTATAACGCGCCACATATCCTGCAACCTGGATCTAGCTTATAAGGCAATGTAGGGACTAATATCAGAACTTTAATATATTTTGATGTTCCTCTGTTCTGTTGTGACAATAAAAGAAACGAGTTTCTTTTTAAAATGCATCATTATTTTAGTTAAAACTCATAAATAACTAAAAATAACTAATGTTAGGGAAAACTGTTAATGTTTTGTTGCGCGTTTCTGAAAGAAAAAAATATCGGCCGATATATCGGACTATCGGATTTTAAAAACAAATATTTGGGTCGGTATCGGCCTTCAAAGTCCTTTATCAGTCGGGCTCTAATATTAAGGTGTTTTTATTTTTATTAACGATAATAATTAGTAATGATTGCCTAGAGGACAGTTTAAGTAAATAAAAAAAAGCTCATCTTACCAAAAAAACCTCCATAAAGGTAGTCCAATCACAACCCAAACGTGTTTTCGGAAGTGATTCGATACTTTTTCGATACTATTCGATACTATTTGGCATGTTGTGATTGGTTACGAAACAAACAAGAACCAATTGACCCTTCGCTAAGCCACGCCCGAAAACCGCCACTGGCCAATCATGTCTTAGCAACCGTAACTATGCGCGGGAGGTCTGGCAAGCTTTCGAACGAGGGAACATGCTGAAGCATTGTGCGTATGGATTGTGCAAATCTGATACTGGTATACTAAAAGTTTGCACGGGGGAGAGGAATTATTTTCCTTCCAGAAAATCTAAAAGCCAAAGGGAAAATGATTGCCGTGATCTAGCATCTATGTGCGAGACCCATTCACTGGTAAATGTCGACATGCTTAACAAAAACACCCATTGCTTGGAAATATTGACGGTTCTTTGGCCATAATGATAACGTAAAATAAGACGATTAAAGAGACAAGACAAAGGCTCACTGACATACTTTAAAATATATTTCAGCATTTTGTTAATCGACGTCCTACTAACGTTACCCCTTACTAAGTAACTTAACCCAATCCGATCGCGGCTCTCCCGGTATTAGTGTTATTCCACAAGATTTATTGATAAGCTGTTTGATTTATAATTATTACGATTATTTTCACATACCCTGCTGTGTATGAACATAGCTGTTCCTCAATTTGTGTTTCCCATGTGAACGGTCAGCGTATGAAGCGCTGCTGCTTGCGCTGGGACTATAACGTTAGGCTTTAACTTCAATTTTTAAGAAATTATTCTCTAATCGGTTGCATATAATGTCGTGAATATATCCCTCAAATGCATACTGTAGTCCATTTTGTCTTTCTCTCTCAGATATTTCACTTGTTCGCCAAAAATTACTAATTATCTCATTGAAATGTCTGATACCGGGTGCATCCACACTATAATAGATGGGCCAGCCGCGAAAGCTTGACAGGCGTAGCAACAGTAACTAGGGAGGGCGGGGCTTAGCGAAGGGTCAATTGCATGCAATTCTGAAACATGGTGTTGCAGTCATATTTTTGGTCACCTGAATGGTTTGTCCTGAATTGGCTTTTATTGTATGGAAAGGAGCAGCGTGAACAAACTGCTAAACATCTCTTTTTGTGTTCAACAGAAGAGGAATCTGGCATTTGTCCTCTTCGTTGTAATAACACTACATATTTATTAGATGCAGTCTGTCTTTTGGCTGGTTGCAAATCTGGAAACAATTCCCTAAGAGAGCTGTGAATGTTCTTTAGCTTCAGCACATTATGCAATGTAACATTCCAGCTGTTTTGGCAATTTGGTCTAGACCTAAAGGATGAAACGCACCTTTCGCCACCGCATCCGATTAATCACGAAAATAGGAAATGCTCCATAAAGCCACTAGCAGCACAGAGCATTATATTCTGCAGTCTTCCACTCACTAAGCAAGTGGAGCACAAGTGCCGCCTAATTTGTAAAGCAGATCCATCTGGAATCCCTCTAGGCTGCTTATTGGGATTATGATGGTTTTTAATGTGCTTACCAAAGTGACTGATTGCAATCAACCGGACAGAACTGCAAGGTTCCCATCAGACAGAATGATATACTTTATGTTGATGTTGTGATTGCCATTTTGAAGTGGTTACACCCTCGACCAATCAGGGCACAGAAGCGCCTTTGATCCATTATTAAGTCACGAGTACAAACGCACGAGATGTCAAAGACAGCCGTCTTGAATGTTAACATGACAAACGCGGGATGGGAGATTTTCATTTTTATGAAACTGTTTCTCAAACTGGCTGCCTTACTTTGATTATCCGCATGAGAAAAACATATTTAGTAAATAATTAATCATGATATGGGTTCTTATCCTTTAGATCTGTGCATAAAAACACTTGGCCATCTGTCATGAAGTGAACGGCAGTTCATTTCGGCTCTGTGCTCTCTACACTGCAGGAAACGGAGATCTCGCTTTGCCGGATAGACTTATAAAAGAGCAGATTTAATTTTCTTTAATGCACAAGTTTCTCATTCTCTATTCTTTCTTTCTTCTATTGTGTTCATTACCCTGAGATGCACACATTATTACCGAGCACATGCATTTTTGTGGCTCCATTTTACATTAATCCAGCTGAATACAGGCCATGGACCTTTTCACGTTTAATATTGTAACAAAAATGCTGATGTTATGCATCCTGTATATGCCTTCAGTCATTTGTTTTATGGAGGAGTGTAAATTTGGACAACTTGTTATAAAATTTTAGCATTTAGCATTAAGCTTTGTATTAGTAGAAAGCCTGTAGTATTTTCAAATTAACGTGCTTTCCACCCTCATATCCCTCTGAGACGAGAGATTTATGTATTGTTTTGTCTTTAAAAAATCGCCCGATGACGCAAAAATCGTCATTTTGCGTCATCTGAGGATTTTTTGACCAGAGGCTAAAGACTAGTCAGTTGTAGAGGCTGTCCCACATGTTTTCAACCCGACCATAGAGAGTGAGATCTCACTCACAGAATGTACACATTTACCCCTTTTCCACCCAAAAAAGAACTGGTTCGGAACTGGTGCTGGTTCAAAGTTGGTTCGGAGTTGGTTCAACTTGCAAACCGCTTCAGAACCTGTTTGTTTTTCCACTGACTAGAGCGCCCAGGGAACGACGTCGTTACGTCACTGTGTACGTCGCCATACATCTTAGCTAGAAACACTTGCAAATACAACATTACTTTCGGATTATCTCTAACTCGTATACCAAGAAAGCTTTAAAAACAATTGAAATATGTAAGTCTTTTAATCTTTTCGTTTGGTATGTAATTTTTTCGGATAAGTTATGTACTCCTGTAATTGTGTATTTTTTTCTTTGCATTTATTTGTTCTATATTGTGACTTTTCTTCTTTGCTTATAATGTCTTCAATAAAAAAATTACAAAAATAGAAACGCTTGCGTTAACTTCAAGCATAACAATTACAAAGGCGGACTCCATCGTGTTTCTGCAAATGTTTCTCTTGGCTTTGCGATCCTTTGTTATGGTCAGAAAAGATGTTTAGAACACATCTAAACCCGGCCCAGCCACCGACGTAAGCATGACCTGGTAAAAGAACGGTTCTAGTCTAGCAAAGAGTTGGTGCCGCTTTGGAACCAGTTTTCCTGGCCGAGAACCGGTTCTTTGGCTGTCGAAACACAAAGAACTGGTTCGCGCACAGGCACCGGCTCCGAACCGACGCTCAAAATGCTTTGGTGGAAAAGGGGCTATAGTGTCAGCCATCTTTTTCTGGTAGCTAAACTAGCAGGCTCTTGTTCCCGGTAGGCGTGGCCTCCTAGGGCAGCGAAGCAAGTACATTCTGGGAGTTGTTGTCTTTCATCCACTTAATTCATTTTCTGGCTTTTCTCAGACTTGAAAGCTCCAAATTCAAAAGTAATTTCACATTTCTACATAAAAAACAATTTTAAAAACACACTCATCTTTCCAGAGGTGAAAAATCCCTTTAAATGAGAAATATTCTTAGTCAAGAGAGTCAACACAGCTATGTGTTTTATCACAGAATCAGCTTCAGGATCTAAAATACAGCAAAATAAATAATGTCCACGGCCTACTACAAATGCTAGACTTTCGAAATCAGCTTTAATTTTAGCATACTGTGTAGCGCTGTATAAAAGCATGTCACTGTTATACATTGTTACGAACTGTTTGCATTCGATGTTTGCTCTGCAGCCCACAGTTTCCGTATTCTAGCTGTGAAGAACTTGAAGATGAACAAAATGTTTGTTTTGGGATTAGAGATGCATAGGCAAATTAAAGAGATGTAGACCGCTTGTGTGGAATTACTCAACAGCGGGATACAAAACAAAGACGGTGCTTTAAGGGCCTGGAGTCATAGAGGCTGGCAGAGAAAGGTCTTTTTGTGCAGTAATCACTATGTTGCTGTAGGCTTTCATGTCTTGTTCAATGCCCCAGAGCGTGTGCTTTTGTCACAGAGATCCAGAATTGACCCCCAGAGCGTATGTATTTACTTGAAATTCAAACTGTTGTTGTTTTTGACTTTGGTTATGTTGGACAGGATTGAGGTGGAAAATGCATTCAGTCAGTAAAAACAGGTCAGTTACACACTGCTTTTTAATGATTTTTTTTAATTAAGCCATTTAAAGGGACATGGTGTAACTTTTTTTTGTTTGTTTTTTAGTCATCAGACATCATCAAACCTTCTTCCAATGGTAAACCTTTTACAAGCATTTACATTTGAATTTTAGACCGGGCGGAATGATTTGGTGTAAGAGAATATACATTGTTGCATGAATGGGTGTTAAAGATTATTATTTTGCAGATAAAGTGGTAATTATGTTTTTTTGCGTCACTTCATAAAACCACTGGAGTCATATGGATTACTTTTAAGATGTCTTTTCTACCTTTCAGGGGCATGAAAGTGGTAGTTGTGTAGGCTGTCAATGGAGGGACAGAAAGCTCTCAGATTTCAGTAAAAGAACGGCATGAGGGTAATTAATGACAGAATTCACTTTTGGGTGAATTAACCCTTTAACTTGTATTAAACTCGATTCCAACGTCTGTTTTACACCTCACCAGTGAAAGATACAGACACAGTAAAAATACACCATAAACTAGAGATGCTTTTGGAGAAGGGAGAATTGTGTCAATGGCTTGAAATTAGGCCAGTATTGTTGGTCATAGAGAAGTCATATATTGCAACATGCAAATTCAAGATAGTTTTCGAGGAAAAATATCTTTTGGGTGGGACAGGGTCCCAGATGATTCTGCATGACAAAGACGCATATTTGACATGACATCATTGCCTTTAAATTCTGGGTCTGATTTTATGCTTCGGTGGCCAGATATCTGTTCACCGCTTTTGTTTGTCAAGCATTGCTCAATGGCATATATCGTCTCAAGCTTTAATACGTTTGTTTTGTTCAAGTGCCAGAAAATCAACACAAATAATGTCATTCACTTTCCAAAAATGGGTTGGTTGCCATAGTTCCTGTCCTTTTTGGTATCTCTATTTCAACCACTTAAAGTTCCAGGCCCAATTTCTCATTGTTGTAATTTTAGGAATGGAAACCTTAAAGTGACGCACAAAGGTTTGATTTCTATATTTAGATTAAGCAACCTGAGCTCATCAAGATCTTTTGTGGAGTCAGTGGAAAGGAAAAGGCTCATTCATTTGCAAAAAGACTGGGATACAGATATCCTAGACATTTTCACTTTTCACTTACTACATGATACACTTTTCAAGATATAAATTAAATCATTATATCAGTACTAAAACTGAAGGTTGCTTGCTTGCCTTAGTCAACAGAATCCACCTCTGATTCAATATGATATTTTGATTCCTAAATATGATTTGGGTCCCTCATTCAATTAAACATTTTTTTTTTAGATTACCTCCATCTAACGCTCATTTAAAGGTGCAGTATTTAAAACGTCCTTCTAATGTAACCTCCGTAACTTGAAAGTGGGAACGAAGATGTTACGTCAGACTGGTGTCATGGGGTCTCGCCTGGGAGCCCAATCACCTCCAAGGGGTAACAAAACGAGCCAATGGACATTGGCCAGTGAGATTTGCACACCTACCCATACATACGGGTTTAAATATGACCGGCATTACTCACTTCATTCATGTTTTGCTGAGGATGCCATGTGCCCCATGAGCCTCTGAAATTGGTTCAGTGGTTTAGCAATGAGTTCATTTTGACAGAGTCCAACTCCACAGTCCACACCGAGAAAAGAAATGGCAAGGTGTGACTCGGCATGAAAATCTGATTGGGCAATATCCATTGGCTCATTTTGTTACGACTTGGGGGTTATTAGGCTCCCAGGCGAGACCCAATGACGTCAGTCCGACGTAACATCGAACATGACTGACTGAATGGGAATAGTTGATTATTTTTTTTGTTTGTTTTTTTTACTTTTAGGTTTTTTGTTTTTTTCAGAACATGAAAATAGCTGTCAGCTTTTAGTTTGCTGGTGCCAGCACTTTATACACTTCAAATTGTTGTATATAGAGTGTCGGAGTTATGACATCACTTTGTAGGACAACTCGGAAGTTAGCACATGGGTTCCCTCGATCGAAAAGATATGCATTTTCCATTTTTGGAAATCTGTGTTCAACAAAGAGTTGTGACCCTTACACGTTTCGTCTATCAAGATAATCTTTACAAGTTAATCCACAATGTATACATTTTGAAGCCTATATAAAGTTTAAAAAAAAATCACAAGCAGGTTATAACTGATGTGTTTTAATATCATAGATCAAAACGTGAAAATATTTAGAGGCTTTGTTAACCACAAACCTTAATTCAGGCAATTTAGCAAAAACCCATTCAAAAAACCCATAGACTTTATGGCGAGGGAACCGGAGATGCTAAAATGCTAACTCACTTCCGAGTTTTGGCCTACAGAGTGACGTCATAACTTCGGCACTCTATTGCCATGTCATCACTTAAACATAATTTTGCTGCCTTTGGGTTGTGAGAGTTAGAGGTGTGAGTGATCATCACAGTGAATCATCATCACAGGACAAAGTAAGTAAGTCAGATGGAGATCTCTGAACCATAATTAGCAGTCCTCTCTTTTCTTCATTTAACAAAGGGAAGAGATTGATAGCTGCGGTTATGCGTTTTGGATTTACGCCTAGTTGTAGATGTAGATTGTTTGAGTTAAACAGACAAAAGGGTGTCATGCCTTATGTAGAGTTCAAATGCAGGTGTCTGGGTCATTTTTCTTTCCTTTTACTGATTGTAGGCTTTCAAGGGTCGATGCCAGAGCACACAAACTGAGGGGACAATGTTTTGAAGAAAAAAAAAAGAAAGAACTACACTGGCAGTGGTAGGCAATGCTTTCTCTCATATTAAAGAAAAATATTACCAAGCATTCTTTTATTTTAATCAATGGGGGAAAAAAAACTAATTCATGAAAAATAACTGCACCTATACTGTAGACGACTTGGATAAAGCAATATTCAGAAAAGAGCCAGATTCAAACCCATGTCTCCCACATAAGCACCATAGCTTAATATGCCCGGCTACTAGGCCACCGCTCCGATTGTCCAGCTTTCGAAAGTGAAATAAACAGAGGTAAGGAGCACAGGGATTGGAAATCTCTGCCTCTGAAGAAAGAAATAAAGAGTTGAGAGAGGAATATTGTGTGTTTGTTTCTACTCAAAGTAGATGTAGAATCTGACCTCTCGTAGGAGTCGGTTGTAGCGAATAGGAGATATTGATTCTTGGCTGGCATCACACATGGTTTCCCTTTCTGTGTCCAAAGCTTTATCACGGCTCTCCTCCTTAGTCTACTTGAGCCGAAGACCTCTAGCACCAAACAACTTTCCAATGGAGGGAAACTTTCAGGCGATCGATACGCTGCTCAGCTGTCCTCAGCGAGGGCAGTGGTGTCAGCTGTGATTATGCTGTCAAAAAGAAACCGCGGAAACTCATTGGAATCATTAACCTCCTCTCCAGTGAAAACAAATCAATATGGAGACTTATTCTCACCTTATCAGAGAATATTAACCATATCGTACGGAAGATATTGTGGGTCAGACCTGTGGAAGCCTGTTTCCGCCTCAGAGTTAAAATAAAGGTAGTTGTGAATTCATTTCTTGTAATTGAAACTTTATATCTCACTACGTGACTATATCTCATAATTATGACTTAGTTTATTGTAATTGTGACTTCATATTTTGCAACAAAACAATATCTGAGACATTGGTTGCTTTCCAATACTCAAATTGATGCTTCCTCGTCGTTTCCTCCCTCCTCGTCGTTTCAATTTAGCCATCTTGAAGGGCATCTCAATTTTATAATTGCACTATGAGTTGGCGAGGAAGCTTCCTGAGGAGTCGCGAGTGAGGAAACACAGGTGTATCCTTCCCTCGCATCCTAAGGAGGTCGAGCTAAGACGCATGGAAAGGAAATGAGGATGCACAAATAAGAAATGAGAAGCATCATTTGTTTCTTACAATTGGCTTTATGCACAGCTGCACTACTTCCTGAACTTCAGCTTCCTGTCTGCCATTATTGGACAAACTGATTAATTCAGGTGTGTCTGACCTCAGAAGTCACGGCAACAATAATCAGACACTCCTGGATTAATCGGTTTGTCCATTAATGGCAGACAGGAAACAAGGAGCTGGCTGAAGTTCAGTAAGTAGTGTAGCTGTGCATAAAGCCAATTGCTTTGCTTCTCGTAATTCAGACTTTGAATCTCAATGTATGACTTTATATCGTAATTGTGACTCGAAATTGTGACAGTTTGTCTCACATTGTGACTTTATTTTTTTAAATGATGACTTAGTTTCTCGTAATTGTAAATTTTTTACCTCAGAATGTGCCTATATCTCGCAACACAACTATATCCGACAGTTGAGACTTTGTTTCTCGTAATTGTGACTGTAAATGTCAATATGTGACTTTATATTTCGGGATTGTGACTCTGGATTTAAACTTTGTCGACGAACAATCTACCAAGCACAATGTTCTCTCACCATTCCTGATTTCTAACACACACACACACACACAGTGTTCGGTGTGATGTTGTGGCTGTCAGAACAGAAATGAAAGCTGCTGATGCTCTCCTTGTTTTTCCGTCGTCTCCAGTCGAGTTCGTATGTAAATGGTGCAAGCTTATTTTGTCCATTAGATCGAAAGATCTGAAAAAATCCAAATTTACCACCCACAGACCCTCCCCTCGACGAAATCAGGACAGAAGTTGTTGAAAGTGGACAACAGATGGATTTAAACATTTCACCAAATACAACATCTTTGTTGATCCTGAAACAACATTCCAATCAACCAATCAGGTTTGAGGGACAAGTTTACAGTTTATGTTGAGATTTAAGCTCATAACCAGAGTTAGGTGTTTCTACATCAGTGTTTTTCACCTGTTTCCTTCTGATAACTTAGGGTAGGGTTCAAGAATAATTTCACACAGACATATTGTTCCAGGTTCAACGAATTTTGTCTAACTTGGCAAAATCACGGTGACCGTAACGGTATATCTCAGTGTGACCAAATCTTGTAATTTTGACTATATCTTTATATCTATATCTCATAATTAAGTACTTCCCTTAGTAATTGTGAGACTTTGTATCTCAAAATGTGACCCGATCGCACACAATCACAATCTCCCATCTCATCTCTGTGCCTGTTTATGTACGTATGTCTTTGGATTTATTGACTGGTTAATAAACAAGCATCTGTCATCACTTGTGGAGAAGTGGCTGAGAGATGGCACACGGTGTCCTCTGGGATCGAGAGAAAGTGAGAGCGTGAGAAAGAGAGAGTGTTTTTTTTTAACAGCTGTCCGACTCTCTCTCACCCTCACGTCATGCCTTTGCCCATTGTGTCATCCATCGTGCTGACAAATGAAGCGACCACGTTCTCTCATGAGTCAAAGGTTTGTCCTCCTCCACAAAATCTCACCTGTGACCTCAGACTCTCTCCTCAGAGTCATGTATTCTCAGCAGATATGCCTATTTTTCACCGGCCGAGCAACAAGATAAGCGATCTGAGATCAGTTGAAACACCTCCTGCATTCCCCAACCCAATTTCAGCACTTAATAATTTTCTGCACGCAGATTTTTCTTATACCATCTTGGATGCTGCTGTTTTTTTCATTCACCCACACGAATTTCATTTCTAAAGGGTTATAGCAAGGTCACTTCTGCTGCTTCACTAACTATGGGTTATTGTTACTCCTGTCTGCTGTATAATTTTCATCCTCGCATTCCAAACAATCAGAATGTCAAGCTTCTCAACGACCAGAATGCATTTAAAACAAACTCATCAAATCTTTCCGTAGACACTTTGTTTACCATCGATGTTCTCCAGTGTGTACGACTATAGTGAGCTTGTCAACCTATCACTGTTGCCATTTCAAATGTGCCATTTTTAAAGAATATAGTTTTACATATTCATACCTAAAAAGTAAATACTTAGCAAATGCTTTTTTTGTCTTTTTAAAATAGGAAATATAATACAGTAATTGTATTGGTACAATTAATTGGTACAGTGATCTAATTAATCTGTTAAAGATGTAATTAGCAGCTTTTAATTAATTACTTTTTTAGAGTAACTTACCCAACACTGTTTACCTCTTGCCATTGCTAGTCGTCTTGCTAGTAAGTGTTTAAAAGAGAGCATTCATTTCCATGCCTGTATGTAAAAGATATTTTCATGAAATACCACTTAAGAGGCAGTAAAATAATAAATATTGTTAAAAAAATGTTAATATTTTTAATTTATTGTACATTAACAAATACAGTCCAAAAAGTCTTGAGTCCAGTAAAATTCCATTGCTTTTTTATGCTACTAATGATCATTTTTGTTATTAATTAATATGTTTTTATATTAGTTTAACTGTGTCAATTTTAAACTAACGAAAACCTACTAAATATCATTTAGGACCTACTATATATGACTTAAAATCACCCAAAATATATATTTTATGGGATTTTATGAGGTCTTTAAAATGTCTTAAGTTTTAGCTCGACTATTCCAGATTCCAGAACATGCCTATAAACATACACACGTACATATATATATATATATATATATATATATATATATATATATATGATATGATGTATATGATGTGTGTGTATATAGGCTATGCTTGCTTTATGTCTACTGTATATAAATATATTAATTTGTTTTAATAATTAATTTTTTAGTTAAGCAATATAACTTTGTTTATAACGGAAGTTATATTACTTTAAATATATTCTTTTACCATAATTAAATATATGATCTTAATATACTTTTGTAGGCAAAGTGAATAGTTTATCTATTTAGGGTAATGATATTGTGAGACCCTGACATAAGTAATTTTTAATTAGCCTATTCATTCCCAGCTAGTATTTGGCTGGTCATTATGCGCTCCGAGTGCACGCTGCTACTTGCTTGCTTCACTCTTGACACTGATGTGTTCACAAGGTCAACAAGTTCACACGATGCCAACTAGCAGGAAGCATCTGGTGTGAACAAGCTGGCCTTTTTGGTGGTGTGTCCAAAAGCATCTGTATCACGCACACTCACCCTCAACCACTGCAGTACCGTTGTTTGCAGTCAGGGGGCGATATCAGACCTCACTATCTACCCAGCAAATGAGAATACTGGCTTCATTGTGATAGGCTCTCTTCTTGCAGAACCTTTTTTCCCTCTCTGTTGTCTCCCGAATGTCGACGACTCCGTCGCTTCTCCTCCTCCTGCGTTCCCTCTCTCCTCTGGAATAAACTAGCTGCAGAACGGGAGACTCCATCACTGCTGCATCCGTTGATTATATTAAGGACTAGTTAAAATATGGGATTGACTGCATAAAGGGGAATAGCAAAAAGGATTTTGGAAGGGGTGAGTAGATCCAAGCTAGTGACAGAGGAGCACATCATCTGGACCGCTGGAATTGTGATTGGGATACAGTAGTTTTTTTTGGAAAGAGGGGGAGGAGAGAGAGCCATTATTATTATGGATGATGACAAGTGAGATTTTTATTTAGGATTGCTGACTGGAGAGATGTTACTTGTGAGATGTTCCTTTTTTGTCATTTCCCTGGAACGGTGTGACGGCATTCCGGTGTGTCCTTTCCGCCGCAACAGCTGTGCAAGCTTGATTGTTGCATTTTTCTCCCCCCTTTTCCACTCACGCAATGTCATGCAGAGATTTGTTATTAGAAATTTTTGACAATAATGATTCTTATAGCTATTATGTGAATTATGGTGATGTTAGAAAGGAAGACATCTTCCATGAATGGATTTTGGAGTACCAGGTTTTTGCCTTTGTCAACCGGTGACAATGAGATGTAATGTATTCTGAACTTGTGAAATGGTGTGCAGGCTCATGCCAGATGCTTATATTTTCAAAGGATCTTCTCACACACACAAATGTGTGCTGGATTTTTGAATTTCCAAGCATGCATCCCAATGTATCCATGGTCAAGGTTATGATTGGAACAGAAAAAATCTGCCTGGCTCTCTTGAGGCACAGTAGTGCGACATGATTTGTCATTTTTCTGTCCTTTGTTCACCTTTAGAGAAATGGTAGAAAGTTGTCAAGCTACCTTTTATTTTCAGCATTTGCCTTGGTGTCTCTCAGTGCTTCTTGCTTAAGATGTTGTTAGGGTACCTGGATGGCTATTGGCTAGCTATGTGATAAACCAAGTCAGACAACATAAAGTGTATCTTTAGGGAATCATTTTGTGCTAAATACGTTTATGCATATTAAATGTCACTGAACCATTGAAGCCAACTACAAAAGTCAGCTGCGTAAATGTGATAACTTCAGGCTAAACAAATGGGAAGTGCTAATGCTAAGTGACACATGCTCTATATGAGATTTCATGAAGTGTCTGAACGGCTTGAAAACAAACAGAATTTGCTAGGACCTAAGAGTGAACCTTGTTGAACTTCGCTCATTCAAACATACCAGTTGTTTACATTAAAAAAAACCCAACTTTGTCTATATAGTGTTTGCTACCTAACCCTACCTTACCAACATGCCTGTGCATCCTGTAAGGCGAACTCAAAAAAATGATGAGGGGGAGCTACTTTAAATTAACATAATTTTAGGGGTATCTCAGGTTCTGCGTTTACCAGTTAATTTACCTTGTGTTTTTTTATTTACCTTTTACAGGAGGTGTTGTAGATAAAGATCTCCGCCATTATCTCAACCTACGGTTCCAGAAAGGTTCAGTGGACCACGAGCTTCAGCAAATCATACGTGACAACCTCTACCTCCGGACTGTGCCGTGTGAGTGATCCATACATCAATTTTTTACTCTTGCCAAATAGACTGGGTTTCTTAGCGTAGGTCTTTTTCATATCCATAAAATAATATGGTGACGTCCTGCTGAACCTGATGAGGATCCCATTCCAGAATGTCCGTACCAGGTGTGATGCAATCATAGTAAGATATACCCCTTATAAATAGTAAGTTAAAACTAGAGCCTGACCGATAAAGGATTTTGAAGGCCGATAATGATTCAAATATTTGTTGGTTTTAAAATCCGATATTCCGATATATCGGCAGATATATATATATATATATATATTAGGGCTGTGCAAAAGTTAATTGCGAATAATCGCATCCAAAATAAAAGTCTGTGTTTACATAATATATTTGTGTGTGCTGTATATAATTATTTTGTATATATAAATACACACACATGCATGTATATATTTAAGAAAATATGTTATTCATATATAAAATATTTATATTTATATAATATAGATTATGTATTAATAAATATATACAGAATTTAAGCGCAAATAATTCTTAAATATATACATGCATGCACAGGTATTTATATATACAAAATAATTATATACAGCACACACAAATATATTACGTTAACACAGACTTTTATTTTGGATGCGATTAATCGCAATTAATTTTTGCACAGCCCTAATATATATATATATATATATATTTATTTTTATTATTTTTTTTTATTTTTATTTTTTTCAGAAAGGCGCAACAAAACATTAACAGATTTCCCTAACATTAGTTATTTGTATTTATGTATGAGTTTTAACTAAAATAATATGATAATGCATTTTAAAAAGAAACTTGTTTCTTTTATTGTCGCAATAGAACAGAGGAACCAAAGCTCATTAATGTTAACGTTAGCGGTCTTACACTGATGATAGTGGCATTAGCTAGCTTTGTGGTTAGCTAGTCTATGATGAGCCATAATTTAGCAATGGATAACGTCATACTGCAAATTCTAAAATATACGTTTTCAATATAACAGGCCAAGGAGAGATGATATGTCTCATTGGTATAATGGCCATGTGCAATTAAAGAAATGCTTCAGTCACATTGTCAAAAGTTAAAAGGACAGTCAGTCAACTACACTGTAACAACGTTTTTTTTATTTTATTTTTGAAATATTCATTTATCGGCCATTATAACTGCCGATACCGATAGTTTTGAAAATGCCTAATATCGGCCGATAATTTCGGCCTGGCTCTAGTTACAACCCAAAAAACTGTCTTTGCCATCGGACCGCAACAGTCGACAAGCGGCAGGGCATTTTGATGATGTTTTGGTTTCTGTTTTTGTCACCCATTTTGAAATCTCCAAAATTCTGGACTTCATGACTATGGATTAAACATCAACTATCTTCTATGCAGTTTAGTATTTAGTGTGGAAAGGAAAAATGCTTGTCACATTGTGCCTAGTCAGGACATAGGAAGTGTCCTTTTGTGTATTTTAGTGTTTTTGGGGATATTTTACGTCTGATTTTATATTAATGGAGCTTTTTTTAGTGGGGTACTTGCAGCTAAAATAAGTCAACCTGCAATATTGAGGAAGTTGTTATTGTTGTGTGGGGTTTTATAGGAGAGACATGGAGACAAACCCCCCCTGATATGTCTGGGTACCATCTCAATGCATGATGCAACCAGATAGAAAGAACCAATATGGCTTATTTTGACGTAATGAGAAAAAATGTCTCCAGTTTGAGGTAAATGACAGGAATGTTAGCAGTGTTTTGAAATCATATAACAAATTTGACTTGTACCTCAGTTTGTAAAAACATACAGAAATGTGTTGACAGTAATGCACTGAGACGTCTGTGGAGTAAATGTACAATGCTTACAAAAAGTCTCTTATTAGTCCACATATTTGAACTGGATTGATGTGGTCAGTCCCAAATTTTGATAGATATCAAGATATTGCGACAGGCAAGGTTGTGATTCCAGCCGGCTAGTGGAGGCAAGCTAGACAGCAGTTGCTAATGTTAGTTATTTAGTTATTATGGCTAGCTTGTCATTGTCATGTGTATACCATAATGCTGGAAAAGTTAGCAGTCACCATTTATATATATATATATATATATATATATGTGTGTGTGTGTGTGTGTGTGTGTAGAGAGATACAGATTTCCACATAGCTCATCGTCTTTTCCTCAAATCAAAACAAAAACAAATTGCGAAACAACGACGATGCTTCGGTCAACTCTCTTCACCCACTTCAGTTGTTCTTCCTTTCCTTCCTGTCTCTCTCTTTTTCTTTCTCTCTCTCTCGCTCCCTCTCTTCCTCAGCCTAGGGTTTCCAAGGCAACCACCATTTCCTCTCCAGGCTAGCCTGCTGATGTTTCCCCCTCCCCCTTCATAGTGGTGCACAAACACATCACAATCACCAACCGGCTGGATGAAATGATGCCTTTGATTTATGCCTGTGCAGCGTAGTCATGAGCGTGTATTTCTGGAGCTATTTCTCCCATACTGAGAGTCATTAGTGTAACTGAACAGCTTTCTGAGATGTTTTGGAGGCTGAATTGGAAGAGACACGACGTGATAAAGCAATGTTAAACTGTTCATTTGTCTTGTGAATGTTAAAACAGAGTTAGAACATGACCTGGGTAACTGAATGTGATAGCGTTGCTTTATTAAAAACATGCCACATAGAGTTTGATTGTAGAAGTAAGAAATGGGTGCTGTCTGGATGTTATTAGACTACACGGGGGTTTTAAAATTGGTATAGATTTTTGTTTTCCTCCATTTCGGTGCAGAAAAGTGTTCTTCATGGTTAGTTGTCCAGCTCTTTAGGAATCATTCACTTGTGATTTTTATTAACTGACCTTCATTTTTCACACTATACAATTGAACCGGATGTGCCAATGCCCACTACTATAGTGCTGACTCTGAGAATACAACATGCATTTGTGTTGTGCACTGAATTTGTGGACTGATTTTGGTGATGAAATGATGCATCAGTTTGGGTTTGTGTTGCTAGAAGCGTTTGTGTTCAAATGCTTGTTTCGGGCTGTTCAGAATCGAATCCCGCTGGTCATGCCACACAAGGTGTAACTACAGTACATTAGATATCTGATGTGTAACTTCACTCTCAGCTGGAGATCACTGCATTGACATGGCTCATTTCACAAGTCTCTTCACTGTCACTATTAGTAGCCACACACACGCTCAATTTCATAACTGGGTTTATAGAACAGTCTTTGCCGTTTACTATTCATGACAAGTGTGCTTGTCTGGGTGAAATGATGTCTGCTAAATTTTTAAATATGTTTTTAATTTAGATCCTAGACTGTATTTTGAACAACTGCTTTTGGATGTTGTATCACGTTTTGCGCAGTTATTTTAAACATTTTATTAAGATGCTAAAAATAAACCAACTTTTAAAAATGTAGCAGTGTGTATTATGTAAACGTCCCCTAAGACATCCATCCACCAAAATATTTTGCTTTTTATTTGTGCGTTGACCACCAGTGATATGATACTTCAGGATTTCGCATTAAGCTTTGTATTAGTAGAAAGCCTGTATAGTATTTTCAAATTACCGTGCTTTCCACCCTCACATCCCCCTGAGATGAGAGATTTATGTATGTTTTGTCTGGAAAACATCCTCCGATGACGCAAAAATCGTCATTTTGCGTCATCTGAGGATTTTAGTAGAGGCTGTTCCACATGTTTTCAACCCGACCATAGAGAGTGGGATCTCACTCACAGAATGTACACATAGTGTCAGCCATCTTATTTTTTTTGGAAGCTAAGCTAGCAGGCTCTTGTTCTGTGGAGAAAGCTGAGTCGTAGGGGTTACCATTCTCTTTTTCCCGGACATGTCCGGGCGTCGATGTCCGGGATTTAGCTTTTGCTTTCTGCAGTCGCCATTCATTGTTTACGTGCACACCTTTTCTTTCAATCTAACTGAATTTATTACGATTGGTGAATCTGAATGTAGTGTTCACATGCATGCTAAACAAGTGATTGGTTAATGTGCGTTTTAACATTGCTAAGAAAATTCCCGCTCTTCTGTGAGAGATACGAGACTGGTGCGTCTCACAGGTGTCGCTCATCGGTAATCACGCCACCGGCCTCGCGCCGTTCTCCCACAGCCCTCAGCCTCGTCCCGCTCGCTAGAGTCTGACATTTTTCCGGGAATCCTGCGGGTGACGGGAATCCCGCTGAATGGGAAACAAAATCACTATGTATCACGGGATTGGGACAGGAAAGGAAAAAATGTCAGTGGGATTGGGCGGGACCGGAATCATAATAAAACTTTGAACTAAATTCTATTTGCTCCGTCTCTTTATGCTCTCCTGTTTGCTTTGGTAATGCTGGTAAAGTGAATGACGTGCTCCACACACCTATACCAGTTGGTGGCTGTAATATACATAGCTTCCAACTGTCATACCCGCATTTGATTGGTTTCAGATGCTCACACGCCACACCCCCGATTTCTCACGCTGAAGTGTCAACCTCGTTGGTTAAATGCCTGATAAGTTTTTCTATATATCTACCTATATATTTACCTGTTGATCCACTCGTGATCGAGTAGTTATGCCGCAAATTTGTTAAATTCTCCCGGAATCTAGAGCGAGCGTGCACGCGAGACAGAGGTTGTGCTTCAAACCGCCTAGCGCACACACGGCAGAGGGAAAGCGAGCGAGAGACATTGCGAGTGTCATCCAAACCACCCAGTTTTACAGTTTTTTTTTTTACTGTAACTGACAGATTCTGGTCTAAAAAACACAACACGGGACAGGAGTGGGTGGGAATAGGAGTCATTCTTCCGGGAGTGGGACGGGAGAGGTTTGAAAATACACTCCTGTGTCACCCTCTACTGCTCGCCACAGTAAACATAATGAATGGCGAATGTAGAACGCAAAAGCGAATACCGAACAATTTGGGCGATCTTGAAAAACATTTTCGGACAATTTCGCTCATCACATAGACTCACTAGTAGCCTAGACTTGTTGTTTAACTACTGCACTCTGTTACCGGTAGGCGTGGCCTCCTAGGGCAGCGAAGCAAGTGCATTCTGGGAGATGTTGTCTTTCATCCTCAGTCTAGAAAACTCCAAATTCAAACATTTCTTCTACATAAATGACCTATTTTAAATACACATTCATCTTTCCAGAGATTAAGTATCCCTTTAAAGGGTTAGTTCACCCAAAAATTAAAATTAAGTCATTAATTACTCACCCCCATGCTGTACCAACCCCGTAAGACCTTCGTTCGTCTTCGGAACACAAATGAAGATATTTTTGATTAAATTTGAGAGCTGTATAACTACCACATTGGCTCCTAAAGGACTGCCTCTTGACGGCCCAGAAAGTCAATGAAGAAAATGTTTAAATATCCCAAGTGACTACCGTGGCTCAACTATATGTTTATCAAGCGACGCGAATACTTTTTGTGCGAAAAAACAAACAAAAATAACGAGTTTATTCGACTATTTCTTTTCTTCCTTGTAGGCCAGAACGAGAATTCCTTAGATTTCCACGACGCATGCGCGAGAATTGCGATCTGAAGTGGTGTAAGCTGGTGTGAGCAGATCGCAAATCTCGCGCATGCGTCGTGGAAATCTAAGCAAGTCTCGTACAAGGAAGAAAAGAAATAGTCGAATAAACTCGTTATTTTTGTTTGTTTTTTCGCACAAAAAGTATTCGCGTCGCTTGATAAACATATAGTTGAGCCACGGTAGTCACTTGGGATATTTAAACATTTTCTTCATTGACTTTCTGGGCCGTCAAGAGGCAGTCCTTTAGGAGCCAATGTGGTAGTTATACAGCTCTCAAATTTAATCAAAAATATCTTCATTTGTGTTCCGAAGACGAACGAAGGTCTTACGGGGTTGGTACAGCATGGGGGTGAGTAATTAATGACTTAATTTTCATTTTTGGGTGAACTAAATCTTTAAACAAAATTGAATTTAAAAATGCGAAATAACCAATTTTATTTCCAAAGTGAGGACTGGAAGCCAGTCGCATGCATCCTGAGGAAGTCATGTGACAACAGTGTAGCACTACAGGTGCTATACAGTGTAAACTGCAGGCTATTCAGTAAATATTTGTCAGAACACACTCTTTTTTCCTCTGATTTATGCCCTTTTGGATTAATCAAAAAATTGAAGTCAATGGGAAATTGAAAACCCTTATATTAGAGCTCAAGGGATTGCTGGTTTGGTTTCTTACAACACCACTTCACTTGTAATTTCACACAACATATGACAATACTCAACGACTCCCCCCCCCCCCCCCGCTCTCTGATTCTCTAGTATTTCACTTTTTCTCTTCCGCATCAGCTGTTATTTCCACCAACCAAACAGTGACAGTGCAAAATCATGCTTTAGTCTCACTCGAGGCTGTGGCACTGTCGGATCACGTCTGTCACTTTGATGAGCGGACGACAGAACGCATCACGAAAGGGCCTGTCCGTCCGCAGGGCAGTCGAAGCCCTGTATTGTACAATTAGACTTTCATATTCGTTTCGTTCTCTATCCCCCACCTCGTTTCTTCTACGTCCAGTCAAATGCAATTGTTGCGTACTGCTGGTAGCGCACGCCTACTGCTTAGCAGAACCCCATTAGTATCTGTCAGCAATCAACCAATGATATATAATCATTTTAGACAGTTAGCTTTTTGTGAAGTGCATCGACGGAAGACGAACAGACATTTGTGTGAATGTAACAGGTTATTTTGATGGGTTTCTATATTTCCTACATGCTTCTAAAGGGCTCTTTCACATGCATTGTGACATTGTTTTCAACTGTCGTAATGCAATGCTCAAAGTTCAGCCTCCGTTTTTGGACTCTGTTTACACGAACTTTCCTAAAAAAAGTGAACATTTTGATTTAGTGCCTCAAAGTGCTGGAAAGGTGTCGATTCTTTAGGAGTTAGCAGTGCACAGAGACTCATTATACATTCTGCTGGTGTTCATTGCTGAACTGTCAAGTGAACAAAATATGGGCTTGTAGAGCCCACTGGGAGACACTTGAGACAAAAAAAAAATGATCGCAGAGACAAACCTGTTGTTTAATCAGCGATGGGAGGGAAATGGACATTGCAAGTTCAAGCTGCGTTTTGAACTTTTTAAAAACTGTAGTTTGTGAACTGAAGATGATAATGGGATCACTGTTGCACCTCAAGGCACAGCTTCATGTGCTTGCACACACAGGTAATTGCGCAGACAACTGCACACTCACTAGACCACTGAGTGAAACAGTGAGGTTTGCTCTATCCAACCGTGAGCCTCAGATTTTTCCTTGCGTCTTCAAAGCTTTATAAAATGAACGAGCAGGACATCTGAGTCATCCATTCCTGAATCATTGCATCAATTTCTACTGTCTAAATGCTTTTAAATCATCCTTTTACCATCAACTGGCCTCATTCCGAGCATAAGTGGACGTTTCTTATGAACGTCAGAGGCGGATTTAAAGATAAGTGTGGCGAAAGAATATCAACCGATCAATATTTTCATCTGGGACTTGAATTGTGGATTGTGGATCTGCTTAGACCTTCACACAAGCTTCTTCTCTTAATAAACCAAAACAACCGCACTCTTTAGTGTACACTGCTCCAGATCATTGATTTGATTTCTTGAAAACAGTGTTTTTATACGATAATTAGTCTGAATTGCAGATTGTGGAAATGTTCATAGCTTTTTAAACAGTAGCGTTTGAGTAAAGAACGTTTGAGTTTTTTTTAGGCTAGACTGTAAACAACATGGTCCAGTGGCGGTAAATGTCTAATTGGGTATGTCATTGATTCATTGAGTCATTGATTCATTAGATTCATTCAAATGGTGAATTAATTCAGTAATTAAGTAAATGGCTCTCTTTTCGTTCAAAATGTGGATTTATTCAGTAATGAAACGCGCTCAACAGTTCTGCTGTGGCTTTATAAGTAATATTTTCATTGACAAAATTAAGCAAAAAGTTTAAAACGGACAATATTGTGAGTGTGTAGACATCAAGCAGTGAGTTGTTGCCCTGCCTCATGTTCGTCACCAATCAACTGTATGAAATGTACTGCGGCACGGGTGCGGGGGTGTTATCTCAATAACAAAATGCAATATTGAATCATGAATCCTGGACTTAATTCTATCCAGTCCAGGTTTTCCTGAAGTGCCACAGCATCAGATTATGCATAGACATCATCCCAATATGGGAGAGATCTTGTGTTGGTGTGTCATTGATTATTCTGTTCATGCCTGAGTTTATTTAATGTGATGTACTAAAAAATGGATGACAGAGCATCTTAGGCAGTTTTCTGGTTTCTTCAGATCGGCTTTGATGTGCTTATAGACTCCAGCTGTTTGATTGACAGTCTGGTTTGCACTGCTAATCCTGGAAGAGTGATTGTAGCAATCGGAGTATCATTACTGCCTGATGTCCTTTGATGTTTGAGGGAGTGGACCAATCAAATAATCAATCATTATTCTTCGCTGTACACATTGCAAAATGAAAATTGAAGACATCTGCGCTGAACTAGAAAAAAATAAAAATGTTGTACACACAGTATATTTTGCTGTAATGGCTTTTATGCAATATGAAATAGTGAATTCAAGCAAATGTCACCAATTCAAATAAAAATTCTAAATAAATGCTCACTTTTAAATACCTTTTCACGAATGAAGACTGTTTAACCATTTTTTTTAAATAATTATTTAAATATGCAAATTTAAATTTTAATACTTTTGGGATATAATTCAAACAGACATGTAAATAAATATATATCTCTCACAAATTAATAGACATTTAAAACTATTTATTTAATTTAAAATGTACTTAATTTTAACCATAAATTAATAAATAATTTTTACATTTTTTAATTTTACAAGTAAAACAATTTTCTGTTATTTTATTATGTTTAAAGACATTTTAAAACACAAAGTTTGTGAATCATTTTAAATTAACAAATAAAACATGAATTAAATACTTTAAAATGTGTCTAATCTGTCGTTAAATAAAAAAATAGTTATGTTAATTAAAAAAGTAATATTGAATAAATCATTTTTAAAATGTGAAGTGAATAAAGCATGAAATATTTTTTACTTTGTCAATTTTAATAGAAAATGAATAATTTATTATTTTATAAATTGTAGTTAAACACTAAGTTTGTATGGTTATATTAACTAGATTTAAAAATATGATTTAATCAACAAAATTAAAAAATAAATATTTGTAAACAAATCCCTTGTTTTTGCAAATAATCCATATATAATTAAATAGTTTTTTGTTTTTTAAAATGTCTAATAAATACTTTTTTTAAACAAAACAAATAAAACATTAATTAAATAGTATGTATAGTTATGACTTTTTTATTGTTATATTTAACTACATTTTAAACTATAAACTTTTTTTTAAATGTCTTAATTTGCCCATTTATATATTTACCTTTTTAAGTTTGAATTAATTTATTCTTTTGTTTTATGTTGAAGTGGCATCTTCTCCATGTATTCTGTATATGTAGAATAATTATAATTTGGATGCCAATGTGATTCCTCTCATCATGTAAATTACATTTCATGACCACCCAGGTGTGTAATAGTGTATAATAGTTCTTAATGGTGACTCTAGATAAATAGTTTATTGGCATTTTGAAATAAAAAATACTCAATGTAGAAATCGGGAAATCACTTTATTCTCTGTACAGACTCACAGTTGTGACACAGTTTGTGTCGTGAGCCTGCTGTTGTAGTTCTGCTACTGTGACGCTCAAACGGGTTTAACGGAAACCCTACCACTTTACTTCTGGAGTTTGTTAGATTTTCTTAACAACAACAACAACAACAACAAAAAGCCCTGTTTGCCCACTTTCAAGTTTGCAGAGATTCCAGCTTCCGGCAAAAGTCGATTGCACAACATCCGTGCTGTTTACAGATGAGATGACTCACTGTTGAGACACTGAGAGCATTTTGAGCTGTCGTCACTGCAGCCGCTTTATACATATGTGGGAAATCAAGGTAATAAAGCATCGCGTTTCGGTGCGACATCCTAAACATTGAAAGAATGATATCCGAGTCCATGCAAGTGCTCTTCGATGCAAACTCGAGCGAGGCCGTCAGAACCGCGCTGGCTTGTGGTGGCTGTGTTGGGTGACGGAATGAAAGTCTTAAATGTTCTTTCAATCCACCAGGGACTCTCTGTCTCTCCGACGTCATCCTGATGTATGAGTCTCCTCATCCTTCATGGCAGGCAGGCAGTGCACTCAGTTAGTGATGGGACTCTGCGATACAGCCAATAGACACTGGTGCTGGATCTGGTCAGCCGAGGCATAAATCAAAATGAAGGCATCGAGGTTTGGGATTATTTACGCTTTTTCGATTGTATATGAGATAGAGACTATAAATTATTGTGTTGCACAAGAGGTGAATAAAAGGTGAAATGGAATGGGTTTTGAAAGAAATCTGAGTATTTTTGTGTGTGTGTACTAGTTTGATGTCAGTGTAGCTTGTTACTGACAAATACAAGCCATTGAGTCACATCTTTTTTTTTCTCTTGTAAAAATATCTAAACTATGGCAGTCAGTTGCGCGAGAGAGAATAGGTTTATTCACATATGATATTTCAGATAAAAACATTACAATTTTGAAATATTTTTACAATTAATTTTTAAAATATTTTAAAATGTAATTTATTCCTGTGATGCAAAGCTGAATTTTCAGCATTATTTCAGTGGCACATGATCCATCAGAAATCATTCTGATATGCTGATTTGTGCTCAAGAAACATTATTTAGGATTTATTTGTTAAAACATAAGTTTGCAGTATGCATTATGTATATATACACAATCTTATCTTTTAACATCTTTTTTTTAAACAAATTAAAATCTTACTGTGAAATCGAAGAATGATATTTCAAATAAACATTACGTCATTGAAAAAAATTACATTTTTTTATAAAAAATATTATTTTTATTTGAAATGTTGCTCTTCGACTTTGCTTTAAAGGGGTCCTATTATATCATTTTACGAATTCTTGGGGTGTACTAGAATATGCATTATTGTTTTCATGCTTGATTGATTAAAAAAAAAACATAATTTTTTCACATATTTTACATTGGTTACATATCCCTTCTCCCCAGTCTGTCTCGAACGAATCATTTAGTTCTGGTTTCGATGAAGCCCCTCCTTCTAAATACAAAATGTGCTGTTTGGCAGCACTTATGGCCATTGCACACTGAGTCCGGAATTTTCATATGCGTTTTTTCGTATTCGTATAGTGATTTCAATTGGAGGAAAACCGTTCATAAGCAGAGCTACTAAGCTACTGTGTTGACATGGTCCTGCCTTACATCATATTTTTAATGTGAAAGTCTTAAGTCGTGTTATACTGTACATTAGGCTAGTACATCCCGGTACAATGCAATTTAGCACCATTTCGATGGAAATTGATCAAATAACTCACAATGTATCAAAGCAAGCGTAGTTGTATCCATTTTTTGGATTCTGCTGCCTGTAACCAGTACAGTAGGCGTGGTTTTGGAGTGGCCTCGTAAGTGCATTCTGGGAGTTGTTGTCTTTTAGCCACATGAGTAAAAAACACATTTTCTGCCTTTTCTCAGTCTAGAATGCTTCTATTTCAAAAATAATTTCACATTTCTACTATATAAATGACCAATATTAAATACACATTCATCTTCCCAGAGGTGAAGTATCCCTTTAAGTCTTACTGTGATTCCCACTGGAGACCAAGACAGAAACTGATTATGAACAGGACTTTTTTGCAGTGTAGCATTATCAGCCTGAAATTCTTTAAAGTGCGACAGTATTAGTCACGGTTAGTAGCTCGCCGCCTCATGTGACCCTTCGTTTTAAAGCCCTAGGTTGAGCTGTTTCTCTGACGCAAATATATTCCTAAAGCGTTCTCTGTTTCCTGCCCCCTTCAACTGCTTCTCTCACAGGTCAGACTCAGCACATGAGACATGAGAAGATCAGTTATACAAGACGGTGCTGATGGACGTGTCGTGAAAGCTAATAAAAAGGACATTTAACTCTGGTTTGTGGGGTCCAGTAAATGTATTGATTTTCCGATTCATTATTTTCGCTTGATTCAATTGAATCTTAAAATCTGAGGATACATTTTTTGGATGCCTTGGATTATATGCCATTAAATACCACAATTAATATGTATAATACCATAAAAAAGTTGCTGCCTTAAATTTAACTTGCATTTTTAAGTCATTTCAACTTGAATTGTTGAAAAAGTTAAAGCAATGTAAAATATAATATTATAATGAATATAATATTTTTGTGGCTTTTTTCAGTCAAATTTTCCTCCTTCAAGTGAAGGTTCACCTTATTTGCCCTGGTTTCCGAAGACATTTAATGGCACTCAATCCATTACGGTTCACCTACGATGTGATGAATCATTGATTTAATCACTGAGAAGAAGCACCGCAACGAACGTATAGCCACGATTGAAGGGCCGTTTCCTGCATCATGTTCAAAAACGCAATGCCTCATGTTTTCTGGCCGTATCGTATCCCCTGGGTCGTCCGATATAGGCTCGTTCACTGCAGGGCACCCGTATCTCACATATCCCTTCACCTCTACTCACTCTGAGAGGTGAGAGCTGTTTACCTCCATTGAAACATTAGCGATTCAGCGCACAGAGCAGCACTGGGCTTCAAGGTTGGACTGACCGCAGATTAGAGGGAACACGATCCCCCCGTCACGAGTGTCAGTGAGGCTGCAGGCCATTACAGGCAAATTTCAGCCCTTCAGCCCCGGCACTCATCAACCCCTCAAATGCATTCACATATGGTATATAAGGGCAGGGCCTCGGTGTCAGCCTTCATCCAACTTCAACCCCCAGAGAGTCATTTGTGATGACTGAAAAATATATTTGAACACTTGAGGCTTTCATTAGTTTGCCGGATTACCTTTTACACCTTTTCAGATCTCTCTGCTGTTTGGTGCGGCAGTGCATTTTGATCCTTTGATGTTTGGTCTGTTGTTCATTCAAAACACATTTATTTGCAAGGAAGTGACATTTTAGCCCCGCCCTCCCAAACTCACGGCATTGGTTGAGTCAATCTTGTACATAGTGTAGATATATATTATGACACAAGTTCTTTTTGTTATTGTATTTTATTTTATTTTATTTTTAAAAGCCTCCAGTGGACAGCTGTTGAAAACTAGCATGTATGCTATAATCACTAAAAAAAACAAAGTAAAAAAAAAAACAAATGCATATGGTTCATCCAATGTAATTGTATGTCCATGTCAAATAAAGACATAAATAAATACAATTTTATAAATAGTAAAATAATAAATGCGTTTTAGTGGCTGCAGTTTAACATGTTTGTATATTTACACAGTGATATTTTAATCGCACATTGAACACACTTCATTAAATTTTCAATTATTAGTACCTTTCAGAATTCAGTTCTAAAATGTTCAGAATTTTTGAAAATACCATCTTTATTATTTAACAGGTGATGATAGAGATTTAATTATTACAAATTATTTTACTGAGCATTTATATAAAATATACGATTAGTTAAAATAATATGTAAATGTATTCAAATAATCTGTACGTAAGTAGTAATATCAAATTATTATAAACAATAATACAATAATAATTGTTGTAATATAATAGTAATACCTAGTACTATTTAATTATTCATATTGAATTATTTGTTAAACCACACACACAATGCATATATATATACAGTATATAAAATATGCATATAATAATAATAATAAATTAATATAAATATGTGTCATAATACCACATAGTAGTATATTATTTTGTTGAATTATTTATATTATTGTATTAGTGTTTGTATTATTAATTATAATATTATTGTATTATATTATTATTTTAGTAGAATATTAGATATATAATTAACAAAGTATTTATATTATATAAATTGCTGAAAAAAATATATAATAAATTAATAGTTAAAAATATATTTCAATGATATTAGATTTGTAATGTTTCTTATATACACACATTTATATATCTATATGTATATCTATAAATCTATTTTATATATATATATATATATATATATATATATTTCTTTGGATATCAGTATTGGTTTTCTTTTCTTATTTTTTTTTACATAATAACAGTGGTTGCCACAGAACACTAATTTACTCTGAATAATTAACTATAGCGTGTGCACTTTCATGGCTAATAGTTGTTGTGCAAGTATTCTCTTAATGGCAAATAGATGTTTGGGGAAAGAGTGTTTGGTTTAGATTTGTTGTTGCTGCATCCAAAATCATTGGTGTGAATATGGTTTTTGCATGCTGTTGTTGATATGATTCTTGTCCAAGTATGTCTGGAGCATCAGTTGTTGTCAGGGCTTTGTTTAGCAGGTGGGAATGTCATTAGCAATCCAAGCGATCCAAAGAGATGCCGCTGACGACTTGAAAGCGGAGAATTCCTGAGGAGATGAGTCGAGACAGCAAGAGGCTGAGAGAATGAGGTGCCGTGGCTGAGGACTGTAGAGTAAAGCCATAGCAGCACTCTGGGAGGCAGAGATGCTTTTTGTATGCTTGCAGTTGATTGGCTTTGACAGTGTATTCGAACAGGACGGCGGTGTCTCAGTAAGTGTGAAGCGCTCGCACCTGAAAGATTGTTTCACTTGGAGATGGTTTCATGGGAAGATGAAGATGATATAAAGAGGTAATCAAGCAGACAAATGAAAACAGGTAAGGCTGGACACAATTTTCTCTCATCATCTCTCACAATCACATCAACCGTAATCGCATGAGAGCGAGCGGAGAGAGAGAGAGAGATACTAAGCCAGTTTCTATGCCCTGTTATAATCAGATTTACCCCATGGATGGGTTTAATCAGGGCTCTTCAGGTAGTCATCTGAACCGATGTATTAGCTGGGACAGATCAGCAGAACCAAACGAAATAATCAAAAGATATTTATAGTTTTCGAACAGGTTCTTTATCACTAATCAACTAGATTTAAATGTGTGTATATATATATATATATATATATATATATATATTATTGTAAAAAATATATGATCAATGTTATATATTATATATTTTTACATTGCTTTAACTCAAAAAAAGATTCAACAAATTTTTCAGTTTTATGTAATTTAAGTTGAAATGACGTAAACATCCAAGTTGATTGTACTTAATATATAACAATATACCAATTATATATATTTTACCAATTATATTCAATATTAATATATATATATATTCAATATATCAAATATGCACATGCCCAGTGTTTACACTTTGTTGTTTTAGCATATATTCATACTGTCTGCAGACATTGATTTTTAGATCACAAGATTTTTGCTCCAAAAGAAAGGAAACCTGTACCCCAACATGTTTAATTCCAAGACGAGGACTGTACATTAATTCTATCTGATTAATAAGCTATGTGTATTAATGATGCACATGAAAATCAGCAATGCTTCTGTTTAAATTCCTCAGTGTCATGTTCAGGCCTTTGTCAGCACACATACACAAGTATTTGCGTTGAGCGCACACATTTGAATTGACTCGGTCAGCGATTATATTCCCTGGACATAAAAAATTGCATTGTCAGAACCCTGAGATCATAACTCCATGGAGGCCTCTATGTTTTTGAGATGATTCACATATTTGTAATGTCACAGATGGATAGGTACAGGAACTGGTGAATTTAGATATGGTGGTAAATCGATGTTAGGCAAATTCTAAATTCTTTTTTTGTTGTCAAAAGTTTTGATCCATGAACTAAACAGGAGTTAGCTGTTAGGATTTAATGTTAAAAACAAGAGAAACCAAGTATGAGCTTTAATAAGCATCTATCCATTCACCCATCCACCCACCCATCAACCCATTCATCCATCCACCCATGTATCCATCCAGCCACACATCCATCCATCCCTCTATCTCTCCATCCATCCCTCCCACCCACCCATCCATCCATCCCTCCATCTCTCCATCCATCTCTCCCTCCATCCATAGACCCACCCATGTATCCATCTATCCCTCCCTCCTTCACTACATCCATCCCTCCCACCTGCCCATCCATCCATCCCTCCAAACTGCCCATCTCTCCCTCCATCCATCCACCCACCCACCCACACATCCATCCATGCATCCACACCCTCCCACCCACCCACCCACCCACCCACCCATCCACCCACCCATCCATCCATCCATCCATCTACCCCCCCCCCCCCCACACACACAAACAAAAAATAGTGAAAAAAAATGCCCCTTTGGCGTGTACAGATTACACACACAAAATATCTTCAGCATTAGTCCGTCATCTCAGGGGAGCCACTGAATCTGTAAAAGGATTCACAGGTACTATATTTAGGATTATCGCTGGTGAAATGATGTTCAGGTGAATATCCTTGAATATTTAAATTTTCTAGACCACAATGTGCCATTCCTGTCTGCATTACATAAGAAGCGTGATGTACTTGTCTCTCATGTCCCAATCTCTCTCTCTCTCACTTAAAAATATATTAGTTTAGTCTTACTTTCATAATTCAGTGGTGCCTTGGCCTCTTCAACAAGCACATATGGGCTGTCATTTTAGCCCAAAATGAAAATGGACTTTTCTGTTTAAAGAGTTCACACTAGCTGGGAAATACACTCCAGTAGCCTTTGATTTCCCGAAACAAGGTAATGCGTATCTTTCTTCTGAATCTGAAATTAGCTTTCTTTTCTTCATGGTGGAAATGTGTTAAGTGTGCCCGCAGAATCAGACAGATATAGGCAAATGGTTTTATCAGCACTGGCTTGAAAGCTTTCCATGTTATATAAGCAAATACATAGAAGCTAAAAATCTCTTGGGACTCCATCCATCACTTCGAATGTTTTTTTTTTTGTATAGTTTATTCTCTTTTATTATGTACAGAAATGGGCCATAGTGAACTTATTTAGGCAGGTTGTGAACCCTGTTTTGTTTCCAGAACAAGGAGTTTTTGTCAACTGAAAGTTGTTTTGTCATCTGAACAATCGGACTTGACACTGAACTGATGCTTCTATCCCTCACAGTATTGTTTTCATTCCTGTCAAGGTCCTGATTAAGCTCTATGGGTTGATCATTTAAAGATAAAGTTTGTCATCTGTTTATCTGCTAATTTGGTAAAGAACTGTTGTGACAGGTATCGCATAGGGTTAATGATGGATTTTATTGATGGAACTATCAACATGTTGATAGTTGTTGATAAATATGAATCATTTAATTCTGCTCATTAAAGAAATACTAACCCACAGATGGAATTGTAAAATGACAGATAACAAGAATAGCGAATAATGAATACAGCCAACAACGTTCTGAGCTGAAATGTTATATATAGGTCGACATAAAGCTGATGATTCTCTCCACATAATTTCACATCTCCTTGGTTACGAGCTGACTGTTATTGATTAGGATCATTAGCCTGATCTGATGACCTATCTGTTACATCTGTTCCAAGTAAAATCAGATCTTGTTATCCACTTGATCAATCTTAAATTGTCATTTGAATTGACAGAATTAATAAGAATGCTAAATTAATTATGGCTACCCTAAGTTTTCATAGAAACATGAAATGGCTTTTCTGAATGAGTCGGCTTCATATTTGAATGGGTTTTTCCCTTGGCATTGAGTAATCAATGTAAAAAAAATTTCAGCTGATCATTGGTCATTGCTTTGGCAGGATGGGAAGGTCATTAAAGGCAAAATGTAAAAGCAAACAGCAGGGATGAATTGTTTCTCTCATGGTGAAGTTCACAAGCCAAAAGGATTTTTTTCCCCTTCAGAGTGAGATTTTTTTTTTTTTTTTTTTGGAAATCAGAGACGATTTGATTTAGATCTCGAAGGGACTGGATTATGATATAGTTGCCAAGTATGTGTCTTGCAAATCCTTAGTTCCTGATTTCTTAAGAATGTTTGATTGCCCTCAGAAGACTCAGACTCAGTTAATGCATTAATTATGTGGCGAGTTTACATAAACAGTCAATATGGAACTTGGAAACGATAATTGAGTTTTTGACTTTGTTGCTTTTTTGACCTGACTGTTTGTCATTATTAGTTCTGCTAATTGTATGAATGCATTATTAATGCAGATGCGTTCAAAAAAGTACCAGAACGATTTTGGAGGACCCATATATTTGTGAAAATTTTTGTTTTTGAATTTTTTTTAAAGAAGTTGTATAGGTTTACCAAGCATTTATTTGATCAAAAGTATATATATATATATATATATATATATATACTGTATATGTGTGTGTGTGTGTGTGTGTTTATTTATTGATTCTTTATAGAAATCATTCTAATATGCTGATTTGCTGCTCAAGAAACATTTCTTATTAATATTTTTTTCAGGGATTTAAGGTTTCTTTGATGAATCAAAAGTGTTAAAAATGGTTTGTAAAATAAACTTTTGATCAATTTAACGCTTCCATGAATAAAACTTTTTTTTTTGTTGTCAAAAAATGTCTTACTGACACGCTGAATATAAAAGATACACTAACAATTCACAGATTCCTGCAATATAAAAATAAGCAATATTGTGAATTTTTGTTCCCTTTAGGTTTGCACATTTTATTTGTCCATTAACTTTATTTAAACTTCAGAAGATAACAAATCTGATTCATTTCTGTGACTAAGCTCAAACTGTTGCAATTTTTGTTGCAGTTTTTGTATATTAAAATATTTCCGTAAAAATGTACAGATAAATAAAGCCGTTTATTACTTTGTATCTTAGAATAATTATTTATCGGAAGTGTAAAATATTCTTAAATTTAACTTCATTTTTATTGTATTTTACACCTTGCATAAAAAATATGCAAATAGCATTTATTATATTCCTTAAGTGCAGGATTCATGCTTTTTTGTACTGTCCATTCAAATAAACCAATAATTAAAATAAAATACATTTCAAATCTACTTGGTTGAATACCATGCTATAGGATTATGATTGTCTTCTGACAGATGTGATAAAGTATGTGTTGTTTTGTCTGCAGGCACGACGAGACAGCCCAAAGAGGGCGAGGTCCCAGGTGTGGACTACAACTTTGTGAGCGTTGAGCGGTTTATGGAATTAGAGAAAAGTGGGGCCTTGTTAGAAAGTGGAACGTACGAAGGTAAGTGAAATTCACCGTTAAACCTCCCCCATCTCGATAAATCATTACCTCTTGAAATAAAAACAAACCCACCATAACAGCCTGGATTATGAATTTTCTTCAAATTTGCTTGATTTTACCGCAAAAGTCTTTGACATTGAGCAGAGGAAATCAGATCTAGTGCAGTTGGGTCTCTTGAGGACCGTCTGAGGTGTGTGGACTACTTTCAGACACAGGTTTCTTTTCCCTTTATGAGGAAAGGAGATCCTTCCCATGATTCTGTGAGGCACAGCATCATAACAGCTTCAGACAGGCACTTTGAGAATAACTTTACACTCTAAAACTGCAGAGAAATGCAAATTTTACATTTTATTTTTTTTATTTTATAGCTTCGACAAATTACATTTAATAGGGATCATTTTGATTATCAGCAGATATTGGGGGATATTGATATTTTATTGATATATTGATATGAGCAGATATTGATTAAAAATATTATTAATTAAACCCTATTAATTTAATAACACAGTTAAATGTAATCTTTAGCCAGACTCAATTAATATAGATTTTTCATGCTGTACATTTATAATGTTTTGATGCCGCACTTTTTAAGAGTTAATTAGCAGTTTATCTCTTACTGGACATAATTTTAATATATGAGTTATGTTTAATGTATTATGATCAAATAAATGCAGCTTGGTGAGCATAAGAGACTTAGGTGGAACAAAATGACCTTTGACTTCTGGGAAAATTGACCAAAATTTTGTATATCCATATATTTGTCCAATCAAATGCTCTCTAGAATGAGACAACACCATCTTCCTCTGACTTGCAATAGTTATTATCAAATCATGGTGCATGTCAACACAATAAAAATGACTGTCATCTGAGTATATTGATTTTATAGGCTACATATGGTCTTGTTTGAGGTGATTTCATGTAACTTTAAAGGGTTAGTTCACTCAAAAATTAAAACGTAACATGTCATTTCAAATCCGTAAGACTTTTGTTCATCTTCGGAACACAAATGAAGATCTTTTTAATGAAATCTGAGAGCACCACGACGCATACATGTTGTTTTGACACGAGAGTGAATGTTGCTGACTAATATTTTTGTAAATGAAGTGGTAAGTTATGTTTTTTTTGTGCAATCAAAGCACTCACGTCACTTCATAAAACTGAGGTTAAACCACTGAGGTCACATGGATTATTTAATGATGTCTTTACTAACTTTCTGGGAAGTGGTAGTTGCTTAGACTGTCAATGTAGGGACAGAAAGCTCTCAGAATTCATTAAAAAAAGATCTTCTTTTGTGTTCCAAAGATCAACGAAAGTCTCACAGGTTTGGAACGACATGACGGTGATTAATTAATGAATACATTTTTTGGGTGAACTAACCCTTTAAGTCAATGATTCTGGGTCACTGGCTGTAATGTAAATGAATCTATGAACTTCACCTCTTCTGTTTCTGTCCCTGAAGTCTTGCAAATGAATTCATAAAGCCTGTTCCGTACCCGCACAGGAGCTCGGTTTTTAATCATTAAACAGATTTCCCTGGATACACATGATTTCTTTTCAATCTTGAATGAAATTATTGAGTCGCCAGTGCACAAGGGTGCCGTAATGGCAAACATCACAGAAAAAAAATAAACTCCAGCAAAGTTCATGACAAAACATGATTGAAAAGCTACTAGAAAAGTCTGACTTCACCTTTTTTTGCATGCCAAGTAGCTGTGGAAGCATTTTCTAACATGTTTTTGTTGTTGTTGTTGTCTCTAGATAACTTCTATGGCACGCCAAAGCCTCCTGCCGAACCCACGCAGATGCTGTTTAATGTGACGGACCAACTCTTGCCCGGTGCCCGACCCAGTGCAGAGGGAAAAAGGAAGAGAAACAAGTCCGTCAGCAACATGGAGAAGGACAGCATTGAGCCACCAGAAGAGGAGGAGGAAGAGAGCCCCGTCGTCAATGGCAACGGCATCGCCATCACACCAGGTTACAACCTACCACTGTTACCCAGATAGTTTAGAATGACCCAACTGGGTCAATTATGAATGTGGTCTTCATAGTTGTGTGACTCATTTCTAATGAATGGCATTTCAGATGAGAGTCTGGAGCATTATTTAAACTCTTCTGTTGTTCGTAACTCAAAGATGAGGTTTCAAAATATACTGAGCAAACAAGGCTTTTAATTATTGGGCTGGTGGCATTTTTCTGTTGCTATTATTTTTATTAGAACATTTTAATATGGAAAATGTGCATACTTTCCATATATTATGGAAATATATGCATACATGTCATGTCATCAAACTTTTAAATCATCTATTTAAATGTATTTGAAATGAAACATTTGTAATGATTAAGTTGCAGTTTGATACTTTTAAAATGTTAGGAATACATGTTGGCTTGGTCAGCACATCAAAATAAGTGCACAAAAGATTAACAGAACAACAACTTGACATGACAGTTTAACTTTTAATTTGATATTATTACAAAGTGAACTTTTTAACTTGTTTTAACAAACACAATCATGAAAGTGCAAATGGCCTTTTATTTTTATTAATATGTTATCTGCAAGGTTTTTTATATATACACTTTTAAGGTTTGAAGTACACAAGTGCACATTCAATACAATTAAGCACACTTCTTTTTCACAAAGGTTTGATTAATCTATACAATTTTTGCATTCAGACTCATTATTTACTTTTTTACAAAAAAAATTAAATATCTGTTAATACGAGTTGACTTTGACAGTCCTAATCCTTACTTGTTTGATTTATGTCACAGTGTCTCTTTCAGTCAAATAAGTCTCAGTTAGAAGGCCAGGATTGACGCTGATTCCTTTTGTTTACCTCAAAGAATCGAGCGAACATGAGGACAAGAGCACCGACGCTTCTGGAGACGTGCCCGTCCAGCCATGCCCACCTGAGACCCCCACCCTCACCGCCACAGATGCCCAGGAGGAAGAAGTAGACGCCCCCAAGTCCCCACAAGACTCCCAGGAGAATGACGACCTTGGCCCTTTGCCAGACAACTGGGAGATGGCCTACACTGAAAAAGGAGAAGTTTACTTCATAGAGTGAGTGAAGTGCACTTCAAAGCACACTTCATAATGAAAGAGGTGTGAACATATGGAGCGCTACCTGTTGCACAGTCCTCTTTTACAGACTGTTACGAATGTCTGAATTATTTATGTGTGCCGTATTGAGCTCACAGCTCAGTCGACTGCATTTCGGAAATGATTTGCAGGACTTTATACACAGTAGGGTTGGAAATGTAGCAGAAATCAGCGGCGCCTACAGCTGTACGCACTTTGCGTACCATGAGTGCTCCGACAGACCCAGCAAGCAATAGCCGTAATTTAACCATCTAAGTCCGGCTATTTGTAACCCACTTTTAGCCAAAATAACTTAAGAGATGTATGATATTCCAGTCATCAGTGATCATCAGTGCGTCTATTCTTGGGCTATGGTTAAACTTCTTTTAAATCTTCAAATTTTGCTTTGTTTTAGCCTAGTCATCAGGGCTGTGTTTGGATGGCTATTAGACGTCTTTTAACGCAAAATTGCTTGCTAGGGTGAAACACTTTCCCTGAGGATTTTTCAGCAGTTATTATGCGTCTCCCTTATTTCTGTCGACTGAACCAGCGATGCCAATCATTCGTGAGTTAATCATTCTTTTCCGTCGGTTCTTTCTTTTCTGTGATTTGGCTAAACGTGTTTGCAATACGATCCGAAACAAGTTACATTGGACTGCTCTCTCACTGAATCATCTTCAGTCAGTAAAACAAAGAGACAACACCAAGATAGGCTTCTTAAAGGGATACTCCCCCTTTTTTTTGTAAATAGGCTCATTTGACAACTCCTTCAGGGTTAAACAGTTGAGTTTGACCTTTTTCAAATCCATTCAGCCGCTTTTCTGATATTTAGAAGAATATCAGTAACCAGACAGTTTCTGGTCTCATTGACTTCCATAGTAGGAAAAAATATATACTATGGAAGTCAATGAGACCAGAAACTGTCTGCTTACTGATATTCTTCTAAATATCAAAAAATTGGCTGAATACATCTGACAACGGTAAAACCCAACTGTTTAACACTGAGGGAGTGGTAAAATGAGCCTATTTCCCAAAAAAAGTGGAGTATCCCTTTAAGAACACTGAGAACAAACAGTGCTGGATGAAGTGGATATTTTTAAGTGGAAAAAGGGCTACTTTTGAGAGGTAAATTAAGCCACTGCTGTGCTGTGTCATGTCAATTAGAGGCCATTTTCACATCCAAAGTTTTGTCTCCTATATTGTCATTCTCTGCTCACTCGGCACTTTGCAACACTTTCAGCATGTTTCCCATAACAGCGTCTGACGTTTACGTTTTATTTGGCGTGAGAAAGTCACTTAAACTACGCAAAATACGATCAGAGCAGTCGGACTAAAACGGATTCCTCGTTCACTGACGCCTCAACACTTGGTCAGGTGGAATCGGGGATTGATCCGCCAACCTTCTGGTTTGTAGACAACCTACATGAACCACTGAGCCACAAATACATTTTAGTATATGTTTTTTTTTTCTCTCTAGGGTGAACTTATCCATAGAAAGTTACACGAATGCTAAATATACTAGAAAATTAACACTTCTCTCAGAGTTGAATTTTTAACAAAAAAAAAAAGAAGCTTATCCTCAGATGAAATCCAGCAGGCGGTGCAGACTAAAATTATATTAATTTAAATATCTATATTAATGTGATGTTATGTTAACTGCGTCTTTTGAAGGAATTCAATTTAAGGTCTTGCCTAAAAATAAATCGATTTTTTTTATTAATTAATTAAAAATATTGAATAAATTCATTTTATTATAAATTATAATTTAATTATAAATTAATATTTTGTATTATTTTAAATAAACAACCATAGACGATTCTGTTTAAAATGATGAATGTTTACATGGAAGATATAACAAAAATATATTGTTTACATTTATATAAATATTAATAATTAATAAATAATTAGTCTAGTTTTTTTATAGATATAAAATGCTGCACATTGCCTCCCATGCAATTTTTTGTGATGATGCCAACCAGTCATTG
Source organism: Pimephales promelas (assembly GCF_016745375.1). Next base: position 2,156,926 of record NW_024121865.1, on the reverse strand, counting down.
AATCTTAAGTTACCATCTTCAGTTACTGTCATGAATCATTATGATGGTGAATGGATCACCATAAAACTGAATCTGCCAGAGTAGCAGAGGGAAGAACGGTCTTAAGAGTGAGAGAAAGCTGTTCCCCTCGCTCCATCTGTCCTTAATGAGAAACGAGGGACTTATTAAAACTATTGATTGTCATTGTTTTAACTGGAAACCCCCAACCACTGTGACTGAGGCCTTCTGGGATATCTAGTCTAGAATGTTTTGCATTTCAAAGTGAGGCTTGTACCAACATTTGGCTGACATAACACACAAAAATGCTTCTGATTCAGATAATAACTAAACTCTATCATAATGTACTATTAATTGTTACAAAATTCTTTTTTTTTCAGTCACAATACCAAAACAACGTCATGGCTCGACCCTCGACTAGCGAAGAAAGCCAAGCCCCCGGAGGAATGTGAGGAAGATGGTGAGTGCACTGGTGTTTTAACGTGTGTGTGAGTATGTTTCTCCTTTTTACGCTTGGAGAAATTTGATGTCGTGACCTCTACTTGTACCCCCCCTCCCCCGGAGACATGCGCGTGTGAGAGTGTAACATGTATTTCCATTTTGTTCACGATGTCAGGACATCCAGAAAGACAAACTCTGCTAGCTCATGATGTTTACATATTCATTTACTGTTTTTATGAATGGATGGATTGGATAAAAAGAAAGTTCATCCAGCATTGATGCATCAGTTAATCTCTAATCTTTCTTTTTTTTTCGTTAAACCAACCATTTTTTTTCATTCTGTAAAGCCATCCATCTTTATAGCCTTTCATTTGTTTATCCATTAGTCCATTAAGCATCTATCCTCCATTAATTTATTCATGCATTCGATTGCTTACTGAATCAGTTGTTCGTTTCTCCATCCATCCATCCATCCATCCAACCTTTTGATAGTTTATTCATCCATTAAGCCAATTATCCTCTATTAATTTATTCATTTGCTTGTTGATAAATTTATGGATTTGTTCATCCATCTATCTATCCATCCATCCATCCATTCATCCATCCATCCATCTATTCATCCATCCATCCATCCATCCATCCATCCAACCTTTTGATAGTTTATTCATCCATTAAGCCAATTATCCTCTATTAATTTATTCATTTGCTTGTTGATAAATTTATGGATTTGTTCATCCATCTATCTATCCATCCATCCATCCATTCATCCATCCATCCATCTATTCATCCATCCATCCATCCATCCATCCATCCATCCATCCTTTTGATAGTTTATTCATCCATTAAGCCAAATATCCTCTATTAATTTATTCATTTGCTTGTTGATTAATTTATGGATTTGTTCATCCATCTATCTATCCATCCATCTATCCATCCATCCATCCATCCATCCATCCATCCATCCATCCATCCATCCATCCATCCATCCATCCATCCATCCATCCATCCAACCTTTTGATAGTTTATTCATCCATTAAGCCAATTATCCTCTATTAATTTATTCATTTGCTTGTTGATTAATTTATGTGTTTGTTCATCCATCTATCTATCCATCCATCCATCCATCCATCCATCCATCCATCCATCCATCCATCCATCCAACCGTTTATTTGTTTGTTTTTTCATTCACTCATCCACTAAGCCATCTATCCTCTATTCATTCCTTCGTTTGCCATTAATCATTCATTTTTTGTTTATAAATTCTATATTTGTTTGTTAATCCTTCCATCCGTCCATGCGTCCTCAATTCATTCATTTCAACAATTCATGCTCATTTAATAATTTGTTTGGTTATTCATTTGTTTGATTGTTTTTTTTTCAGTCATCCATCCTTTTTGTTTTTGTTCGTTCATTCACCCATCCTTTAATTATCTGTCCCCCATTGATTTGTTTGTTCATTCATTCATTTATTTGATGAGAAAGTGATTGATCCGTTTTGCATTAATCTATAAAGCCGTTCATCCTCCTTTCCATTCGTTTATTTGTTCTTACATTCATCCATAAAGCCATTCATTCATTCCTTCATTCGTTTGTTTGTTTGTTTGTTTATTGTTCATTCATTCATTCGTTTTTTGTTCATTCATTCATTTGTTAATTCATTAACATTCATTAATTTGTTGATTCATTCATTCGATCATTCATCTATTTGTTTGTTCATTCATTCATTCATCTGTTCATTATGAATGGTGATTTTATGTACCCAAATCTACCATCTTTGAAACCTTCTGTTGAATTAAAATGCAATTTAATGGGGCCAGAGAAATCAATATCTCTTTCCACAGGCCTTTTAATGCCTTTCTGTGACATGACTACTAATATACCTCTCCGTAGTACAACATAGATCTATTTTTGGGCAGGTCTGTGCAACAATGTAAGCTCATACACATAATCATGATTGATTTCTATTGTGTTCAATACTATCTGCTGCGTAAAAATCACTTTGTGTATTGCAAATTTGATCCACATCTCACTTCAAAGCTCAGACATGTACATTATTCAGAATTGAACTCCGATGTCTGTTAGATTATGATCCTCATGGCATGGGGCTGCAGATTCATCATAAATTCCCATCAGAGGCTAGATAAAAGCCAAACTAATTTTGCCTTCAAAACCAATGTTAGTCACAAACTCTTAGACATCTTTGTGTAATTTCAGAGGCGTGTCTGTTTAATTTAGCAACAATGAAATCATATTTCCAAAATGTACTCTGCTGTCTGCTTGCTAGTTAATGAGCCCTGCTGGTTGGTTTTGATAGCACACATTTCACAGGACATTTGAAGACGCATCCGGCACACGCTCATATTTAGACTTGTGCATCCAATGCACTCAAATATACATAAGCCACTCAGTGAATGAAAGAGCCTGAAAAAGAGACTTCTCCCATAGTTGCCATGGAAACTGCCAATGGAGGACCATTGATTTAAGGAGGCTTGAGAAAATATATTTAAGGTGGTCTGGGTTAGATCATTATGTTTAATCAATGAATCAATGAATCAGTGTTTAAACCATGAAGGGTCCCGCATAAAGAAAAAAAAAAGTAAAAATAGGTTGGATTTTCTCTAAAAGTGGTGCATTTTTAATCTGTTAAGCATTATATTTATTAAAATTAAATTGCAATATCATGCACACGTTGAGTAGGTACCGTAATATATTTGAACTTATTGAATATTAATGATCTGTTAAGCATTACAGAAGCTATTATTTCATACGTATTCACAGTATTATGGGAGCATTTAATGTATTTAAACATTTTGAATATTATTTGTTGTTTATAATTCGTTATTTTTTTTTAAACAGAATCCCAAGAGCATGACATCATATCCCATTGTCCATATTCAATGTACTCATAAGTAATTCAAATGTTTACATTTTTAATCTGCAATATTTTTTGCTGTGCGCGAACGTTGAGTAGTTAACATTTTCTAGATTATATGATTGATTATTTATTAAAAACACTGAAAATATGTTGTTTTGCACCTCCGTATAAGTGCCATATAGGTGTTATCAAGAGAAGTGATAAGTTAGACTAAATATTTAACATAGTCAACATAACTCTGCTTGGATACATTTTGATTCATTTGGCTCCATACCAAGCTATAATCTTTAAAAGAAAGCTCCAGTAAATCCAGCCAAGGTTATGTCACACTTCTCACTTTTTTCTATTAAGAAAGTGTCGCCATCTGGTGTGTTACTCGTCTTTCTCTCTCAGTTAAAGCTACGTACGCGACACATATAAGCGTCTCGTCCGCTCTTCTTCTTAATGCAAACCCTAAATATGAGACTGGTTTCTGTTTGCGAGACAGAGGGTCAAGCTAGCATTAGCGGACGTGGTGCAGCCTTTTGGTCTGTCTGTCTGTGTGTGTGTGTGTGTGTGTGTAGGAGGGATTTGATTGCTCTAACCCTCCTAGGGAGGTGCGAAAACCTCGTCGGTCGCCACACCTGCTCCTCTCCCACCTCGTCCAACCCAGCGTTCTGTTCAGCTCAGCATCCATTCATTCAACTAATGTCTATCTGAACACAGCATGCCTTTATGATTTTATTTTTTTTGTGTCTGGAAAAATGAAATATTACATTCTCTTAATGTACATAATAATATAAAAAAAAAAACATTCCCTACATTACTCCACTAACATAGTCCGACTTGAAGGAGTGAATGAATATGAGTGCCAGATAATCTGCTAGATTATTTAGATCAGAATCATGTGAGAGAATCTCTTTTTGAAACAAAATAATCTGAATTTTTCAATTTATCCAGAATCACGCAGCTCCAATTTGCAGTAATGTTTATCAATGAAATCTGACCGCTGTGATGCCAAGGTGTACTGAGTGGTTGCCAGGACATTGTTTGGTGGTTACTAGGGAGTTCTGTATTGTTGCTAGGGCATTGTTTGGTGTTTGTTAAGGGTGTTCTAAGTGTTTAGGGTGCTCTAACTGTTTGATGGTTTCTAGGCTGTTCTGAAAGGTTTCTAGTAGTTCCTCAAGCATTGTTTTGCTGGTTGCTAGGGTGTAGAGTGTAGATGCCATGTTTTCAAAGTGGTTGCTAGGTTGTTGCTAAGTAGTTTCAAGGGTATTCTGAATATTTATAAGGGCATTTCAGGTCGGTCTCTATGAATGTTACTAGGTGTTTAGAGTGGTTTCTAGGTAGTTTGTTGAACATTGTTTGGTGGTTGCTAGGGTGTTCCGGGTCATTGCTAGGTGGATGCGTACTGTTGTTTATAATAGGCCTATAATATAATATTATTTTTTAGGAAAGTCATAACATACCTCCTGTCAACAAACTATACGTCTTGAGATATAATTGATGTTCGAAGCACAAATAATGTGGATAACTGACGAGCTCTGACAGAGCGAAAATGGCACGTTTGAGGTTAATTACTGGAGAAGGGTGATGTCTGAAGAGATATGAGTTATGTTAGCCTGGTGTTTGTGTACATGAGCTTTATTTGCATGTTTGCTGCACACTGTTTATTCACACATGCATGACTTCATCTGCATGTGTGTACGCGTGTGCGTGTTTCTGAAGAACGCCGGCAAAAACTGCAGCACGTCCCACTGGCGATGTTTTTGATAATTACAGTTTGAGTTTGTGCATGTACTCCATTTTTTTTTCTTGATGTTTCAATCATGTCAAATTTGGCTGGAGAAAAAAAAAAAACGGATAGGAAAAAGCATCCTGAACGCTGTGTGATGACAGCCCTTTGTTGTCATGGTGATCTCGCCAGCTCTTTAATTTGTTTTGTGTCTCTCGGGCGGATTGAATTGCATGAAAGTATGTTGGCTCTAACCTTCGGGCTGCCAGACCTCCCCTCACTTACCGCTGTGTGTCCTAATTAAGCTTTGTTTTACACATTGACTGCCAGCGTGAACGGCCGGCTGGATTGTTGAGGATACGCAATCGAAATTCTGGCGCGTGCAGGGAATGTGTGTTTTTAAAAGACGTCTAGACTGATTTGTGTCGTGTATTATCATACGCTGCAGGCATCCCTGGGGTTATTGATTTACTGGACTGGGCTTCACTATAATGAAAACTGTGAGAAATGTTTTCATGACTCGCATGCTTCGTGCCATGCATTAAATAGCTCATTTTAAGCTTCTTGCATCTGAAGGTTTTAAACATTCAGGCTCAGCTTTCAATGTCATTGTAACTGTTTATGAATATAAAAGTGAATGGTAATACTTAATTTGAAGCCTGATTAAATAATGCAGCATCAAGCCGAAGCAAGGAAATCTCATGTATATAACTCATTTCATAAACAATGCAAATTCCATGTGCTTGGAATAACAACATTTTTTTTTTTTCAAAAAGCGACTAAAAGTTTATCAGAATAAAAAATATTTAAAAACAAAATTACACATATTTATTTGATATAGCTTTTATTTTTTGCTTCATTTTATGTACTTTTGTCATTGTTTTTAGATTTTGTTTTTATTTCTTTTTAGTTTTAACTTATTTTTTATTTCAGTGTTAATTTTAGTGATAGTAGAACTTAAACTTAAAATTTTTAGAATTGTTTTAATGTAATATTTTTTTTTCGCTTTATTTCAGCTTTATTCCAGTAACAAAAAAGTGAATTTTACTAGTGAATTTAACTTATTTTTATTTCAGTGTTAATTTTAGTAATAGTAGAAATTAAGCTTAAAATTTTTTGAATTGTTTTTTGAATATTTTTTTCCGCTTTATGTCAGCTTTATTCCAGTAACAAAAAAGTGAATTTTATTAGTTTGAGAACAATATATATTAATACCGGCAAATACGGGCAAATCGATTAATCTTGTCATAAATTAATCTTGACATATCTCTCATCTGACATTTGAAGTTTGTAAATATTTTATATATGTGTGTGTGTGTATATATATATATATATATATATATATATATACACACATTATACATTGTATATATATTTATTAGACACACACACAGATACTGCACACATACATGCGCATATATATGTATATATATATATATATATATATATATTCAATGTAATTAATCAGGATTGATCGATTTATATATAAAATCCTCAAAAAACATAAACAGAACTATGCAACGAAACAGAAAAAAACAAAAACAACCCAGACTACATTAAATACGGGTTCACATGCAACGGGGATAGAGAACGTTTGCAACGAGGTGCCGACCATCTTATTTTTTTCTTTCTACAGAACTTCCATATGGCTGGGAGAAAATAGACGACCCTATTTATGGCAGTTACTATGTTGAGTAAGTTGATGAAATTTCTTTTATCAAGCACCAAGTATTTGCAGAATCCGACCCCGAATCATCCGCGCCATTCTCTTCAATAAGTTCGCCGGGGGAGGGAGGGTCCCAGCGTGATTTAAATATCTGCTCGTTCTGCCCCGCAGCCACATTAACAGAAGGACACAGTTTGAGAACCCAGTCCTAGAGGCCAAACGAAGGATCCAACAGCAGCATCAAATGCAAAGTCAAGGTCTATCGGCGCTGCCATTGCCCACGATATATAGAGGTACTTCTTTTCTCTGTGGCCCATATTTGCCATCTTCACCCAATTGGTTTGTTGGTGTTCCTCGGTTTTGGGTTGCTCAGGTGTGCCCTACTTTCATGTCACTTTAGCTCAGTTACCGAAGCACCAAAGACCATGCAGTAGAGGTGGTTGTGCAGTGTGCAGCGCATTGCTCTGATTGTTCATGTGTGTTTGTCTTCACAGAAAAGCCTCCATTCACCAGGGACGCCACGCAACTCAAAGGGACGTTCCTCACCACGGCGCTGCAGAAGAGTAACATGGGATTCGGCTTCACCATCATTGGTGGGGACGAGCCGGATGAGTTCCTACAGGTCAAGAGCGTTATACCTGAAGGACCTGCTGCCCAAGATGGCAAGATGGACACAGGTGAGAAGGTCAAGGAAGTCAGGGCCTCTTTAAAAGTTTGCTATATTCTAGCAGAAGGGTGAATTGGGTTATGAATCTATGAAACTTTGATGTTATTAATAATGTTTCTATTATATAGGTATTGAATATCTCTATATTATAATAATTTTTGTAATTTATTTATGAAGATAATAACTGTTAAAAATACAATATAATAATAATAAAATGTACCTGCAAATATTCGCTCAATATCGGTAAATGTGACCGTGCCTTAAAGGCCCACTCACACAAAGGACAATAACTATAACAATAAAGATTGTTATTAAATACATTTTTTTATAATCACTCTAATTCTATGAGAAAACTGCACAACTATGAAAAGAAAAATATATATACATGGTCAAAAGTTTGGAAAGTTTTAATGTTTTTGAAAAAAAGGCTCACCAAGCCTGCATTTATTTGATCAAAAATAGATAAAAACTGTAATATTTTAAAATATTATTACAATTTAAAGTAATGGTTTTCTATTTTGATATACTTTAAAATGTAACTTATTCCTGTGATCAAAGCTTCATTACTTCAGTCTTCAGTTTCACGTGAACTTCTAGTGCCGTTTTTTTTTATCAATGTTATCAATGTCGAGCTGACTGATATTTTAACAATATACAGTATATTTTTACTGTCACTTTTGATCAATTTAACATATCCTTGTTGAATAAAAGTATTAAATTCTTTCAAAAAAAATTATATTGTTACAAAAGGTATCAATTTTAAATAAATGCTTTTCTTTTTAACTTTTATCATCAAAGAATCCTGAAAAAATAGCTTTTTTTTGTAAAAAAATTATATATAAATATATATATATATATATATATATAAATATAATTTTTCTATAATATATATATATATGTATGTATGTATGTATGTATATATATGTGTGTGTGTGTGTGTGTTTATATGTAATTTTGTGTAATGTGATCATCAACATTTTTCTTGTTTTGTCCATCATCTTGGATGATGTTACTCCCCTGTCGCAGTGCATTCTGGGATTGACTTCTTTATGAAAGATGCATGCTGCCTACACAAGGGAAAATGTTAATCTTCCTTCCTATTCAGATCAATTCAGTGACACCTTTCAGTTTTATTACCAATGATTGTCACCCCAACCATAGTTACTGTTGCTAAGAAAGACAAACAATGCCAGCAAAGCCTAATTTCCCTGCTTCAGTGGATTGTTTAGAATTACAATATGCCCCCTTTTAATATGCTAACACTTATCAATATATAAGCAGGGCTGAGCAGTGACCTCCCATCTCAGGAGAAAACCTTCAGTTCATGGACTAGGAAACATCATTATCTCAGTAGCCACCGCTTGACAACAGTCTCTAATAGCTTGCACAGAGCTAGCGCAAGGTCACGGTTGTCGCATTGTGTTTTTCTCTGATGAAAGAGTGTATTTGAGTGAGTCATCATCACAGACGGACACCGTAGGCTTATTTGCAGCTTCTTCATAAGTTTTTCTGTTCTCGACTTAGAGGATCTCTTAACCTAGTAAGGAAATCCTGTGTCCTCTCTGCGATTCTACCTTTCTGGATGGCTTGTTTGTTTCCTTGATCATGTTTTAAATTTAGAAGTGTATCACAACTGTGAGCTGTGACATCACTTCCCAAGGCCCTCACAGATAATGATGCTGGCAGTGGCTTAATTTGCATATGCCTCCAGCTTACATTGCAATTTGGGCTTTGGTGGGATCTTGTGTGTTTTATCCGCTTTTGATAGGGGAACAGGGTCCTTTTATAGAAGTCCTACTCTATTCTGTACAAACATACACAGTCGGCTTGTGCAGTTTCAATAGGCCTTAGGTTGCCTTTCTTACAGAGTCGTCTCATTATTGGCAAGCTTTGCTGATACATCGCTCAGTCGGTATCTACAGCTGTCTGCACTTATGCAACTGACTTTCTGTGTGTGTGCGTGGAGATGACTTTAATGCAAAGTGATAGGATTTAGTAAATATGTGGGTCAAACAACGGCTATTTTATTTGACAGCGGCTATTTGGACGTGTAAATAGTAGTTAGATGATATTTATACTTATAAATAGTGTCAGATACTATTTGCACCTCAGTGTTGTCGTGCATTAAACGATGTAATAAAAACAGAGTGTAGATGATTATATTTATTAAATTTTTTAAATGGATGCCGCCTTATTGGGACAATAAAGCCCTCCATACACCTAACCCTAACCGATAAACACTTAATTATTAAACGCACGTTAGACACTTTTTCAACTTTTTGAATATTTTCTTAATGTTTCCACGATACATATTGTTGCATTTTTGTATTGCGATATATTGTGAGACAATATATTGTTACACCCCTAGTTAATGTTCTTGATGTGATTGAGCCTTAAGAGGACAACTTTGCACATCACTCGTGTGAAATACACCGGAGACTAGACTTCAATGGAATGGAATCTTAAATGGAATGGAAAGTTGAATTTTATGTTAGCATGTTGCTAAGCTAACCGCGTGATATGCTAATAAGCACAAATACATACAATACACAAATATTGAGTAAGAATATCATACTTTACAGTATTGTGTTAAATAAATATATTTCTAGATTTTTTTTTTCAAAAGATTCGCACTGCATTCTAGGATGCCTTTTTTATAGTGTCGATCAATTTTTATTCTGCTTGCTCGATAACTGTATCACTCTCTCTTATTGGTTGTCATCGCATTGCTCGTTTGCAGTGTTCTCTACTTCATTATAAAACATTGGTTGGTCATGCCATTAGAATTGAACTAGTTTCAATGAAAATTAATGACTTGTAGTTGCCTTTTCATTGTAAACCTCTGAGTGTGAACACCCGTTCAGAAGGCAGCATAATTATGTTTTGTAAGAGCCACATGATGAAGCTAATTTATGTGCATACGCACTCTGAGCAAGTGGTAGATGTGACAGCGATGACATAATGCTCTTGGGAGTATGGTGCTTCATATTTTGTTTAAATATGCGTGTCTACTACTCTCATATTTTTGTCATTTCTTCATCAGGTGATGTGATCGTCTACATCAATGACATCTGTGTCTTGGGCACCACCCATGCCGATGTGGTGAAGCTCTTCCAGTCAGTCCCCATTGGCCAGAGCGTTACCCTGGTGCTGTGTCGGGGATACCCCCTCCCTTACGACCCAGAGGACCCCTCCGCTAGCTCTTCCATGCCTCCTTTGGGCCTAGTGGATCATCCGTTGCTGCTCAATGGAAGGAACAGCTATGAAAATTACATGGAGTACATGTCTTTGACTGGCCGCTTAGTACCTGAGCACGGCGAGGGCCTTCCCCCGCATCCCCACCCTGGAGACACCCACCTGGACGGCTCGCAACCTCCATCCCTGACCACACCGGGACCCCCACCTGATGACAGCGTGTCCATGGCGTCATCCTCGGGAGCAACCACCGGGGCTCAAGTGGTCCCTGAGCTTCTGAGTCTCACTATAACCAAAGGTGCAGAGGGTTTCGGATTCACCATAGCAGACAGTCCCACGGGGCAGAGAGTCAAACAGGTACGCTGATTCCATTAACAAACATTTTATTGAAGTGGTCTCAAACTCTAATTAAATTATAAATATATATACACTCCCCTAAAGGATTATTAGGAACACCTGTTCAATTTCTCATTAATGCATTTATCTAATCAACCAATCACATGGCAGTTGCTTCAATGCATTTAGTGGTGTGGTCCTGGTCAAGACAATCTCCTGAACTCCAAACTGAATGTCAGAATGGGAAAGAAAGTTGATTTAAGCAATTTTGAGCGTGGCGTGGTTGTTGGTGCCAGACGGCCCGGTCTGAGTATTTCACAATCTGCTCAGTTACTGGGATTTTCACGCACAACCATTTCTAGGGTTTACAAAGAATGGTGTGAAAAGGGAAAAACATCCAGTATGTTTTTGTATGGGCCGACTGATTCAAGCTGATAGAAGAGCTCGTTACAACCGAGGTATCCAGCAAAGCATTTGTGAAGCCACAACACGCACAACCTTGAGGCGGATGGGCTACAACAGCAGAAGACCCCACTGGGTACCACTCATCTCCACTACAAATAGGAAAAAGAGGCTACAATTTGCAAGAGCTCACCAAAATTGGACAGTTGAAGACTGGAAAAATGTTGCCTGGTCTGATGAGTCTGGATTTCTGTTGAGACATTCAGATGGTAGAGTCAGAATTTGGCGTAAACAGAATGAGAACATGGATCCAACATACCTTGTTACCACCGTGCAGGCTGGTGGTGGTGTAATGGTTTGGGGGATTATTTCATGCAAAGTGATTATTACAGAAAATTAGGCCCCAAAAAATAGATTTGTCCTTTTTTTTTTCTTTAAATAAAATTTCAAAAGGATAAATAATGCAGATTTCTTTTTTTACAGCCATCTTTGTTCATATTTACCAAGGGGGCAAATAATTCTGAGTGACACTGTATATAATAAACAAATATATTTATTATTGTAGATAAATAAATAAACAAACACATACATGTACTTATATATAAACCAATATAAAATATTATTAAATATATACATTTATTTATATTTATTTATTGTTTTTTTTTTAGAAAATAGATAAACACACACATTATATAGATGTAGAATATGTATATAATTAATAAATATATTTTATATAACTGTTTCTATACGTTGTGATCAGGTTCTGGAGCCGCAGGGTTGTCCAGGGTTATGTGAAGGAGACTTGATGGTGGAGATTAATCAGAAGGGTCTCCAGGGACTCAACCACACACAGGTGGTGCAGCTGCTCAAGGACTGTCCAGTGGGAACAGAGGCTACGCTTGTCATTCAGAGAGGAGCAGCAGCAGGTGCGCACATTTACACTCAGAAAGTTCACCCGAAAGGTACTGAAGGTTGCCTGCAATCTATTCTGGACTTTGGCAAAGTGAAATGTTCACGTATGTATAAGCCAAATGAAAAAGTGCTTCAGTTTTTAGTCATTTCTAGCTCTCTGAACTTCAGCTTAATTTGCCTTAAGCTTTGATTCGTCAAGATTTTGAAATAAGAGGAGAGAAATACTCCTTTTATAGAGTCCTAAATGTACATTGCCAGTGCATCTCAATTTTACAGACTCAAACTGTTTTCTTTCAGAATAACTGAAGCTGATGAGCTGTTTTGGGGAAATTTTAGCAAAGCCTCCGCAATATTGCGCACTGTATCATCTCTTGGCAAGAGCCGGTGACAGTTATTAGCATATTTCAGACTGAAGCCAAGCTAATCTACTAATTCCATGCGAGTCCACTTATCAGAGTGCTTACTTTCATTAAAATGTCCACGCAGAGTGTAATATTTTATCACACTTTATAATTAGGATATTCTTAGAATGAAAATTAATGAGGCAATTAATAGAAACGATCTTGAAGAGTGCTAAAGTCTCCTTCCATGTGTATACTAAGTAAGCCTGATATGAGTTCTTAAGATGCTTGTCCATTTCTCTGAACCACTATCAATCAAGTAATTACACCAATGCATTCTGCCAATTACACTGTGTGTCTGTTCTCACCTCCTCGGCGTGTTTCGTTGACTATATCGAAGGCTACGGTCTTAAAGGACCGCTCGGCAAACACTCCAAGGCCTCTTGTAACGGAGCGAGAGACGTCCCACGTGACTCACTGGCTGAGTGCGAGACCATTCAGTTTCCTGCCGGCGCTCTGCCAAGAGCACGGCCTGCGGCGGCCATGTTCACAGCTCTTTTCCCCAGTCGTCTAATTAAAGCACACCTCCCACACTGAGCTGGTGGAGATAAACAGGCAGACCAATCAGAATGCAGAGTGGCTGAAGGGGAGCGGGGCGGTTAGCAAATGGACCAATCAGAGCCTGTTATTTCCCTGCAGGTAGCACTGAGGGAATACACTGAAATAGATGCTGATTGAGGAGACATAATTTATTCTTAGTGACGTGAAGAGTTTATATTATCATAATTTACATAAATTTACATGGAATTATCTATTTAAAGCAACAAGATGAATGGGCAAATAAATGTCAAGACAAGCATAATTTCACACCAGGACAAGAGCAAGAGCAAATATCCAGAATTCTGACTGGGGTTGAAATACTTTTCACTAAATCTTGTGTATAAAAATGTGTATACAAATATATATATATATATATTTAGTATTTTTATTTAATAGGGTTTAGTTAGGATAAGGAAATGGGTGATTGTAGCTATAAAAATAAAACTCAACATTTTGTCATATTGAGTATATTTTGATATTTTTTTAAAAAAAAATCTTATAAATATTATATGTATGTAAAGGTATTACTGTGTAAAAATGTTTTATTATCAAAGCAGTGTTGTTATTGTAAAGTTTAACTATTAAATAGTTTTCAATAATTGAAATAAAATAAATTTTGGTGGAAAAAAATAATAAAGTAAAGCTAGGTGTAAAATAATAGTAATAATAAAAGGTGTAATAATAAAGGACAAAAGAGCAATGGAAATAAAATGATTAAAACAGCATACAATTAATAAATTCGAAATAATTTGAAATATGAATACAAATAATACAAAAATTAAGATAAATACTAAAATTAATATAAATAATACTAAAATAACACTGGACCATTATTTCAACCAACCATGGTTGATGATTCAAAAAAGATAAAAGTAAAATACATTAAAAAATCGAATTAAAAAATGAACGAGGGCTTGTTTTTCACTAAATAAAAGAATTATTATTATTATTATTAATTATTATTAATACATAGAAATAAATAACAATATTAACTTGCATGTATTCTGCCAGAAAAAGCTTCACAAATATATATTGCAAAAATTCTATATTTCGTCCAGCCCTAATTAGTACCAGTTATTGAATTGCATTTGCACTCATATAAACACCCTGTATAAATGTAACTTTTGACATTTATTTCTGTTAAAATCTGAAATGATCTAATTTGGCAAGTAAATGCAATAAGAAATGCTTTCATTTCGAATTCTTCAAGCATTTCTCTACCTTATTAGTGCCGCAGTCAGAGCACAATATCACTGTCAGTCTACCTCTCCGCAGTTCTTTTGTCAGGGTTATTGACATCTCGAGTAGGACTGGACAGGCAGGTGCGAGGTGATGACTATAGTCTTCTGATATCCCGGACTGTCGGAAATATCATCAGGGCCGTGGCATTTCAGCAGATCTCTTACATCCTCTTGGCTCTATTCCATCTGGGTCTCGCAGTACACAAAGACGACAGTCACCCCGAATCCCTCACCTGAGAGAGACTTGTGACGTGAACAAAACCCAAGGAAGCATGAGGCGACTGATGCCAATGCCATAACATGGCATTCAACAAATCTTTTACTTTTTTAAAGGTTGTTTCAGTGATCAAATCAGATTTAAAGCAATCAATCAATAAGGAACATTTTTTTTTTTTAGGTTTTGCTTCAAGTTATACTGAAGTTCTTTGGTTTTTGTTGTCCATAATATGGCATCTTTTGTAATGTATTGGGGGAGGATGAGGACTTATGGAGTGGCACGACTTGACGAATCATGTTCGCCCGAGGCTTTATGTTTAGCTCTTCGCTGCCAAGTCGTGTCCTGGTCATATAGTGTTTGATGTAATCCTGTTAGTTTAAGTAGGCATAAAAACACATTGCCCCCCTGCCTTGTGCTACAAATACTCACATACACACACCCATACGTACAGGCACATATACGTGCTCGCGCGTATGTCTGTGTGAATGCGCAAAGACTATATATATAATCCATGTTATTGAAAGAAACATGTAAGAGACTGAGAAATGAAAAGTCATAACTCATTATTCTTCCAGCACCTCTGGCCATGGTATAATCACACTGCAGATGAATCTTAAACAACCTTCTTCTTATCATAGTCATATCACAAATGCACATCATGAATTTTATTATATGGAGAAGTTAATACTGAAAACAGTATTATGGTAGTATTTTACTCACTGTAAAAATGTGCAGTTTAAAACTACCAGATCTGACCCTTAACAATGGCTTTCCATTTTTGTAACCTAATGTAGTCTGTAAGATACTTCATATTTTTTCTTATTAGATGAATTAAATTATTAAATTTATATTTATTTGAATTTATTCTTTAAAATAAATTCAAAATCATTTGAATTATTTTTCAAAATTGTGTGAAATATATTTAATATACTAATATATTTTGAAAACTTTTAGTATTTATTTTTTCATAGAGCAAGAAAAGAAAATGTCTCTAAAGTCAGAAAAAATATCTAATCCCCATTTTCTTCTCAAGTAAATATATGTAGTATGTCGATAAATACATTTTTATAAATGCGTTGATGTATCAAAAAAATTTCAATAATAAAAGTAGTTTTTATGACAAAAATAATGATTTGACTTCTGCTATACAGTGATATAGATACAACACATAAGCTAAACGCATTGCTGGCCATTGTGATTTCATTATGATGATTCAGAACTGACTGAAAGTTGCAAGAGTGTTAAAAATCTAGTTCAATGAGTTTGGCTTCTGCTCAGAGCTAATCAAAGCTAATGATGTAATTACCTCACAAATAAATGCAATAAACTTTCCTCACTTAAGAGCCTACAGGACAATGAAGTGAAGAGAAAAGGGGGCAAATAACTGATATGTAATATGTAACTAATATGAAAAAATGTGTTCATTACTCTTAAAGGAATATCTAATATTCTTTCTCTTTCTTTTTCTCTCAGGCCTCTTTTCACCCTGGGATCCCACAAAACAGGTAAATGGATTTTAAATATTTAGTTTCTTTCTAGTTTTGCATGTGCGAGAACTGACCTTGACATTAAAATACCAAGTTCAATTCCTGAACGAATGATTCTTCTGAACCAACCTGAGAAAACTCTTATGAGGTTGCAATTTCGTATGAATTTGTGCAATGGGATTTGTACAGAAACTTTTTTTTTATTTTAAATCCAGCATGAAGGTCCACCCCTGCAGATAAGGTCAGTGAGGCGTAAGCAGATCGCATGAAAATGTAGGCGAATTGGCCAACAATTCGACACAACATAAAGTATTGTATGTACGAATTGCCCTTTTCATTGACTCAAATACATATATAGCAACCAGTGTAGCCCAAACCTTAAAGGGATACTCCACTTTTTTTGGAAATAGGCTCATTTTATAACTCCCCCAGAGTTAAACAGTTGAGCTTGACTGTTTTCGAATCCATCCAGCCGATTTTCTGATATTTAAAAGAATATCAGTAAGCAGACAGTTTCTGGTCTCATTGACTTCCATAGTATATTTTTTTCCTACTATGGAAGTCAATGAGACCAGAAACTGTCTGGTTACTGATATTCTTTTAAATATCAGAAAATCAGCTGAATGGATTCGAAAATGGTAAAACTCAAATGTTTAACCCTGAGGGAGTTGTCAAATGAGCCTATTTCCCAAAAAAGTGGAGTGTCCCTTTAAACAAATGACTCTTACCAGATGGATCTTTTAGTGAAATAAACACATGGTCTGATTCCAGAACTCTAATAAATTGTTCTTTGTAATGAATCAAACACACATACATATTGTAATAGTATAGTCAGATTCCCAAACAAATGACTTAGTCGGTTCTTTGAAGTGAGTCAAACAAATACAGATACAGATGACAAAGTGTGTTTTATCAGTAGTATACAATTTTATGGATAGTTAGAGCTAATCATTGGATTGCATGTTTGCCCATACACATATGTAAAGTAGAATAAGTTCATATATCTGCCAATATTTACTTTTGAATGGATAGATAATTTCGGCAGGTATGCGGATGGTATTTTGACATTCTGCATCAGTGTTTGCTGGAGAAATGATCAAATCATGTTTTCATGTAACGTAAGAGGATTTGACCACCTGCACACCTCTGGCTACCCGCTGTTCTTCTTCAGCAAACATCTTGGGCTAGTGTTTGATGGCCGAAATTTCTCATCAGCTCAGGACGGCTGCAGCATCAATCTCCAATCGCTGTTAAAGACAAACCGCAGCCACGATTTCTTAGTCTCAGCACGTGTTCAGCTGGATAACACTGTGATGAAACCCGACATGGAGGTGTCCCGGGTGACAGATGCATTAAAGCAGCCGCCATGGGGGGCGTACTTAATCAGAATGACTCTTGTGCTGCTGCATTAGCAAACAAAAAGCTTTAACTGACAGCAAAGTGTGTCTTATTAATGTGTGTGTGTGAGTGAGAGAGGTACGCGCTTGAATGTGTTTATCACGAAGAGAAATTATTCCGAACAAAGATTATGCAGGTGATACTCAATTGATATTCCTCCTCCTCTGTCCTGGAGACCCGCGGACTCAATCATGCTGCCGTGTGATTTATAGCTGTGGCGGATTTCAAAACAAAACTCCTCGTTTCGGTTGAAAATATTTAAGAGGGTTCACGCAAAAATTAAAATTCTGTCATCATTTACTCACCCTAGTGTCACTCCAAATCTGTGGGATTTTCTTATGTATTTTATTCACAGGTTATTTATTTCACACAATAAACCACTTTTTTCCCACTCTGGCCAATGGTGAGTAAATTGAGAAATTGTATTTAAGAAGGCCACGAAAATGTTATAAATCACTTTTTTAGATGTCATATATATATATATATAAGAAAATAAAAATTAGCTGAGTGGCCTTTATACAAAAAATATTTACCTGCAGGATTGGCTAATTCTAATTGGCCAATTAGAATAAAGTATTCCAGCGAGAGGAGATATTTAAAGGGTTAGTTCACCCAAAAATGAAAATTCTGTCTGTAATTACTCACCCCAGCAAGTCTTTCATTCATCTTCAGAACACAAATTTTGATATTTTATTATTAAATCTGAGAGCTGGATCACTCCTCCATTGGCTTCTAAGGGATTGAAAACTTGACGGCCCAGAAAGTTATTAAAGACATCGTTAAAATAGTCCAAGTGACTGCAGTGGCTCAATCTTAAGTTTATCAAGGGACGAGAATACTTTTTGTGTGTAGCGTTACAGTGCAGCGCTTCTGGGTTGTACGTCAGAATGTAGCCTCACTATTGGCCAACATCACACACATAACCAGCATCGGCCAATAGTGAGGCTACATTCTGACGTACAACCCAGTACACTACATGAACTCACACAACAAAATGAATTATTGAATACATGAGAGTGAGTAATTACTGACAGAATTTTCATTTTTGGTGAACTATACCTTTAACAGAACATGAAGGCTGCTCTCGTCACTATCCCACAACAAACAAATTCTTCGGGTTTTTAGTTGCCGGGTATAATTTTCCTTAGTTTTACATGGCTTAATTACATCGCAAGTCTACAAATGCTGTTTGAGAAACTAAACAGACCACTCATCTCAGGTTAAGTTTCTCCGTAGCCTCGTAAAGTAACAGAACATTTCATTAAGCTCATTTAGGTATTTCTAGAGCTAGCCTTGATATCAAATTTCATGTGAGTTCACTTTCATTCCAGTGTGAGGTACATAATTTTCAGGAAGCCGTCCAGTTCGGCTGGATTCAGGCCTCGTAATGGAATTGGCAGGTTAAGCAGAAAGCTGCAGGTGAAATGAACAGCTCACAGGAAATAGGATCCATTAGCCCCCGGGGCGCATGGACTGTAGCACAGACACTTCGCTTCACACTTTAGTCTCACACTTAGGGCTTAATTCGTCTCCTTCGCTGAACCTCCAGAGAGCGATTGGACTGCTAAACTCTCTCCTCTCAGAAAGAGGACAGGAGTAATGACAGGGGTATGAATGATGATACCCCCAATCTTCTCTGCTCGATGTTTTAAAGGATCTACATAGGAGATTCGGAGCTTGTTAGTGTATGTATGTGTATTATCCACTCAAACCGGTCTATGTCTGTATTGTCCTTGCAGTGGGACCCTCAAGGAAGCCCCCAGACCAGCTTGTCGGCCGCTTTGCACCCCCACGGCGCTCCACATCCCGGACAGACGCTCCATCGCTCCTCCGTTCCGGACACAGAGGGCTTCCACCTGGGCAAGCCTGACCCCTACGACCTCTATGAGAAGTCACGTGCCATTTACGAAAGCAGACGTAAGTCCGTGTGTTCAAATCATTTATATACAGTGAGGAAAAGTATTTGAACACCCTGCTATTTTGCAAGTTCTCCCACTTAGAAATCATGGAGGAGTCCATGTCCACTGTGAGAGACATAATCTAAGAAATCACAATATATGATTTTTGCTGCTAGAAGTTTACAGAAGATACAGAAGTTTCCTGTGAGCAAACTTCTCATGACTGTATTGCTTTTGTTTTTGTTTTTGTAATTCATTTTGAATACACACAAATTCTAATTACTGGTATATAATTATTTACTATGCTATATTATTTATTTCACATTATATTTAATGACAATGTAAAGGCTTTATTTTCATAAATCATTTCACAATTAGAAAAAAAAGGCTTAATTTTCTTCAATCCAATGACAATTTCTAGCTCATTTCTTTTAATTTGGGGTGAAATATGAGCCTATAAAATCCTTGACAGGTTCCTTGAGATTCCTCCCACACATGAGCCTCAATAAAGCATAAAGTCAGCCGATAGTTCAAAGTATTTTTCAATTATTTGAATAAATAGTTTGAAGCTTTCATTTCTCATTCGCACAGAGCCAATCCCACCTCGGACTCTGACAGACTGTACAGGCAAGTCTTTTGTGCTGCCTCCCCTTAATTTAAGCCACAGAGCGCATATGCCGTTAGTCACATTTCAATGGCTAATTTATGTAACCCATGTGACTTTAGGGCTCTATATTTAGCTCTCTGTCTACCACCATACTCTTATTCTCCAGTACATCAGAAGGTTCAGCACCCCAGTTGGTGAGCCGACCTACATAACGTGTGGCGTTCTCTGATTCCTCAGCTTGTGGTTCGGTTTAGGGATGGTTTTGATGTTTCTTAAGATTCCCTGATCTCTACTTTTATGTCAAACATACAGAGGAAGCAGCTTGAATTGGGTGCGCTTGATCTGTTATTCTTGTTCCTCAGGTGTGGAGTACCAGGAAGTGGAAGTGCACCTGCTGCGTGAGAAGACCGGCTTCGGCTTCAGGATCCTGGGCGGAGACGAGGCGGTGCAGGCTGTGAGTCCGGAGGCCCGTGACAAGGCTCGTATGGGGCAGGATAAACAGATACTGGCTCATATCTGTACAGCTCCACGAGCAGCAGATGGAAACACACCTGACAAATTCATGTCCTTCAGCTAATTATATGACATTAGCAGTATCGTGTGTTTTTTTGTGCATATACCATGACAATATGATGGTATATGACTATACTGGTTATTATAGTTTTGAAAATTTGACTAATTATTAGTGCTGGGCTGTATAGTGATATACATTACCATTCGAAGGTTTATAGTCAGTAAGATTATGATTATGGTCAGATGAATTGTTTGTTGAAATCATCAAAAAATTCAGAATAACTGTTTTGTATTTGAATATATTTTTAAAATGTAATATATCCCTGTGATTCAAAGCTGCATTTTCAGCATTCAACATATTGTGGGGATGAATTTCCAGTAAAATTATATTTTGAGATGTAAAATACTACAATAATACTACTTTCTCATAAGGAGATATTTTCACTATAATGCCCAGCTTTAATTGTTTTGATCTTGGATTTTCCATAAATAGTTAATTTTCATAAATTCCTTTTAATTTCAGTGTTTTCATCCATTTCATTCCATCAAAAATCGTTCCATCTGCCTGTGACGAGAGACACAGCACTGTGATTGGTTGTTGTACATGTCAATCAGACGTGTTTTTTTGACCGAATACGTTGCTTTTTTCTTCCTCGTAATAGTTAGCAATAACTCTAACCTCGTTCAGTACCAAGGAATATATAAAATATTAGCATCTATGAGAGCAAATATTAAGGTGTGCTGCTTTATTTTACAATTCTGAGCAGAGTTGTGGTTGTTAAAAGCCAATTTGTCATGGATTTCAAATTTCAGTTTATGAACGGCTGTCTCTTAGTTAGTTGTCTTTGGTAATCTCTGACATTTTAATTTACTTTTCTTAAATAAATACCAGCAGTAAAGCGACTTTCTGTCAAGCTAGATATGTATAAACCCATCAGCTAGTCAAGGAAACTACTTAAACGTAATGTAAAACTGGTGACAGTGTTATAATAAGACCGACTGTGACTATGTCGCTTCATATTAATTATGCTGACCGATTTTTCTCCACAGATTGTGATCGGAGCAATCATAGAGAACAGCCCCGCGGAGCGCGATGGCAGACTGCGTCCAGGAGATGAGCTGGTCTCGGTTGACAGGATGCCCGTGGCGGGGAGACCACACCGCTACGTCATCGACCTCATGCACGCGGCTGCACGAAACGGACAGGTCACCTTGACCGTCAGGAGGAGGGTTCTGCTGCAGCAGGGTGAGCAAAACTCTCCAGTGACACAAAAACAACTATTATATCATCAAATCCAGTCTGGAAATACACAGTCAGGGTTTATTAAACAACTAATTCCGAAAGACAAATACATTGTTTTGTCTTTTTAATAGCCCTATAAAGTCTACTGTATCATATTTGGCAAATTATCAACATGATTCAAACTTTGCTGAAAACCCTATTGTGCACAATCACAGTCTGATTGATAGTTTATACTTTTCAGCAAGTAAAAGGCCTTTTAGTATCATTCTTAAAATATGTGTCTTTACTTTTAGTAGCCCTCAAACCGTATTCACTTTATAGCCCTTAATCCTGTAATTGTGGACAAATGTGGGCACAGAGGACTCAGATGTGATCCTAATTTTTATTTATTATAACTTTGTCTTCGATAAAGTTTTGTCTATCCATTTATGGTGTTTTTTTTTTATTTTGGGGGTATTTTTGAATTTCTTTACTTCAAAAGTACCATATTTTCTATGTAAATTATTTCTATGTAAATTAATTACTATGTAGTTTTATTTTTAATATTTAATATTTTTAATCATTCCAATAAGTTCGTAGAACTAAAACCTAAAGATGAAGTGACTTTGCTGTCACCTGGTGTCTTATTTTGGCTTATTTTAGAATGCTCTAAATTACAGTTTTTCCCATTCATTTCTATGGGTGCCCATTTTTGACCCAAATACAAGATTAAGGAGTTTTTTTCACCTACTTAACATTGTAGAATTGAGTCAAAAAAAAATTGTGTGTTCAGGAGGCAAACTTAGGAAAAGTAGCCAAGTCTTGTAGCGCTCAGATCAGGGGAAGTATTTTTTAAAAATAAATCAACTATTTTGCCCACATTTGTCCAGAATGCGGTTTTAGGGTTAAGTAAGTATCAGAATAACTTTTATATTGTTTGCAATATTTTGAGATATGAACCCTTACTGGACTGAGGCAACTTAGGATAATTGATTAAATTGTTAATATGCAAGCTTGAAATATGAAACATCAGGGACATTTATTTGTTCATCTCGTTATATATTTTGCCACAATGAATTCTACAGAGCTTGGATCATAAAACTAAGCAATTAAATGTAATTTTAATAAGACATATTATTGGGAGATATAGAGAACTGACATTTATATGCACTTTATGTAAGTATTCTCTTACTGTAATAAAGATTTACATTTCAAGCTGTCAGAATCTTACTTTCAGGCCATATAAATATCAGCATCTGCATTTTTTTGCTCTGTTAGTTTTTTCCATCTAAAGTATGAGCTCCATATCCTCACTATATCATATTATATGAGCCATAAAAGCCTCATGTATCAAATATACTTAACAAAAAACTCCTATACAAACCATTTTTAATTTATATATATATTTTTGAAAGGTTCAATCAAGCTGTTCAATTTAAATAAGTGTGATTTTTCTGAATATTTTTCATACGTCACGCTTTACGGTGTTAATTACATTATCAAGAAGTATTTCTGTGTAATAGCTTGAGTCACATTGCTGTGGTTTGTGTTTGCATTGGCTGAGACTGTGTGTGCTGCCACCTGCAGGCCAGCCGTGCGAGGAAAACGGTGCAGCAGCGGCCAATCAAAGCAGTTCTCCCCACGCTCATGCAGTGTGTCCGGTCAACTTACCCCCCACCACTGATGTAGTCATACACCGCAAGGAAAGCGAAGGCTTTGGTTTTGTCATCATCAGCTCCCTCAACCGTCCAGAGACCACAAACACAATAAGTAAGTCCCCTCTTCTCTTCACACAGCTGTTACCCTGATGCTCTGGTGAACACCATTGCATTCTTTTACACATGGTAATGTTTTAAAGTGAAGATGTATTGAAAGTCTGGGATCAGTCCACAAGGTGTACTTAATTATTTTTTAAGGAAAATCGCAGGGAAATATGAATGTCTTATTATAGTTTCTGAAATCTGACCAAAATATTTTCCATGCAGTTTTCATCAAAATCACCATTGATATGTTTTGTAGCTGTGCCACATAAGATCGGCCGCATCATTGAGGGCAGTCCGGCCGATCGCTGTGGGAAGCTGAAAGTTGGTGATCGTATCATGGCCGTCAACTGTCAGTCTATCATCAACATGCCTCACGCTGACATTGTCAAGCTGATCAAAGACGCTGGACTCACTGTCACCTTGCACATCATCCCAGAGGAAGGTATGGTCAGAGTATGTTACAATAAAGAAACATTTCTGTCTTTTTCCTTTTGAAAACACAATCGTTTTGTGCCCTAGATGTAAACGGTGCTCATTCGGCCCCTACATCGGAGAAGCAGAGTCCCATGGTGGCCCAGAAGCACAGCCCTCAGACTCAGTCCAGCCCAGCAGCCCAGCAGAGCCCGAGCATGGCTCACCCCAGCCCACCAGCGCCCCACCCCAGCCCGGCCACCACACAGCCCAGCCCTCTGCTGATGGAGCCGGGCCCTGGAGCTCCCCACAGCAGCCCACCGGTGACTCAAAGCAGTCTCCCTGTGAGTCAGCCCGGCCTGGAGGCCATGCAGTCGGGCTCAGTGGGGACTCAGGCTGCTCCTGTTGTGGATCCTGGCATCCCGGGGGTTCAACCTACCTCAGTCGGATCAGTGCCGGTGCCACCACAGCTGTACCTGCATGACACCAGGTACTCTATCTATCTATCTATCTATCTATCTATCTATCTATCTATCTATCTATCTATCTATCTATCTATCTATCTATCTATCTATCTGTCTGTCTGTCTGTCTGTCTGTCTGTCTGTCTGTCTGTCTGTCTGTCTGTCTGTCTGTCTGTCTGTCTGTCTGTTGTTCTGTCGTTCTATCGTTCCAACCCTCGTTCTATCCATCTATCCATCTATCTATCTATCTATCTATCTATCTATCTATCTATCTATCTATCTATCTATCTATCTATCTATCTATCTATCTATCTATCTATCTATCTATCTATCTATCTATCTATCTATCTATCTATCTATCGTTATATCGATCGTTCTATTGTTCCAACCCTCATTCTGTCTATCTATCTATCTATCTATCTATCTATCTATCTATCTATCTATCTATCTATCTATCTATCTATCTATCTATCTGTCTGTCTGTCTGTCTGTCTGTCTGTCTGTCTGTCTGTCTGTCTGTCTGTCTTTCTGTCTTTCTGTCTGTGTCTATCCATCCATCCATTTATTCATCTGACTGTTTTTATATTGTAACCCTTTTTTGCCTTAACATTATTTTTCATCACAGTTAAGCACATGTATATTGCATAAAGAAAATGAAGACTGTACTAATTATACCATTTTATACTGAGATTTATTTTCCCCCTATTATAACATACTCAAAGCACATTTCCCCAAAAAATTGGCATTACTTTAATTTATCCGGATGTTATGTAATGATCAATTCTAAAAGGAAATTCTCATGTATTACAATAAAAATGACATTGATTTTTAAAAATTTAAATAGTTACAATTTAGACAGCATTTAATGTTGTTTTTCATTGTGATTATGAGCTTTTTTGCACAAATTGTACTTTCAATGCAAGAAATCACTGGTTCACTGGTACAAAATCAGGTTCCATTGTTTGCAAAATATAAAACATAAATAAATATAGTTTTTTTATTAAAATGATTTTTAAATTAAATTGTAAATACAAAAAAAAAATATATATGTATAATTTGATATTCCACTTTTGACTTTTAGGGGTGAAATGAGTCAGGCATGTTCTTGACATGCTTCATGAGATTGACCCATCTAAATCTCTTCATTTTTATTCTTGTTTTTGTTTGTTGTTTTTTGTCTCCCCATGTGTCCAAGGTTTCTCTCTGGTAGTCTTTGGGCTCAACCCATTCCTTGAGATAGCCTTGGGCAATCTCACAAAACTCTTCAAGCATCTTGACCCCGTTTACACCTGGTATTAAAATGCGATCTGTATCCAGATAAGTTATCCGGATAATAAGTACTGATTCCATTTACACCTGGCCACATAAATGTGTTTTTGCAAAACGGATATAAATCCGATCTTCACCTCCTGCGTTATATGCAGATTTATTGGATTGCACGCCACCAAAAGCAACAGATCTGAGCAGCATTTTATTGATCATCAGCTAATTTCCAAATCAGAGACATCAATAGAGAGAGTGGCAACAGGCCTGGTAAGATAATTTCGTTTCTTTATACTTGAAGATGTGTTAACTGCGTCTGTGACTTACTTTCACTTTTATTTGCGATGTGTTTGCACGTTGAATAGACGCTCAGCTGCTTATCTGCGGTGATGCGTGTCGCATCTGACTAGGCTATAACATGACATAGCCTATATAACACGCTCTCACTCGTTTATTTTTTAGCATTTTTGGGAGGAGTAAAATATACATATGTGGTTTCAACAACCAGATTGCGTTTACACCTAGTAAAGATCCGGACACAATGCGAACCAGACTACCTCCAGATGTGGTCAGGCAGATCCGATCACGATCCGATCACAACGCGTTTACACCTTGCATTAACATGCGTTTTTTATTATCCGGATAACTTATCTGGATACAGATCGCATTTTAATACCAGGTGTAAACGGGGTCCTTCTGTCTTTCACTCGCACCAGCCCGAGTAACATCACTTAACACTTCAAGATAAATTATTTACCTCTTCAATAATGCATGCTTTTCCTCTCAAGCAGGTTTTCTTTTTCCCAGGGTTGGCTCAAGACTTCTCTGATTTATGCATTATGAAAGATGGGAACTGAGACTTGATAAATAGGGCCTATGAGCAAAGAGCTGGTCACATGGTCCGAGAGAATAAAAGGCCATCGCTAGGGCCACCCTTAAAAATATTTTTGTTTGCCGTAACCCGACCGACCCTGTCAATTTAGGGCCGACCCAATTTTTTATTTTTTTCCCTTTTAGTCCGACCGACTTGCCGGTTGTAACTTGCGTTCAGACCGACCGATTTTTTTTTTTTTTTTACTCTTCAAACGACTAATTCAAATTCCATAAAATGATATTTTAGTTAGTATTGTGAAAGTTGCTTATGTCTACAAACGTAGGCTACGTTCTTTCTTTTAAATAAAAACCCGTGGCGTCATAGTCATCTGATTATGTTTACACGATTGGTTTACCCGTGTCACACTGTCTATAAGGCTTACGTTCGCTTCGTTTCATTCAGTGTTCCCGCTTGGTAAACCCGGTATTAAATGGGCTGAATATCAACCATTTCTATATATAATAAATAATATTAAACAATTTGTCTGATTAAATTTTGCTATTCCCAGTCCAGAAGAGAGAGAGCGATCTCTCACCCGGAGCCACAGCGCGAACAACATGACAGCCCTGCTTAATGAGTGACAATGAGGACAGAACGTGGTTACCTACACTTTAGATCTGGGATATTATTCTAATTGCATTTTAGATTTCCGCTTTCAAAGATTATAAAAAGATATTTGAGATGAAACCATTACAGACGCATTCTGTCTATAGCGCAACTTCCTTCCCTTCACAGCGTTGCGCTGTCATTTCTTCCTAAAACCCAAACGTACCGTCAGAATCAGCACGATCGGTAATTGTTGTAAAATGCAGTCTGTACTGTTGCTAAACTGCGTACGGGTTCAATCATTAAAAGAGCTATTAAAAGCACAAAAGTCTGCGCAAGAGACGCTGTTCACAAGGTGATGCGTGCTCCGAAATGCACTGCAACGGGACAAGAAAAGTAGGCTATAGCCTCATTTTGGGCTTCATGTGCGCAGCTAAACTATCAAATATACATAAAATCTAAAATGACCTGCTCTGAGATTCATTTAAACACAGTTTATGTCTTAAATAGATGTGAATATTTGGGAGGATATGGTGGTGCATTAGTCATCTGTTAGATCCGCACTCGGTCTTAAAGGGGCAGTAGTCTAATAAACATGTGACGATTGAGCCAGTAATGGGAATCAAACACAACAAAAGGCAGAGAAAAATCACTCGCAGCTCTTGAATTATTAACTTAAACTTTAATAAGCATTAATCTAACTATGATAAACCATGCAGTGTCATTTTACATTTGATTTACTAAATTAAATTTCTTTTCAGACAGCGCAACACACTTAACTGAAAAGTAGCTAATTTTAGACCTTTCTGAAATTAAAGCACTGTGTATATAGGCTAATTTGTATCTTTGTTTAATTGTATTCTTTGTTCATGTGTTTGTACTTGTTTTTGCTTATATCTCATGTATTTGGGGGAAAAAAAGCCTGCACACTGCTGCATAACAAATACAGTAGATATTTATTCATTTTGTGACTGGCCTAAAAACGTAACCGGTTGTAGGTTGCAATAACACCTAGTGGTGGATGCACAGTTTGAAGACCCAGTCAGTGACGTCACAGTATGCAATTAAAAAAAAAAAAATTCATGATCACCATGACCAAAATTTTACTTTTTTTTTACACTGAATCCTGGAAAAAAAAAAATATAGACCTACCTACCGACCCTTTTTTAAAAAAAAATTTGCTGTTACTGCAAACCAAAATATTTTTAAGGATGGCCTAGGCGTAAAATATATTCAGGATATGTTGTTTATATTGTACATAAAACGTAATAGCATTCAAAGCAACATTCTCAGAGAGTTAGAGTGGTTTGAAGTTGAATTCTGTGGGAAACGTGTAGTGAATTGAGGGACAAGATGGCTTCATTTGATCTTGTTGGTAACTGCAGGTCGGAAGTAAAAGCCAGGCAGGATGTTAAACCAGATATCTGCCAAGCTGCATACACAGACTACAGACAGCCCCCGGTGGACTACAGACATCCACCTGTAGCAGACTACAGACAGCCGCCCAGCATGGAGTACAGACACCCTCCTGCTCTGATAGACTACAGACAACACTCCATCGCCGATTACAGACCACAGGTGATTATATTTGGTTACACTTTATTTTAACAACTTTTAAGCAACTACATGTACTTACTGTAGGGTTAGGGTAGGATTTGGGTTTGGTTGAAGGTTAGATTATGCATAACCTACATATATGTAACAACAAGGACACTGTAAAATAAAATGTTACCTTATATTTGATATCCAGAAGACTGGAAAATCTCCATTTAAATCACCAGATTTTATCTCTTCATTTGTTTTTGCATAAAAGATATAGAGCATTTGTATAGATGTTATATATGTTACATACACTGCAGTTCAAAAGTTTTTGATCGGTAAGATTTTTAATGTTTTTAAAAGAAGGCTCTTCTGCTCACCAAGGCTGCATTTATTTGATAAAAAAATAATAATATTGTGAAATATTTTGAAAATTTAAAATATTATGTTTTCTATTTTAATATATTTTCAAATGGAATTTATTCATGTGATCAAAGCTGAATTTTCAGCATCATTACTTCAGTCTTCAGTGTCACATAATCCTTTAGAAATCATATATTCATGATGATTTGCTGCTCAAAAAACATTCATTATTATTATCAATGCTGAAAACAGATTCTTTGATGAATAGAAATATTATTTACATTATAAATGGCATTATACTGTAACTTTTGATCAATTATAATTCATCCTTGATGAATGAAAGTATTGAAAAAAAAGCAGAAGAGACTGATAACAGCTTAATCAAAAACGTTTGCACCGCAGTATATACACAGAATATGTTTACAAATATTTATATCTCATATAATGATTTTTTGGTCATTTTAGTAATAAGTAAATATATATAAATTCTTATTAAATTGGATAAAAGCTCAATAAAAGTCAAATGTGGGGGTTGTCTGTCAGCGTGCCACACTTCGATTTTTTTATTTTATTTTCATTTTTATTTTTCTAGGACTATGACTATTTCACTGTGGAACTGGAGAAAAGTGTGAAGGGATTTGGCTTTAGTATCCGCGGGGGACGGGAATATAAAATGGACCTGTTTGTGCTGAGACTGGCTGAGGACGGACCTGCGATCCGCAACGGCAGAATGAGGGTGAGAAAACTCTTCAGACACGTGCATTCTGAGATAGTCCGTTCAAACTGTTAAATGGAAAAGGCTTTCGATAATTGCACTTTTACAAATGAGAGTCTCACTCTCAAACTGTTGAGATCTATTTTGAACGTTTCACCCTGTGTAGAAGAAAAAAAACACATTTTATTTATGTAAAATTATATCTGGCTTGCAGCATATACTGCTGTTCAAAAGTTTAGTTTTTCTTGTTTAAAGAAATTTACACTTATTCAGCAAGGATGCGTGAATTTACAGTCCCCGTAAAGGGACATGCTGGTGGGGAAAAAATATGAGATAGGAAGCAAAGTCATTGCTTTTGTGTCTTCTTGCAAAAGTTATTGAGAGGGAATGTAAAGTTTATTTGGGGAACGCAAAACATTTGCGAGAGAATACAAAAGCAATGACAATTTTCTTTTTTTATTTATAGCAAAAATATATAGCATATTAAGCAGCACATCAGTTTTCAACATCGATAATAATAAGAAATGTTTATTGAGCAGCAATTGATGCTGAACATTAATGAATTACATTTTCAAATTCAAGCAGTTATTTTTTAATTTTAATATTATTTCACAGTATTACTGTTTTTACTGTATTTTTGATTAAATAAATCTTGATCAAGAGACTAAGAGACAAAAAAAATGGTACAGACCCCAAACTTTTGAATAGTAGTGTATTTGCACTTAATACACGACTCTCTAGATTCCAGAATACTTGATTCTGATTGGTCAGTTATCATACAATAAACACCTTCAGTGTGATACACTCCAGATCCTGACTCCGGAATCTCCCCTCCGGTTTTTCCTTATGTCCGCAGGTTGGAGATCAGATTATTGAAATTAACGGTGAGAGCACGAGAGACATGAGTCACGCTCGCGCCATCGAGCTCATCAAGGCCGGTGGTCGTCGAGTGCGTCTGCTGTTGAAGAGGGGCACGGGACAGGTGCCGGAATATGGTGAGTATCGCAGTACACACAGCCAAAAGAAAAGATTATATAGCGACTTTTCAGATGGACATAGAATTGATAATCATGATTTAAAACTATAAACCTGCTGATTTTGGCCAAAATAATAGAGCGAATGCTCTTAGATGCACTTATTGGAGTCCAACGGGGGACAATCGCTCAAGCGCTACACTGTGATCTTGATGGTTTGCTTTTGCTGAAAGCTTTCTGTTAAGAGCTTAAAAGCCTTTGATAACTTACTATATCAATTGAACCTTCAGTGAACTTTCATTCAGTGATGTAACGTCTGGTAGGCTGTAACCAGTGTTGTCTTAACTCCTCTCTTCTATTAGCTGCTCTGTTTTTCTAACTCTTCTGTGCAATGCAATAGTTCAGTCTTTTACTTCCTGTCCTTTAGGAATGGTCTCTACCAACCTTTCCATGTGCATGAAAAGCGACACTCTAGCCTCACCCTATTTCTTCATAATGGGACACTCTAAAGACACGGTTCGTGGCATCCTGCATGTCTTTCTGCTTGCGTTCTTCTATAACTGTCGATTTTCTCTCTGCTTCTGTTCTGTTTCTGTTTGCATTGGCATGCTAGCATACGCTTCAACTGGACTGTGATTGGTCGCAAAGTGTGTTTGTGTGTAGTTTTGTGTCACTGTGAATGTGTGTGTATGACAGTGTTGGGGAAGCTACTTTGAAACTGATGGAAGCATTAGTAGTTAAATTACAATCAAGCTTCCCATTACTAACAAAAAGGATCAAAAAACATTGTTATTCAAGGGGTAATATTTTAAATATATGACAATAAGATTATTTATTAACAAAATAATCTGACAAAACTATAGGGATTAAAAGTATGGGAGTAATATTTATTTTTATTAAATTCTGTTCAAGTCATTATTACATATTTAAACTATATATTTACATTATATTTACAGGATTTGCATTTATATAATTGAAGATTCAAAAATATACATTCAGAATTTTCATATATATATATTTTCAGATTTACATAGATATATTGATCATTTGCATTTATATATTTAGAATTATAACTATATATTCAGATTTACTTTTATATTTGTAGGATTTTGAGTTATAACTACAAATACACGATTTAAACTTATATTCTATATATTTAGGTATATGTATTCTGATTTATAAGTAAATATTTGGATTAACATGTAGATTTTTATTTGCATTTATATATTAGCATTATAGCTATATGTTCATATTTGCATTTATATTTTCATAACTTCCTTTAGTATCTACAAATATAAATTCAGATTTCATAGAATGATTTTCTGTTAGGCCCTTCGTAATTTGTATGTATTCGTATGTGTGTGTATATATATATATATATATATATATATATGAAGAGTTCAGATGCAAAAGCCTCTAAGTGCCATTTGAAATTTTCTTCTAAAATGATCATTTTTATCAAGCTTGTATATTTAAGTTCAGTAATTTCACTTAAATGGCAATGAAGATTACCTATTAATTGTCATTTAAGTGAAATTACTGAATTTAAAAATACAAGCTTAATAAAAAGTCATTTTAGAAGAAAATTTCAAATGGCATTTAGAGGCTTTTGCATCTGAACTCTTCATATGTGCTAAGTTGAAAATACAGTAATGAATGCTGTATTTCATAAAATATCTGACTATGCAAAAGATATAAAAGGCCACACAGACTCATGAATCATTTTTAGAAGTAGTTAATTTACATAAACCATCCAAACGAACCAATTCACTAATATGATTACCAATGTTACGGTTGAGGGACGGTATCATTGTGTTACGTTACATGTTATGCTAATGCTAAATTAGCTTGTTACTGGAAATGCTACTAAAAAGATTTAGTCCATTGCTCCCCAACGCTTCCGTTGTGTCCGTTGGCAGTAACCTTGATGTGCAGTCAGGTGTATCGGGTCATTTACAGGATCTTTATGTTTCCTGGTAGACAGTGCCGCCTCCCGGAGTGCTGTCTCTCCAGCCGCCCCTGCCTTGTCGGAAGTAGTCTCACCCCGCTAGCGTGACATTGCCCTTCGCCGTCACCTGTCATCTCATCCAGCCTCAAACCCTGGACTTTCAGTGGCATTCTGTGACAGTCTGGACCAATCACAGCACCCCCTCATGGTCAGTTTTGTGGGGATTCGCCTGCGCAACGAAGGGTGGCAGGTCCACCTGTAAGAGCTGTGATTTGAACAGCCTATAAAACAGAGAGGATGGATCATAAAAGTCGAAATATTAAGAACAGATGGAGACGCATCGACCTCAAATGGATTGTCGCATCCAACTTGCTTTTCATATAGTCGCTGATCCAAGAGTTTTTCTGAACAATCCAGATGAACGGCAGCCAAAGACGCGTGGCTCGCCCTCTCGCTGTTTAATTCTGGATCCAGAGCGGAAGCTTCTCGCCGGGGAACGAGGCGAACTTTCAACACCTCGTTCTTCCGTTCTGTGGACCCGAGCTCTCTCTATTTGTTTATCTTGTAGAGGTTGTTTATTTTTTGTATCATTTCAAGATGTTGAGAACGAGCCCCTAGCGATGCTGGGGGTCAAATATCGCAAATATATGTGTAGCATGAAAAGAGATTCCCGAAGAAACACACAAACTTCAGTGTTGAGAACTTCAACGTTTTAGTATTGAGTTTCATCATATGTCTGATGGGAAGAAGAAAAAAAACGTCACCATAGACATCGTAAAACACTGACAGTAAATATAAAAGAGGGCCGCCATGATGGAGATACAAGGTAAAGTATCACGCCGACCCATTCGGGCTGAATTATGGGAGGTAAATGCATATCAATCGCCAAATCTGCCGCATGGACGTATCCCTTTAGAACCCAAGACAATGTGTTACATTAGTATGGTTTAGTCTCTCGATGAACCCACCCAGCCAAACGTTCGGTTGCATCGCCAACTGAACCGAAGAAGGACCGCAGATGTTTCTGAAGCCTCAGTGCGTCATTCCGTGTGCCACCACTGTGGATTTGGGGTGCCATCTTACACCTCGCAAGCTTCATTCCCATGTCTCTGATGGCTCTGTAGTTCATGGGATCTAATTAGCGGAGCTAATTAAAAAGGAGGGAGTTCAGTTTGGTCTGAGACCAGGAGACATGTAGTCTTTTACCGTGTCTTAACCAAGTGCGACAAATTTTCCTATTCGCTCCAAATGCGAAAAGAAAACGCTACGTAGCGCGAAAAACACATCTAGTCAGAACGTATTAGATGTGTAATAAACAGCAATGTGCGTTTTTGGACCATTAACATGTAACTATAAGTGGGGCTAAGTAACCTACCCGTAAATGTGGATTTGGGATTAATTGGATGTAATTATGGGTGGGGCTACATACATGTCAATGTAAATTTTAGACCAATGAGATATACTTATGGAGGGGGCTATATATATATATATATATATACAGTATATATATGTAAATGTGGATTTTGGACCAATAAGACGTAATTATGGGCGGGGCTACCTAGCATTTTTTTCATTTACTTTTTTGACGCACATTCCTGGTGCAAGATTTCGGTTATTCGCCGATTTTGATATTGGGTATTTGCCTGTTTATCTTTTTAGATTTCTCTTGTTGTCATCTAACTCACTCAAAGTTAATCTTAAATAATTTAATAACACTATTAAATGTGATCTTTGGCTAACCTCACAAAGAATATGATTTTTTCATACTATACATTCTAATATTGTGATGCCTAAATTCACTTTTTTTATTTTTTTTTATTTTTTAAGTGTTTTATTTTTTTATTTATTTAAAGTAAATGTAATGGTGATCGCATGTAACGTGAACTTTAAATTCCAGTCACTTTTGGTTTATCGTTCGACACTCAAACCTGGTTAAGACACGGTTAAGGTTCAGCTGGGAGGTGAGGAAAAGGGGTGTTTTTAAATGATATGGGCATGATCAGGGTCTCTCTAGCATGAATGGGTGGGACCCAGTTGTATGGGGCAGAGTGCCTTACTGGCAGGAAAAAGAGCAGTATGAATTATGCATTTTACATAAAAAAATAGAAACATCTTAAAGGGTTAGTTCACCCAAAAATGAAAATTACGTCATTAATTACTCACCCCCATGCTGTACCAACCCCGTAAGACCTTCGTTCGTCTTCGGAACACAAATGAAGATATTTTTTTATTACATTTGAGAGGTGGATCACTGATGCATAAACATTTTCTTCAATGACTTTCTGGGCCGTCAAGTTTCAATCCTTTAGGAGCCTATGTGGCTGTGATCCAGCTCTCAAATTTAATCAAAAATATCTTCGAAGACGAACGAAGGTCATACGCGGTTGGTACAACATGGGGGTGAGTAATTAATGACTTAATTTTCATTTTGGGGTGAACTAACCCTTTAAGAGCTGATCTTTTGTTTTCACCTTTGATTTCAGGGTGACAAATTTTCCGATTTTTTTCTGATCTCGTGAAAATATTTTGTTAGTGAAAATGTATAAAGATCAAAAATTCTGATCTGGCACATGTGGACAGCGTTATGAGAAAATAAGGAGATAATATATCAAGATTTTGTGTTTGTTGTGGCAAACACTGTTTTATCCAAACCTCTGTCATTCTGACCTTTTCAATAGAGGGAGGAGACTGTGTGTTAATGCGTTTCATACGGTGATAGTGATCAACAGAAACATTTACAGTGATTGAATCTCAGTATGGAGGGAGGGTTCGATGCCATGCAGTGTTTCACCTCTTTTTGTATTCATTTAATTGTGAAATTGTCTTATGCTGCTCAGCACCTGTCATTCTGATCGCAGGCTGATAACTGTGCCAATTCAGTTGTTTTTGAGGTATGTGGAATGTATTTCCGGATTTTCAAGCGGTTTCTTGAACTATAGGATATCCTGAAACTGCATCCAGAGATGTATTAAAAATATTGCATATCAATTTAAGCTTATCACATTCCTACTTCTCAACACTGCAAAAAAAAAATTATAATAATTTTGTCTGGTTTTCCTGTAACATTTTCTAAACATCCTTAAAACAAGTTTAAGGAATAGTTCACCTAAAAATTAAAATTATCCTATAATTTACCATAAAGCCACCCTAGCTGTATATAACTTTCTTCTTTCAGCTAAACACAATCTGAGTTATTTTCAAAAAATACCCTGGCTCTTCCAAGCTTTATAATGGGAGTGAATGGTAACTGAGATTTTGAAGCCCAAAAAAGCGCATTCATCCATCATAAAAGTAATCCACATGGCTCCAGGGGTTAATAAAGGCCTTCTGAAGAAAAAAAAAATCAGTAACACTTTACTTGAAGGGGTGTGCATAAGACTAACATGACACCTTCATAATCATGACATATGTTATGAATATGAATGAAGTTTTATGCGTGTTTGTGACAACTGTCATTAAGTGTCATTCGCTCAGTTATGACTTTTTGAGATGTCATTGTTATGACACCTTGACATAAACCAATACATCATAACCTGTCAGTGTCTTTGACATGATAACTTGACATTACTAAGACAACACAACCTGTCATAAACATGACATAGCAGATTAATTATCAAACTTAAGAAACCACCTAGCTTTATTGGTTAACTTTACATTAAACTGTCAGGTGGTTGGTTTTGACATTCGCTGTCATGAGGCCATTATAACTTTTTAATGACAAATTCAATTAGCACCACATGACAATTTAACTTCATTTTATGTCAAGTTGTCATGACAAAGACACTGACAGGTTATTATGTTATGGTTTTTGTCAAGATGTCATAACAAAGACTTCTTAAACAATGTCATATTTGCATTCAAAATGTCATTATTGAGCGAATTACACTTAATGACAGTTGTCATAAACATACATAAACCCTACTTCATATTCATAACATATGTCATGTCATGATTATGAAGGTGTCATGTCTGTCTTATGCACACCCCTTCAAGTAAAGTGTTACCGTTTTGGGTAAATACCGTCGAAATGCGTAAATAAATTAAAAAAAAATAATAACTTGAGTACAAACCTCACTAAATTTGGTTACTTTTATGCTTAAAATAAGAAAAAAAACTATTTGCTAGTGGTGTAAGAAAAATAAGCCTATTTCAAGATCAAGTAGATTCATCTTATTTTAAGGATGTTTAGATGTTTGATGGAAAACAAGAGTGAAATAATGAATCAAAAGTTTTTTTTTTTTTGCAGTGGAAACAAGATAGTGTATATTAGTAATGTGTGCCACAATAAAATGCTCCCTGTTCATATCTCCCTGATGATTTTTGTAGCTAGCACATAATATCTGTAGTCTCCATTGATTCCATCATCGGGTGCAGTGTGCTAGAATAAACAAACTGCTGTTTACATGGAGAGACAGACTGCGAGAAA
Organism: Pimephales promelas; assembly: GCF_016745375.1. Next base: position 2,119,912 of record NW_024121865.1, on the reverse strand, counting down.
CGCTGAAGGAAAAGGTAGATGCATTTATTGCACAGCTCATAGCTTTTACTGTTTGAAGCTGTATCCTGCCTGCTGTGAAAATAAGACAAAAAAAAAAAAGCATTTTATATTACGGAAGAAAATATTGAATCTGGGAAAGATGGCACGTACCGCTGCCCATTCAGATCAATATCACTGTCTAGTGTTAGATGTGTATTTACCTTGTACAGCTGTACTCCTATAAATATGGTTTAATGTATTATTGATAGTTTCAAAGACTAAGTGATCAAATATTTTTATGAAATGCAACAGTACGGATATAATAAATTTTGCTAAAATCTTGTTTACCTGTATGATATTCTGATATACTGTTAAATAAACTCTGACAAGGTCTAAAGTTCTTTTTATAGTTCTGGTTATACTCTGGTTGTGTGAGCAGTTATTGATCGTACTGAAAAATAATTACAACGTACTTGACACTTGAATATTTATGTATGATATGTGTGTGTGTGTGTTTATATTTAGTCAAACACACTACTATGGTGTTCCTATACAAGTGTGTTTGACCTATTGATTCAACAAGGTGCTGAAAGCATTGTTTAGAAATGTTTTCTTGTGAAATAATAACCATATATTGTTCTCCAGACCACAAGGTGGCACACACACAACATTCATTATCTTAAAAACAGCCAAAGAAGAATTTAAAAATAATATTTCTTGGCTGGTTCGGTACAAATGAATCGTAAACAACACAATGTCCGAAAAGCACCGACACCTTCCACTCTGGATGGTGAAATCTGACGTTGAATGCAGTAAAGATAAAGAAGTGGAAAAGAAGAAATCACATAAAACCTCAACAAAGAGAACGAGGAAGCGACGGAGGTAGAAACACCTTTAAGAACTATGATTTATTAATAATAATGCGAACGGACGTTTCATGAAAAATTGTTTTCGCCCAATGTCTTTCTCAGTGTCGTCACGTACTGGATGAACGAGAGGGAGCTCGTGGAAACAGCGCTCAGCATTTTGAAGGATGATAAGGTAAAAGGATTTTGACTCATAATAAATGAATTATTTATGGCACATGACACAGACCTATTAATATTTCTCTTATGAATCAGTCATCATGTGCTAGAGATGCAATGCAGGCCCCGGAGGAGGTAATGCTCATTCCAGAGACAGATGAAGAAACTGGTGACTCGGATGTACAGGACAGGACACACGTTTCAAACATTGCCGAGCAAGAGACTGTACCATATGGACACTGCATGGAAGAAAGTACCAGTACAAAACCAGACTGCCATTTAAAACCTTCTCCTGATGCTTCAGGAACTCCAGAGAATACTGGCGTGGATGATGAGGCTCTTGAGCTAGTTCGAGAGATTTTTTTCACATAATTTAAGCCTAAAGTACACAAAAGTTTTGTTACAGATCATTTGAGCGACTATTTTAAGAGATGGGCTAATTAATCATTTACTAACCCTCATGTCTGGCTTACTTTCTTATGTGGGACTAAAAAAAGAAGATAATTTGAAGAATATCCCAGTTGCTCTTTTCCATAGTTCAAGCAATCGGGGACTTGGAGCTTTCAACTTTCAAAAAGTGACAAGTGAGTCGCCATAACCACTTTTATAATCCATTTTTAGTCTTTTTGGAGCTTGACAGCTTTCTAATGAATTATGATAAACTAACAAAGTATTATCGTGTAGGAAACAGTTGAACATTCTTCAAAAGTTCTCTTTTGTGTTGCCTAGAACAAAGGAAGTCATTAATGGGATGGGAATGACATGAAAGTGAGTACATTACATTTTTATTATTATCTCTTTTCACACTGTTATTGTAATCTAGTGATGATTTGTATGGTCTGTTTGTGATGTGCTGGTAACAAGGTTGATGTTTGAACAAAGGTCATTTCTAAACCAATTTTTGGTATTTGCACACATGCGCTTTCTTGGGTCTTTTGGGAAAGAAAGCAAATGAGAATGTTTAATTACATGCAAGAATAAATTGTATATGTATTCGTTTGAATTAAAACCCGAGCCGACTAACCTCAGGTTTACATCCTTCAAGAGGAGCCTAATGTAAGTTTACGAGGACAAACTATAAAGTCAAGATTTTATTTTGCTGCTCAGGAGACAAGAACAGACAGGGTGACGCTCAAAAACAAAATCACAGGTGTGCAGGTGCACAAGAAAGTGTTTTTATTTGGACTCTCAGAAGACACGCTGAATAATAGGGAAGAAAACGTCCCAATCCTGGGGAATGTCATGTTGAAATTTATAAACTAAGCAAAATACACCAACAGGACTGGACGTGACTGTAATTTATGATTTGCCTTTTCTGATTTAATTACAGCAGGGACACTAATCAAACTAGAAAAGGCTTTAGCTCAAGAGTCTGCATCAACAGTGTGATCTATAATCATGTAAATATAATGCGGGAAATGATTTAGTACATCAGAACAAATGCTTATGCTTTATGCAAAACATACTTTTAAATGAATTATTTCACACAATCGCTTAAAATGCATATGAATAGAAAATAATCGATCTTTCCTGAGGTGGAGATCTCAGCTCTGACTGGGAACAATCATTACAAACATCCCAGCCAGATGCTAATACTGTCGTGAATGGGTCGTGTCTGAAATGTGCATATTTTAAGATTGTATGAAAAGCCAGTTCGCCCGAGACTAAATTGTCAGATAGTCAGATCTGCACTTTTTAAAGAGAGTATTTCATGCAAACGAAGACGATCAAATTATAATTTAAATGCCTGTATTTAGAAATATTTTAATAAAAATATAAGATGTTTTCATGAATGCAGTAACATTAACAAGCTTTTATGCAAGAATCTTTTTGCAAGAAAGAAAAAAAAAGCTGTCCAATCATTTAAATTCATCGATTTTTGCACCAATCTAAATTTTCTGTATAATGTTTATTGTGTCAGTGCAGTTGGGTCTTTACAGTAACACATGACAGTCAACCTCAATATCATGTATTAACTGAATCGATCTTAAAAAACGTGGTGAGTAGAAGAGCCCGGCTATTGTTCGGCGTTCTCAGAAAGAAGTGGCGTCAGGCTGTTCATGTGGCCATCAAAAACACTCATCTAAAGACAAAAGACAACAAGAGTCAATGCTCAGTTCCAAACATTTTAAAAAAAATTCTGCGTAAAACCCCCCAGCTCCTACTTACAGTCTTTGGCTTGTAAACGCCTAGTTTAAACCGACAGCAGACCACGTCTACGCAGAAGCCAACCAGACCATGTAGCATTCCTGCAGAAACAAATCACAATCATGGAATCATTTCAAATGACATATGTTTGATTAGCAGATATCTTTCCATTTACCTGTTGTTGAGAAAATGCCTCCTATGATGCCACAAAGGCGCACGAGGAACTGCCATAGGGGCATGTGCTGCTCTGTCACCTTTACCATCAGAGAGCTGATGTCATACTTCATAAAGATCCCCGAAACCCCATGACTCCCCGCTGCGTGGTTTATCACTCGCTCCTAAAGAAAAGAGAGTTCAAATGTGGCATCAGTGATCATACTTAGCAATGCTATGCACTTTTTAAAATTCAACTTTGTAAAATATTGCAAATCATGTCAGTTTGATTTGTAACTTTACTTAAAACAACAGATGGTTATGAAAATGTATTATGAAGCCGTCTGTACCCGTTCAGTGACTGAATACTGGTGTGTGTCCGCTGACAACTTGTATGTCTGCAGTTTTGTGGGCACAATGGTAATAAAGTACTGGAACATCTGATTATCTAGCAAAAAAATAAGACAGGGTAATCAAAAATTTTACTTTCGATTATATTGTCGATCTGACTACTTAATTAAAGGAAAAAATATAATGAATTCGAACATTTCTAAAATGTTCAGAATTTTGGACCCCTTTAAATGTTTTGAATTTTGATAAATAATTGTTTATACTGTATTTATGCTAATCCATTAAGTTTATATATATATATATATATATATATATATAAACACACAAAGAGGTGAAACTCGAAAAAATTAGAATATCGTGCAAAAGTTCATGTATTTCAGTAATTCAACTTAAAAGATAAAACTAATATATTATATAGACTCATTACATGCAAAGTGAGATATTTTAAGCCTTTATTAGTTTCACCTTTTAAGTTGAATTAATGAAATAAAGGAACGTTTGCATGATATTCAAATTTTTCGAGTTTCACCTATATATATATGTGTGTGTGTGTGTGTATATATAGGTGAAACTCAAAAAAAATTTGAATATCATGCAAAAGTTCCATATATATATATATATATATATATATACACTGATAATATAATTTGAATACAAATTTAATTGAATTAGAAAAATGCAAAAATATATATTTTAAATTATAAAATTTTTGATAAATGTTAAAATCACTTACGATCTGCGGACACTTTTTCTGTGCCATCTAGTGGATTTAATATGCCTGGTATTTCCTCTCCAAATGACAGATGGTCTATCCGATGGGAGAAGTTGTATGCTAAAAAATTAAACAGTCCTACTTATTAGAGAACTGACCTTTTGGACATGAATCTTAAGATACCTTTTCCTTTTTTTAGTGGAACAGATGTTGCCTTCTACTCTAGATGCAAAAGCACTGGATACGTTTAGCATAGAAGGAGCCATTCAGAAAATATCTGGAGCACCAAAACCCACTTCCAGAACATGCATATAAACAAACTAAGTTAAGGTCTGAAGAAGCTCTTCAGCTTACTCTCATGGCTGACCAGGGCCGCTAGATGAGCATGACCTCGAGGGTGGGGGATGGCCCTGAAATAAACAAATAAGAATAAATACATTTCAGTCTTATTCGATTGAATGGGCTCTTCAACTGACATTCAAACTAAAAGTAAGTTTGCAGTACTTAAAAAGCCAAAATGTGATTGGATGCAAAAAACAGAATGAAACGAAACATACTTGCCAACAGTGATGTGGAAATTTCCTGCTACTTTATTAACATAGAGGTGTCCATGAATCCGGCAGGAATTTAGAGGCTGTGTGGGGTCATCTTCCCTACACGGTCAACAAAAAAATCACATACTCCTTAAAGTCACTATGAAATCAAAATGAATTTTGCAGTATTTATTATAAATGGTTTATCTGTGCACATTTTATTATTCATGTGCCTTCTTTATTTAAAATAACTTCCCCTCCCTCTTGCAGTTCCATCTCTTCTACGATGATGCGTTTACTGGAAAAAGGGTGGGACAACCTTATGTGTCACATTATGTCTACAACCAATAGCAAACCACAACCATCCAATCGATTCCCGATGGACAAAATCAAGCCCCGGCTGACATACATATGTCACAATTGGAAATAAAAGACTATCAAAACTTCCATTTCATGCCGACTTTACGTTTGACGTGGTGTAATACGTTCTCGTACAGGTGTCGTATGTTCTGACCTGGGTGGGAGAGCAGTGGGGGCGCCTTTCATGACATTCTTGAACAGAACATCTTGGAGTGAATGTTCCTCACGCAGATGTTCCTGAATGAGCAAAAGTGTTCTGAGGGACAGGAAAAGGATTTTTCTTTTAATAATTACATCTTTATATTGACAAATATATGACATTACAATTGTGTCCTAAGGTCACAGTTGACAGGAACCACTTTGGAGGTTGAAAATGTAGTCGGTATAAACAAGTAAAAATAAATGTACCTGTGCCAGATTCTCTGCTGAGGAGAAAGGTCAAAAACAACCTGCGAAAGAGTCATAAATATGTTACGGCACTGCTATTAAAATATACTAGGAAATAAGTAACATTCAGATACTCACGGGTTCATACTGCAGGCCGTCAGATGCCACCATCGTCTCAGCGAGATCCAATACATCTGCACCAACAACTGAAACAAAAATGTTTAAAGATTATTGACAAATTTATGTTGTCAATAATCATACAACACATGACTATAGAAAGATTTACTTACATTGGCACCTCATGGCAACTGTAATATCAATATTAATTCGTAGTTTGCTGCAAGATTAAATAAAATGTTAGTGTTTTTAATGCATATCTATATTATATGCAGATACAAAATAACAATTTACTGCCATGTTAAAGAGTCACCTAGTAAAATCTTTATCCACTTCATACTCGTACTTCATCCATGTATCCCTATACACAAAGAACTCAAAGAAGGCCAAGAGTGCCATCGCCGTGAAGGCCAACACAGACACTGAGAAAGAAAAATTTAAGATGTTTCAATAGATCTATTTATCTATAAACATTAACTAAAGTTAAATAAACATTTTTTTTCAGCAATTTCACAATGGAACATTTCTCATTTTGATTTAGTATAACTTGATGAACTAAAAAAAATAATAAAATAAAAAGTCATTAAAAATATATTTACTTTTAAAATACGTTAAGAACTCAAGAATATTAAGAACTCATTCAAAATGTTTATTTTATTCAAAAATAAAACTAACAGTATCTCAACTACTACTGTACTAACTATACCATATTACTACTTATACAAACAAATAAATAACGCGTGTATTTATGTACGTTAGTCTCTTTAAACCAACCACCCTTTTGATAAATGAAATCTCAGCTTATCTAACCGGTTCCTCCACTGGCTGTTGTCTCCACATAACTCTCAGGAACCTTGGGAAAAGCATCCAACTCCTTTACAAAGTTCAGGGCTTTCTTCTTGTTCAGCCTCCTCATCGTCACAGCAGTTAGCTGTAATCTTCCACATGAATTTAGGCTGCAATTCATCATTTGTACGTCAAGAATTGCACATTTATGAGCAGTAATTACAATAACTTTCTATGTTATTAGCATACAATGCTAAATATACGAAACGTTTAAATACATATAAGATTGTAATCATTTTTCAAAGTGAATTTATTTCAACAATTTGTTTGTGAAGGCTCGTTTATTTCAGTTGTCTATGGTTACTGTGTTAGCCACTGCTAGCCGTGCACTTGTCTGGCTTGCCATTTTCATTAATCCGTTCTCTACTTACCTCGAAATGCTATTTAAAGTGGCTCATTGCTTTAAAAATAGATTGTTTAGCTAAATAATTCTTTACATTGAGCGTTTAGTGAAATAACGGACAGACACGTAGAGGGCTAAGTAGAGGTACGCGACGCTGATGAGCTGAAGTCGCGAGCTTCCGGTCCGGTGAATTATGGGAAATGTAGTTATTTTACTGTAATAAAAATACGTGGAAAAGTGGGTGGATTAGGAATAGAATACTAGCGTACTACTAGTACCATTTCTATTGTTATGTCTTAGTAAATAAATAGTAAGATTAGTAGACAGTTCAGAATTTAGAGTAAAATCCAAGTAAACAGAGTCTAATTAAAATAAAAATCTGACAGTCACAGTTACAAAGCTTTTATTCATGACAAGCATTTCTGAATCAAAAAATAATAATACTAGATAATAACTATTGCGGTTTTGAACATGAAATATTACACAGCACCAGGTAAACATGTCTGTATTTAATTGTATCATAATCATCTTTGGAATTGTTTTATCTGCACAAAATAGTTAAAATTAATTTTCAAGGCTATTACCACAGCAGTCATTTAAATATATGCAACAGAAAACTGAAAATAACACCAAATTAGTAGCACAATTTTACACAGTAAACATTAAATTGTAGACTTGCATCATTAAGTGGCATCTGGATGAAATTTAAATGTCAGCTGAATCTGGACCCTCGTCCCGTAACACTGCCGGTTCGTGACTGTCAGAGGTTGGTGTGCCGGTGTTCTCTTGAGAGGGGTCTTCGGAACAGCAGCTAATGGTGGGTGATATCACATCAGGGCTTGTGTCACATGACTCTGTGCTCTGCTCGGACGTTGCAGTGGTGGTGATGGTGGTGGCCACACTGGGGGGGATGGGGTCAAACTCATCATCATCATCCTCCAGGTTGGAACATTCATTGATGTCTTTTGGAAACAAAGTGTTTGATTATACAACACTAGCAAAACTATTAAAAAAAAAAAAAAAGGAAAATGTTTACATTATACACTACTTTTTAAATGCTTGGGTACTTAAAAAGATACAAAATACAGTAAATTCGTACTTGCTGAATAAAAGTATTAATGTCTTTATAGAAGTCTTATTAAACCAAATTTTTTAACTAATAACTGATATTATTTTTTTTATTTGATATTAAATTGTAAATATAAATTTCTGTACTTTTTAAGATTATTTTGTCATCATTTAGATGTGAATTAAAGAAAGAACACTAGATTAATTCTAACTAAGTAATTAACTAACTCATAAGATTTAAGATTGAACTTATTTTAACATGGCCAAAAATCTATTGACTTAAGTTGTGTTTTACTTCTTTATTTACTTTTTTTAATATCATATATGTGTCGGTTAAATTCCATTACATAATTACCAAGAAAATAATCATTGCCACAGTGTTAATCGTAGTGTATCACAATATAAAATAATGCACATTAACTTACTGCTAAAGGCCTCTGGATATTGTTTCGCAACCTTGCCTTTTAAAGTCCTGAGGAAACAGAAAATCATCTAAGGAAATTGTTACACCATACGTTGTAATATTACTATTAAACATGTTATACAACATATTTCAGACATTATTTGAACTTTCTACTTCAACAATTTGGCCAGGACAACCCAGCTAGAATGTATTAATGTTATCATAAGCAAAAGCTTGCCTGTAATGGATGTAAAGAAATGTGCACATCAGATCTTAGTTGTCCAACATTACCCTAATTCAACGTATTGTTAGTGGATGTAATACCTTATTCGTCTGAAGATGCTGTCCAAATCTTTCTTCATCTCTATTAATGTACGGGTGTGCATTAGAAAGTGTTCATTCATCTGCTGTAAGCGCACATTGGACAGCCCATTAAAGTTGATCAGCATCTCATTGGTCTTCTCAAACCGGTCCAGCCTGGAAGACATGCAACAAAATCAGATTAAAAAACAAGTACAAAATGCTGCCTAGGTAGGTCACTCACTAGATAGGGAAACCCACATATGTCTCTGAGCTTGAATGATGGCGTTCACATCCTCAGAGTTCACCATGCTGAGCATCCTGTTACAGAATATTCCCGATGCGGTGGGCTCCATGATGCCGCTTTTCACAAAAACACAAGATATTAACGTTACTAATTAATCAAATTAGTAGAGTACAGTACAACTAGCTACAGTCGCTTACGTAGAAAAATATTCACTATCTGACTCAGTTGGTTTAAAATAAGTCTTAATTTGATGCCAGCTTCGCAGTAGGTTTGACGCAAATGCACACGCTCTTTTGATATTTTTGTGAAACGATTAAAGAATTTACCGCAGCGAAAAGCAGGCAGACATTTTTGTTGTGATATTGTCACATGATCACATGATAGTGAGGTAATGTGGGAGGCGGGATCACGGGGGATTTCTAAGCGTTGATTGGCTCTCCCGAAAGAGCGCCGTGTTTGATTTTTATTAAAACCAGGAATAATTTTGTTTTATATTATTTATTAAACAACAATAAAAACACTGTTTAACACACTAGTTAGTTATTTCTCAACATTATTTGTGTCAAAATTATGTTTGTGGTCTAATTAAAATTCCATGAAATATGTATCTCTCATGAAATATTATAAAGCGTTTATTCATATTTCATTCATAATTTTACCGGTCTATAATGACAAAATATGTATACATTTCAAGTAAAATTATCACAGTTTATACAGTCACTTTTGTGGAGTGTGTGTATAAATTTGTAATATAATTAATATTTAAGGCTGAAATGGGTGTATTTAATTTCACCCATTTAAGGCTGTCAAAGGCTTATCTAAAAATATTACATGTTGGATATATATATTATTATATCATTAAATAATAGCATTTTATAAATTGTAATAAATAACGACAATTGCCAATTATAATTACATTAATAGTATTATTAAATTAAACAATATTCCCCGTCAGGTGCTTTTGTTTATATTTTAAGGGAAGAAAAAAAAGGCTTATATATTTTTTTTTTCTTCCCTTAAAATATGAACAATATAATTGATAATTGTCGTTGTTTATCACAATTCATAAAATGCTATTATTTAATGATAAAATAACAGTAATTAAATCAAATAATACAACAATATAATTAAATAATAATTCGGATTTATAAAACAAGATTATAAATATGAATGAATAATAATAATAATGCTTATTGTGAGATTTTTAAGTTTATCAACTCAATGTACTTTGGCGGTTGTCCGGTAAGTGGCAGTAAACACAGATTCAAAACTGATCCTCGATCATATAGTGAATCGTCAAAGAAGAAGCCGTTAGCGCAGTCGAGCTCTTAACAAGAGTTCATCAAAAATCTATCACGATTTAACAGTTACCCGTATTATTTAAAGGATTTGCTCCTGACAACAGGTGATGAAGTCATTTTACTAGTTTTAAAGCCGACGACGGAAAAAAGTAGCTTAAAGCATTTGCGTCTTGTACATCTAGCTGGCTAACATTAGCATCTTCTCATCTAACATTCGATACTTAATTTATTCACCCATTTTAATGTATTCACACATTCCCAATTTTAAGAATTATGTTTAAATTAAAAAAAAGAAAAATCATAAAGAATAACAAACGTCTTTTTAATCTAATTTCAGCTGGTCGGAATGGCATCAGACTGGATTGGTTGTCTTGTTTCAGTCCACTGTGGAGCAACACTAGGAGTGTATCAAGGAGAAGTATCTTCAGTAGATCAGACCAGCCAGACCATCTCTCTCAGACATCCCTTCCACAATGGAGTCAAGTGCACTGTTCCTGAGGTCACTTTCAGGTAAATAATAAAACCTATGCTTTGCCTGACATTGTATTTTTCTGTTTTTGATCCTTTATGAAGTTCAAAGATGTTTCTAGGGCAGGCAGCCTTGTCTCAGTGGACACAATTTATAACTGTATTAAACGAGCACACCTTTCTAATCTGTAGTGCCATGGACATTAAAGATCTCAAAATCCTTGAGATCCGTAAGAGCTTTGCTGAAGTCCCGAAGCAGAATGGTCCAGACTCCAATTCCACATTGACGCCGCATAGCGGACGCAAGGACAAGGGTGGTGGCGCTCTAGTCAACAGCGCTCCTGTGACGGTACCTAATAAAACTGAACCCAAATTGCAGGAAGGAGGACTGTCCCCAGTGCCACACTACTCCAAGAGTTACGGTGAACGTCACATGGACGTGGCTGGCCAAAGTAAAGGCTTTAGACGAAGACACAACTCCTGTGAGTCTCATCTGTCATTGGGTTTTGAAACAAATATTTCAGATTTTAACTCTCTGAAAAAGGTTTAAGCCAGTTATATCTTTTACTGTAGTGTGTCAGTAGAAAATATCAGTTTACATTTACTTTTTGCCGTTAATTATAATAAAGTAAGATTTTTATATACTCCACACGGAGATCTGATCTCACCATCATCGAGTCTGTCTGTGATTACATGAAGAAACAGAAAAAAACTGAGACTAAATCCAGAAGAACTGTGACAACTTCTCCAAGACGCTTGGAGAAACCTTCCTGCAAAGACACTTGAAAAACTATCTGCAAGTGTACCTGGACCCTGAAAAGCAAAACTATTGTATTAAATAACCGTATTGATGTATAATAATAACATTTTTAACATATTGATATTTTTGTTATTACAAAATAAAGATAGGGACTTAAATAAAACAATAACAAAACAGGGATTTTACTATTGTAATATTTTATTTATATTTAATTTATAATACAATTTTTACATTTACAAATTTAAAATTAAAATACTAATTATATATATATAATATGTATGTATATATGTATGTATGAATGAAAATGACTAATTCCCACTTTAACTTCTTTGTTTCTAGGGTCATCTAGTGGCAAAGGTCCAAATCAGGTCACACCAAAAAAGAACGGCCTGAAGAACGGAGGTCATATGAAAAACAAAGACGATGAATGTTTTGGAGACGGTATAGACGATGTTCTCGATGAGGACTTTGATTTTGAGGGGAACCTGGCGCTTTTCGACAAGGCTGCGGTGTTCTCGCAGATCGATTCGTCAGAACGGCGAGGCAATGGTGCGAGATCTCGAGGGACACCTGGAGAGCAAACACCATCACGATACCGGCATGACGAGAACATCCTGGAGGCCAAACCTGTCGTCTACAGACAGATCACAGTTCCACAGAATGGAACGAAAGAGTATAGCACTGGTACGAATCTAACCTCATGAACTATTAAATAATTTTGCTTACTGGTAATGCTAATTCATGCTATTTCTCTCAGACTCAGGGCTGGTGGTACCCAGCATCTCTTTCGAGTTGCACAAGCGTTTGTTAGCTGCAGCAGAAAGTCACGGTCTCTCACTGGAGCGCAGGCTTGAGATGACGGGCGTATGTGCGAGTCAGATGGCCCTCACGTTACTTGGAGGCCCGAACAGGTTTGTGGAGCTTAAACAGGAATTGCATTGTCAGAAATATCTCCAGAGAGTCTGTTTATCATTGGTGTGGTTCTTCTCGTAGACTTACTCCAAAAAATGTGCATCAACGGCCCACAGTGGCCCTGCTGTGTGGACCACATGTCCAGGGCGCTCAGGGCATCAGCTGTGGCCGTCACTTGGCCAACCATGAAGTGGAGGTCATCCTTTTCCTGCCAAATTTTGTCAAGATGTTGGAGGCCATCACCAGTGAGCTTGCACTTTTTGGGAAGACGGGAGGCAAAGTGGTTTCTAATGTGAAAGGTGTGGCACTGTTGTGTCTACATTTTATAATCATGCATGGTATAACATGTTGGTGTATATTAGGGATGTCATTTTACATACATTCCCCTAATCGAGCGTTGTTTAAATTAATGATCAATTAATCGGTTAATCTTAAATCCGAGGCAGGGGGGCTCTATTAATTTATAATGTTATATTTTAACAGGGATAATTAAGCATAAAAATAACTCAACAAATGTAGCTAGCTAATATGATTCATATTGTAATTAAATATATATATAAGTTTAAAGCTTTATTAATCCCCGTGGGGCAATTAGTTTGAACTGACATGGTGCCTGAAAACATGAAAACACTTAGCACATACATTCAATACATAAAGTAATAATAATAATAATATATATATATACATACATACATATAATATTATTTTAATATAATAATTATTTATTTTAAATATTATATTCAAATTATATTTTTTAAAAATATGAATGCAATGAAAATGTAGGTATTGGCGAGTAGTAAAAATGGAAGTATTGTCCTGGAAAAAGTGGTATCGTTGCATCCATTCAAAATAGTATAGAATTTAAATAGTCTATTTAATGGTTATCAGCCATACAATGGAAATAATATTTAGCTTAATGTATTATCCAGACTTTTAATTTCGGGCATCCTTAATCACATTAAAGAGCAGCATTGGGCTTTATCAACTAAATTAGAGACCCAAAACCCTCCCCTCATTTATACCATATCTGAGCATTTGTGATTGGATCACCAGTTTTTTTTTTTTACTCAAAGATCTGTTTCCATCAACACCCATTTGGTGCATGAAACCTTTAGCATGGTTTCTGTATCTCACATACGTTCCTAACACACCCACATGAATGCTTTGTTTAGATGGGCTTGGAGGTCTTGGAAACTTCCATACTGAATTGCAAAAACACATTTACTTTGCATCCACCCACCCTCCTTACATAATATACCAGAACACCTATGAAAGTCAATGAAGATGTTATTTAGATTTAGAGTCAAACTACAATAGTAACCTTTGGTCTAATCATCCACTCATTTAAAACAAATGTCATTTCACCCTCAGACTTGCCTGAGACGCCAGTTGACCTGGTCATAAACTGCCTGGACTCGCACGAAAACGGATTCTTGAGGGACCAGCCCTGGTACAAGGCCGCCGCCGACTGGGCCAACCAGAACAGAGCCCCCGTCCTGAGCATCGACCCTCCAGTAAGTGGACAGGCGCACGCCGTAGAAGCCAAATGGTCACTTTCTTTGGGTCTCCCACTTCCTCTATCCGAGGGCGCCGGCCGAGTCTACTTATGTGACATCGGCATTCCCCGACAGGTATTCCAAGAGGTGGGGATCAAATACCACTCCCCCTTTGGATGTAAATTCGTCATCCCGCTGCACTCCGAATAAGCCATTGACCTTCACGGTTAAGGCTCACTGAACCTGCCTTAAAGATTTAAAGAATGAACAGATGTCGGTTTGAATGTTGCAGCAGAACTGGAACTTCTCAGTCTCTCTTTTTTCTCAATTTCTTCTCTACTTCTGTGATGATTCCCATCAAAGGGAAGTGATGGAAAACGATACCAGCTCTTATGACAAACCTGATATGATAAAAGTGGAAGCAATATCAGTATACTCGCCACCGTCATATTCTTCATATTCTTACAGTAATCTTCCACACAGCCGCTTTAATATGCAAGGCTGATCTTTTTAGATAAACACTTTCATAACCCATTAATAAATTATGCAGATATTCCACACACACACAAAAAACCCATCAAAACTGGCTGAAACTTAATACAACTTAATTGGTCTTATGGCATGTTTGAATCTTATTTTGTTACTTTCAGCATCTCAAATAGAAGAATTTGCTTTTAGTTTACAGTCGGATGTGCTGATTTTGACCGCTTTCATATTTTCAGCGAAAAATGTGCATTAAATGAGGGTTTTGTCTTTTTTTTCCCTCCCTTTTTTTCTTTTTGTGCCAGATTGATTAAAGTCAGTGTTAAGGCACTGAGATTGAGGCAGTTTATTTGCTTGCAAAAATCTCGTTTCAAAGCGTTATTTGCTTTGTTGACCAAGCCCAGTGTGCTGTAAATATGTCAGATTGACTGGGTTCTTATCAGTGATAAAATGTTGCACACTTGAATGGTAAGGTAAGTGTACTAAAAAACTGTTTGTCAAATTGGTTGACTTTGGACCATTGCTGACCATTTTAAGCAGTCATTGGCCAATGTCACCAATTTTCTTATGCTTATATTCATTGCTGGCAGCTCTTTAGATCCTGTTTTAAATGGGTTTCAGATGGAGTCGGTATTGCTTGTTTGGTTATATCAAACCAGGGTCTTTTATTAAGAGAGAGGCTCAATGTGTTGCAATAAACCTGCTTGCTGAAATCGATTTGTGATTCTATAATAGGTTATATTATTGTGTGCACAAACCCATACAGAGCAGAAAGGTAAATGGGTAAATGAATTATGAAAGCACTGATAAAGACAAAGAGATTTTTGTGTGTACCTGCAGATTACCGTATGCCTTCAAAGTTAAAATAAGAGGCACTTACTATTCAGGATCCATATGTAACAATAATGAACTTAAAATTGTTTCACAAGTGACGCCAGTAATAACGTACTGCTTTCATAAGACTTATTTCTTTTTTTTCATCTGTTTAAGCTTTATTGGATTTGAATATTTTTGTTTCTTCCTTCTCCCACGTTTAATTTAGAGGATTTTTTTTTTCTCTGCTGCATGACTTTATTTTTGTTTTCTGTTATTGAAGCTATGTACAATCTAGGGGTGAAATCTTTAAAGTTGAACACTCCAGATGTCTAATTTTCTTGTCATAAGTGTTTAGGTAAACTAGAAACCTTACTCATCAGCTATTCTCATTCTTGAGAAAATTGAAAAATGTGAATTTTGACTTTCCTATTAGCTTTTCTGTTGATGTTTGTGTCTGTAAGGTCATTGGTGTGGCCTCTGATGGCTGATGGAGAGCCACTGGGCTCGCTGAAAGTAGCTTTTGAGCTTAAAAGCAAAAACTGGATGAAAAAAGGCAATTGTTGAAAGCATTAACACGTTAATGATGTTAAAAAGATTGCACTGTCCATGTTTTGAGAACACAGGAAAGGAAAGGTAAATCTTATAGTGGATGAATGCAGATAAGAGAACATATGTTTAATTATACAGCAGTTACTGATCAAATCCAGCACGACAAGCTTAAATTTGTGGCAAAAATCACTTGCTGGTTACTTGAGCTTAAAAAGTATTACTGCTGTACAGGTTTTTTTTATTCACTTGAATATTTGATGCCTTAGATGTATGTTAAAATGCAGTTTGATATAAATCATTCCTCTGTAGGAGTTTGCTTCTAAAAACTGTGACCAAATTCTGTTGAGCAATTTTGAAAACGTTTTGTGATGCTCATTTTTGTGGCTGGCTCCCCCACATTTGTCACAATGACATAATTGAATACGTTTCTGAAGGTTCCGAGAGGTTTTGTTCAGTATCAAAAGTTGAAAGCAACTTTCCATTCCTTTTTTTCCATTCTTATGCCATTTTCTTTACAAAAGCATGATATCAAGGTTGTTAGCATTGCATAATTTTATCATTT
Source organism: Pimephales promelas (assembly GCF_016745375.1). The sequence goes on along the minus strand of NW_024121865.1, from coordinate 2,103,593 downwards.
ATATCTGCACCTGTTGTATAAGGCAACAATTCAGTAAACTGGTTTAGACAACAACATCATTACCATTAATTGTGAATTAGTGACTGTTGGGCATAATTCTGATATCACTGGAAACCTTACATGCTTAATACTGTCAACTTTGAAGTTTAAGGACTGAATAAATAAAGAGAATGGAGAAAAAACGCTGTATGGCTCTCGTTGTATTATTTGCATTTTCCATCTTACAGAACACCATGAAAATTACAATACGACCTACTTACTTGGGTAAAATAATTATCACAAGTGAATGTTTTATGGCTGCAATTCTCTTTAAAAGCGCGTGCTGTCGCTCCTGTCTCCGAATGCGAAAATACGAATCCTACCACGGAAAGGGCCTACATTATAAAAAATAGTTTGTAGAATTTAATGTTTTACTCTGTACAATGTAAGATCTGTTATGTGTTTTCCCCATTATGTGTTTGTATTTTGCTGTAAAATGTCATTATAAGCTTTTGTAAAAGTTGAATAAAAAAAAAAGGCCTACATTATGAATATTAATTAGGTCATGCTGACGGTCTTGGTAACCTTCTAGTTATGCAACCTCATTAATATTAACGATTATCTTAGTGCCGCTCGTTAATTCGCTAGGGGCTACCAACGTCTACCTTTCAGCCAATCACGTCTTGTCACGTGATTAATATTCACGAGGCAAGCCTTCACCGTAGTAGAATTCGCGCAGCGGTGCGGCGCATGCGCACTATTCCCGGGGCTGTCTGAAGAAGTGCGTTTCCTTTTCTAGGGCCTGTGTGTTAAAGACAGCTGAGGTCCTTGGGTGTGCTGCGCTTCCGTAACGCTTAAAAACTGCTCGCTTCAGGCGGCTTTCCGTTTATCGACTACTCTGGTCAGTAATACGCCGCTTCATTTGTGCTTTTTTGGCTTAACCGTTTGTTTACTTACACGCGCTGTTTGAAGCGCACACAACCGCCGCTGTCTCTTAACGGTTTTTGGGGGTGTATTTGTATGCACAGACGAGCCGATCATCTTTTGTCTGCCCTGCATTGATGTTGAGGAAAGCTCTCTGGAAGATCTGCTTCGCCGAATGTGTGAATGACCACGTCTGTATCTTCTGTTGATCAGAAGTTGACCCACACATGGACTAAGTGGACAAGCCTAAAACATCTCTAGCTAACTTTAAGGCATTTGGACACCAAGGGCTGATCATCATCTAGGGAACGCATAGGTAAGTTAACGTTTCAGTAATGTGTTTTATCACGCCCGTGTAATGGCTTGATCTTGACACCTTTCTGCTTGGCGTTTTTCTTGCAGCCCTCTGCATGTCTAAGAATGGGCGCATTGTGTTATTGAATCTGAATGCGATGGGTCTGTTTCACAGCTGTCTAAATAAGAGCCACTTGAGGCTGCTGCATGAGACAACGTGTCTTTGATGGTACATCGTGTTTATTTAATCATCTTAAATCATGTGTGGAAAAGGCATTATACAGCCTAGTTTGGTCGCCTGAATGCATTGGGTGCAGGATGGCATAATGGACTAATCCCAGTTTGAGATGCATTGTCTCCTTTCCAGTCCTGATTGGACCAGCAGTGCTGTTCCCCATCAGCATCATTCTGGGATTGTGATGTTGTCATGGTTCTTTGAATGTTTAATAGCAACATCTGAATGTGGGTCTGGTCTGTAAATAATTGAACTGGGGTTTTGGTTGCGGACGCTCATCATTTTTGAGCTGTTTGGAACCAAAACCTAGAATGTTTACATGATATTTAAACGAGACAAAAAAAAATTCCCATGGTAAAAGGGCAGTTATTCAAATCATAGCAGAAAGGCTTCAGTGTGTTTTGCCTTCATTAATATTAATGAGTTGGATTTATAAAGGTCGAAATCCAAAGGTCACTTCCTCCCTCTAAAGTGCAGATTTTAAAGGAACAGTTCCCCAAATAATGAAATGATCTCTCATGTGTTTTTTTCTTAAACTTTCATTTCTCCTTGTTAATTAAATCAAAAATAAAAATATTTAATTTCTCCCATAGTGAAAGTGAATGAGGACTGGCTATGTCGAAGTTATGACAAGTAAGAGTGTCATATAAACAGTTCATACATGCTCTGCACAATATCCAGTGGTCACCGATGAAGCTCTGAAATGGGCTTGAAAAATGATTCATACTTAAAAAAGTAGTGTGTGCCTTATTTACCAGGGTTAGCTAACTGTCTGAAACTAAAACTACACTCTAAGAAATGCTGGGGTGTTCAACCCATGTTTTTGCCAAATATGGGCAACCCTAACCATTGGTTTAATTTTTTTTTTTGGTTTGTCCATATTTGACTTAAACATAGGTTGAAAGAAAGTTAAGAAACCCAGGAAAAACATTTTCAAAACTTGAAATTTTTTATTTTATCTTCAGGTAGTTGCCAAGGTAAAATGTCTCATTTTCAGTTTGGTTTACTTGGATGTACTAAAATAACAATTAAAAAACGATATATATATATATATATATATATATATATATATACAAGAACACACAATGAAATTACTAAAACTTTAACTGAAATGAAAATAGAAAACATAAAAACTACTGCAAAACAAAATATTAATGAAACTAAAATAGAATCTCAATTTTTATACTAAAATAACAACTTTTTTTACTAGCAGTAGTGTCTAATAGTTTGTTTGTTTTTAACTATAAATAAATATATATGAAAACCTACATATATGCAAATTATGCATATATGCATGACAGCGGATCGGATGGGAATATTTTAAGTAATTGATGACTCAGATTTGAGTGCATAAGACTGCGAATATATAGTACTGAATATAGACTATTCTATGGTGCTTTTGTATCCTTTTTGTGTCTTGACAGCCCCAGTGACCATTTTACATTACATTTACATGTTTTAATAAATAACAGTTTTTTTTGTTTGTTTTTTTGACAGAACTGTTCTTTTAACTGTGCAGTCGTATGTCGCTCTTACCATCATCATATGTCAGTCTGTGTGTATATTGTACACGGTTTCTGCCCTCATTGGATAATTCTTCAGTGTTTAAAATCACATCAAGGATGTTAAATGCAGAGCCCCTCTTTGAAAAGCTTCAACTGCACTTCCTGTTTAGTTCCTTTAATTCACATCTGCAATAGCTCCTCAGTCAGGCTTCACTGCATCTTGTAGTCAGACAGACTTAAGGTCTTTTCTGTATTTCTGAACAACGGCTCTGTCATTTACAATGGGGTTTTCCCTGCTGCAAAACTGCAGTGCTTTTCACTTGCCTGTGTAACAGCTTGTGTGCGAGAACATTGCTTTTTTGCACATTTTGCCAACAGCATTCGTTTTTACAGGCATATGCTATTTCATCATTCTAATATACATCTCAGCACTTCCTTACAGAGTTGGAAACGTGATGCTGATATCGCTCATTACTGTCCTGATCTGTCAAATTTCTTTGCTGGGGCCAAACACTGTCCAGCTGCAACTGACTATAAATGTAGTCCATATAACTTCCAAGTCTTCTGTTTGACTATCCAACCTAAATTGAAGTCATTATAGATGTGTTTGGTTGTAGAGCTTATACTGTCACAGTGGCTTGTCGGTAGATGTAATTAAGCATCAAAGGGAGCTGTTGAGCAGCTCTGCCCAGAGGGGAGATAGTTAGCAGGGTCAAGCTGGTGTGAGACGCTCCCTGCCATGACGCTGGCTGGTGTGGAACTTAAAAGGCCTTGTGGTTAAAAGAACAGAAGGAAATAACTGGGAATGATTATGATGAAGGCTAATGATATACACCCAGTGTGACGCTCATTTTACTGCACTGAAGATTTAAAAAAAAAATTAGGCATGAAGGTCCACCTCTAAACCTGTCAATGGGGCGTCAGCAGATCATACGAAAAGATACAAATTGGATCGTACAAAATTAGCCACCAATTCACCAAAACTTTCCATTTGAGTGTGCTCTCACTTTTCTAAGTTATATATTTTTAAGGTTTAAGGAATAAAAAATAATATTTATATATTTTAGGAAATAATTTTAGTTTTTTAACCTAAAGCAAAATTCATGTTCTATCATGTTTCATATTTCAGAAGGAAAAGGATTATTCTCTCTGTATCAGCCCCTACACTGTGTTTCCCTGAGACTTTCATAGGAAGGCTTTATCTTCCATTGCAGAGGAATTTTGCACATGCATATTAATGATATGCATTTTTTGGTGATGAAGTATGAAGAACCTCCCATAACATCTTAGTGTTGTTGTTACTGTGTAATCGGATGTGGAAGTGATGATTATAACTAAAATAGCATGTACTAGAATAAGTAATAATGAGGGCACCCCTGTGCATGTCCCTGGTTATTTCAACTAAGCATAAATTATTTAAATGTGACGTGGGCTCTAATATGAAGGTATCTATACAACTAAAGTTCAATCTTTTTTAAATTTAGATGAGACAAAAGTGTGTGTGTGTGTGTGTGTGTACTCTTATCAGCTTCTAAAAGAATATTACAACATATGTATTGTTAGGTTATGTGCTTAATATATTTGTGGGGGGTGTGGTGAGGAGAATACCTGAGTTCAGAATCTCTCAACCTGTTGAATCTTGCCCCAGTGCACTGATAGTAAAAGTTAAGAAATTCACATTCCATAATGCTGCTTTTCTTCATCTTCCCACATACATTCAGCAGTACAATAACAATAAATGCCTTTACAAATAAGTACCAAGGTGGTGGAGCCTTGAATATGCACCAATGTATCAGCAGCTGATGTTTATTGGCTGAATTTACTTATTTATTTATTTATTTATTTTATTTATTTTCAATTTAAAACCATCTGCATATTGATATTGGTTGTTATAGTCTGAAAAAGGTAGATATAACAAAATGTTGGCTTATTAATTAACTGTGTGAAGGAAATGTCTTTTGTAGGTATGCTCCGATATGACAATTGTGGCCAATAACCGACAATTCTTTATATTTGAAAACCGATAACCGAAATCAAAATTTGTGGATAATTTGAGAGCCTGGTTACAAAAATATGTCTCACCATTAAAGTCATGACCCAAGCACACAATTATAATGTTTTCATCATGATTTTATGCATCCTTTGACTTGCACTGTACATGTTGTACTTAAATGTATTTCCCTTTTTTGAAATGATTCCATTAATACTTCAAGCAATTCAAAACCATCATGGCGAATAGTGCGTATCTGATGTGTCTCAGCTGAAGGAAATAATTTCAAAATAATCAAAAACAATATGGTGGCCGATATATTGTGCATTCCTAGTCTGTTGCATAATCCAATGTTTTTCTCTGGGTAAAATGATTAAATACTTGCTAAAATAAAATGAAATCTGTACAACATACAACAGGGTTTCGACAATACTGCCCAGACCCAGTGTGAACGACGCTCGGGACAATTGGCGGAACTTTCACTGTCCCAAACAGGCCAGTGCTGCATCTTCATGAAAGTTTATCCTTTGCACCTGTTTTTAAATATTCAAGTGCAAGAAGTCTCAATTGAGAACTTGCTGTGTGAGAAGTTTCGTGTGCGCACACACTCAAAGCTGCATTGTAGACGAACACAAATACTGATTTTTAGAGACGACTTATTCATACACTATCAAAAATGCCCAGTCTTGGAGGTTATCCTTGTTACATAGTCTGTTATATCTTACAGTCCCTCCAGAAAAACGCGATTATGCGATCGCTGAATTCAATGCAAAATCAGCCAAAGTCCGCATATTTATGCGGGGCCCGCATTTTTTCAAATACGCCGCACTTTCGCCTCATAAATTACCGATTTCCGTGCAAAATATGCGGGGTTTGCATAATTTCATAATCCTCGCATTTTCGTTGCAAAAAAAGTCACATGTATCTTAGCAGAAAGTTGAAAAATGTTGCGTTTGCTTCACACAAGAGCAGCCATTTCCCCCTGTTTCCATGGGAACGTTATGAAGTGACGCAATTACGCGACGCCAGACAGACTCACGGAGGCGATTGACATCTCACAAATCGAACTCGTATAACTGTCACACGTTCTACCGTCACATCGTTACTTAATAAACAACATAAGATAAAAGAAGTAGCATCAAACAGAAACAACCCGCACACATGGGGTGTTCGAGGCGCACATATAACACTGCAGAGAGTTCAACAGGAGCGCGCAGCTCTTAAAGGGGCCACACCTTATTTACACTCGTTACAGTCTGAAATAAAACAAGTTCCCAAGTTCCTGAAATTAAATATTCCCAGCACTTTCTATGATGTAGTATGCTTGCTTATCAAAGGAAGTAATAAGAAATGACTCTTACACTAGCCTAGTAAGAACAGGATGTTGGGGAATCACTTTATTTCTCTTTTTCATCAAACCGCAATTTTTGCAAGTTCCCTCAATTTTTGCAAATTCCTGCAATTTCATCGCATAAAATTGCATAAATATCCCGCATATTCCATCGCATTTTTAAAGAAAACGGGCGACGTAATCAATCAATTTTTGCCCTCAACAATCACAAAAAAACTTCGCGTTTTTCTGGAAGGACTGAATACTATAATGGTAAATGTTATATATAAATCGCAAATTTTTTCACACATTTTTGGAAATTACCACCACAAAATCAGTCATTTTGATCGCAAAAATCACACAAAAAAATCGTGAAATCCTGGAGGGACTGATCTTAAATGAACATATAACATTGACATAATACGCTAGTGTAACAATATTCATGCAGCTAATAAAATGACAGCCTATTATTCCTGCTGCTGTCTGTGTTTTAATGTCAATCAAACAACAAAAGACAAAAATGGCTCCCTACTCTTAATTTAATAGCTTTTGTAACTTTAGTTAGGATTAAAGGGATAGTTCACCCAAAACTGAAAATTATGTCCTTTGTTTCTTCTGCTGAACACAAAGTAAGAGTGTTACTTTGTGTAAAGAGTGTACAAAGTAAGAGTGTTACCCCCCATACTATGGAACTCAATGGCTACCATCAACTGTTTGGTTTCCAACATTCTTCAAAATGTCTTCCTTTGTGTTCAATAAAAGAAACAAGAGTTCAAATACTGCTTTTTTTGTTTGTTTGTGCTAGCACTGTAATTAACTGCCCCTTATCCATATAACTACAGTACAGACTAAAGCCTTTGAGCAAAGACTTTCTGAAGAACCTTGAAGAGCAAGCGTACATGAAGACGAAATGCAAATGAATGCTTGATATTGAGCATTTCCCACTGAAATGTTCATGGTAACACACACACTGACACATTAGCACTTCATAACGGATCTAAAAATAGAGCGCATATCTCAGTGGCCCTCCTGAAACACACTGACTGTACTCATTAAATTAACATGTTGAAAGATGCCCTATTTGAGGTTAAAAGGGGAGAATCGAAGAGCATTCAAACGTTCCAGTAAGGTAATTCGCTGAACCGTAGTGGTATTTGTGCATGGTTGTAAGTGATCAGATGTTTTGTTAGATGATGTGAAGTAGATGGATTTAAGGGATGAAAGGCTGCGACGCTGGAATCCACTCTATCTCAGGGCACATCACGTCTCTGTTCTCTCTCATTGAAGCTAGTTTCCTGGTTCCTCGTGTCGCCTGGAGGCAACTGTCATACCTCCCCTACTGAGTCTCACTACTAGTCTCGCACGTGCTTTACTTTGAATTTGATTTATGCTGTCATGTTCAAAAGAGTTTGGCTTGATCGTTAAAAAAGTGAGTCCTGAAAACCAATGAAAATACTTGGTGTCGAATTTTTTGGTTTGTTAGAGTCTATTTCAAGTCACTCATCATCTTCATCAGATACTTGTGTAAGATTCTTAAGGATACTTGTGTTGCCCTTAAAAAGTCAATGTCCATTAGACCAAGTCTGGATGGAACCAGGGTGAAGTATCCACTTCTGGCATACAAAGATGCTTTTGTTGAAGTCTGTGAATAAAAGGAAAGGCTTTGGTTGTCCATCTTACCCTCTGGAAACTTCTGCAGTCCCTGTCCTATTTGTGCCACCAGAGTTGACTGGATTCAATGGTAGCAACTCAAGCTGTTTGCTGGCCTCCAAACGTCTGCTGCAAGTTTTTAGATACTCGAGGAATGAAAAGTTCTCTTGTGCAAGGCGTAGCCCTGCTGATGCAATCCCCAAACAATGATATCATTTGTAACACGGGATTTGCCAAAGCACACCCCGAAATTGTTGCTGATCACAGAAAAGCCTCATTGATTTTGATTGGTGAATGCATTCCTCTTTGAATGTCAGCTTCTTGTTTTCTAGATGAGCCATTTTTGTGGTTGGAATAGTTTAGAAAGAATATCCTGCTTTCTGATGTTGCATATTCTATCTGTCTTTCTGCATCATCTTTTGGTGCTTTCACATGACTGCATTTCTTTTGTTCCTGCCATTAAAGCCTAGTTCACACTACAAGAATTTTAAGTCCGATTTGTAAATCGTCGAGCTTGCCGACAGGTCAATCGCGGGGGATTAGCGGGCGATGAACGCTCGCCAATCTGTTAGTATGAAAGAGCCAACAACGCCGAGCCCAGAAAAATATCTAGCATACTCAGCCTCACGTGATGTCATGAGCTACAGCCAATCAGAGCAATGCATGGGTTGAGGTCACCGGGTAAATCTAGGGCCCTATGATTTCCGCGATCACGGAATCGCGGACGGAATTGGCCAAACGCGGAATCTAGTGTTAACGCGAAATTTCGTGGAATTTTACATATTTGGTTTGAAATTCTGTTTTTTGTGTGGAAGAAGAACAGATGTCTGGTGAAAAAGACCGGGGGAAGCAAATCTGGGCGACACAAACCCCCCAACCCGTCATTTCAGCTGCAATGATGAAATCGAAACAATGAAAGCATGGCGACGCGGCTCTCCTTTCGTCGGCAAAAAGTTACGAAACTCGACGCTATAAGCCGTCAGTGCCGAGCCGAGAAGTTCGCACGTGACTTATGCAGTGTTTCCCACACATGGACTAATTCGCCGCCACATACTGCATTTTTTAACACTATTTAAAACACGCAGCATATTATTTCAGTTGTATTTCCCCGCTCTCCCTCCGTCTCACTCGCGCGTCTCTCTCACCCGACAGGACAAAAGCGAAGCGAACTCCGTGAGCGACACAGCGAGAGAGATTGTGACTGATTGTGACTTTAGGCCTATTTAAATTTATATAAACTAATATAATTTATGTTACTGGACAGTTTAAAGCTCATAACCATATTTTGTTGTTACTTGAAGAGTGCAGTGTTATGTTGCATCGTGCAGTATTTGTCCTGAAAAGGCATCTGAGTTTAAAACATTTTAATCATTAACTTTAAAAGCACACTCTTTTTACGACTAAAATAACAGTCGAGGGTAAAAATTCCCTAATTCCCAAAAATTTAAACTCAATTTGGGAAAAAATAAAATGGGTTTCATAGGGCCCTATAAATCTTATTTTTCCTTCGTTTTCCTCAGAGCAAATCATCGCGTAAACAGTTTGCAGCATTAGTTTCTGTCTGACGTCCATATTCACGCGTCGTCTTCTTCGCTGGGTATTGGTGCGCGTGCTTTTTCGCGCCATTTCCGGTTTGTTTTATCGCGTGATTTTTCGTGACATACTGTGGTTCGTAGACACGATAGAATCGTTGGGTGACGGAGTTGTTGTCAACTCGTGTAGTGCGTTACCTCCTGTTGCGGATCAATCACGTTGTGTCGTGTGGTGTGAACAGTTCAACAACTTGAACACTCCTGATTTCACAGAGAGCACGTCATGTAGCGTGAACCTCACAGTTCAGCCCGACGTTTTAAAATCATGTAGTGTGAACTAGGCTTAAGGTTGTTTTGGGTGAATGTGAACTTACTTGGTGTCAGTGCAGTAGTCAAATTTTAAATTGCAAGCCGGAGATATCGATCACTTCACAATCACATTCTTTCTCAGAGCCTGTTCACAGGCCGGGTTAGTAGCCTATATCATTTATATTTCTATAGGGTTGCTAGTACTGCTTGTGTGTTTTGGGATCATCCATCAGGCAAGATTGATTTAAGGTTGATTTATGGACCAGTTACTTGAGGTTAAGGGGGTTGTTCAAATGTTTAACAAGTAAATCTGATAGTAATAGTGATGCATGCCTTGGCAAACCACACTAATAAAAAAGTGTCTCAAGTACAGGTTCTTAAGTACAGTTTGCTTCAAGTGCCAAACAAACAAGTGGCATTGTGAGAGTGTGATATTAATAGCTCGTTGCTTTACTCGACAAGTGTGGTGTGGTAAAGAGGGGCGGTTTGTAAAATTGAAACAAAATGTCTTCCTGCTGTATATTGCAGACCACTTGTGGCATTTTATTAGTGGTATTTTTTTTATTGCACAGTTCAGTGCATTGTTGTATTTGAAAAATAACCATAAAGACAAAATTGGACATGTTTGAAATGTCGAGCCACGACAACGACAATCAGTTTCCTGTCTTTACATAATTCATGTTATTCCTGTTAGCGGAGAGTATAAAATTAGGTAGTCAGAGCAGCAGGGGAAGACAGTGTTTTTAGAGGGAAGTGTGTTATATCCTCACTGTAAGGGCTTCTGTGGATTGCGCTGCTGTTGGCGCCCCTTTTGCCGTCTCCTGCTCTAGCCAGCACTCTTCAACCCATAGTGCTCATCACACACCAATGCCTGTGTGCCAATACAGGAAGACCGTTTCAGTCTCTGCAGCTCAGACAGGAAGTGACTTCATGTTGTGCATGGGGCTTGCTGCAGCTTTCATGCCAGAGCTACTTTGCATTGAACAGAGTGGCATTCAGTGTTGGTTGATATATTAATGAGGTCAGGGCGCTCAGTGTCATAATCATATCTGGTTCACAAATATGCCGCATGCACTGCACTTCTTTTCTTGTGAAAATAAGGTGGGAGGATTGAACCAGTGTGAATTTACTGTTACACACAAAGAATTATAGGAAACTGTCATGAGTAACTGCCAACAGCATCAAAACAAAACATGCACTACCTTAAATGTATTTAAAGCAGTCTCAAAAATGGTTACAAACACACACTCACTTTATGTAACACACGCTTACAGTACATTGTAAGAATATCACTAACATGGTGTAAAGAATATAAGGTTAGGCTATTAAAAAGTAGCCTAGTGCTAAACTTTTTTTTTTTTTTAAATACATTAAAATTAGTAAATTGATATGAGCCCCTGTCATCAAAAATAGCACAAAGCAGTCCTTACAGAAAAACAAACGCTGTTGTTTTGTGATTTTTTTTTCGGGCAAAAATCCTTGATTATGTGGCCCGTTTTCTTTAAAAATGCGATGGAATATGCGGGATATTTATTCACTTCATAACGTTCCCATGGAAACAGAGGGAAATGGCTGCTCTTATGTGAAGCAAACGCAACATTTTTCAACTTTCTGCTAAGATATATGTGACTTTTTTTGCGACAAATGCGAGGATTATGAAATCATGCAAACCCCGCATATTTTGCACGGAAATCGTCAATTTATGCGGCGTATTTGAAAAAATGCGGCCCCCACAAGAATATGCGGACTTTGGCTGATTATGCATTGAATTCAGCGATCGCATAATCGCGTTTTTCTGGAGGGACTGACAAAGTGAAAGTCAAGTGGTATTTTGGGTTAACATTGCAGAAACTACAGTTACCATGATAAATACAATAATTTATTGGTACTTTTTGGTGACTTACTAATTGACAATGGAGCTATGAGGTTACCTGCTCATAATTTCATTTGCGAACGGCACGCTACGAACACAGTAGTCTTTAACATCTGACTGTACTGGAAAGTTTATTTTTCTGGGGTGAGATGAGATACTTATTATTTAGTAACAAGTTTTGAAAATAATGTTAGAAAAATTTTACCAAATTGCTTTATGCTCTGTTATAGTTTATTTTCCACATTTCCCTCCATCTCATGAACAAGTTGAGTGCAAGTATACTCTTTAGGCCGCGAGCGTGGAAAGACGCGCTCAACGCGTGCGCACTGTCTAGTGGGCTTCGTTTTCAAGCACTCAAGTCACTCGCACGTGTTGTTGTACGCACACTCGCATGTGAAATGTTTTTATGGTTGTCGTTTTTTTGACTACACACTGCGTGACTCGCAATAACGAACTTGTGACCCACTAATGGGGTTACTTTCTTATTTGACTTTCTTAATCATTCCAATGGACCAATGAATGGAATTAAGGCCCTCCCTTTTTTTTTTTTTGGAATACGCTGTTTCGCTCAGAAATACATTATATTACACAAGTAAAACGTGTTGTGAATGCTGTTTCGTCTCGACGTTTAAATCTCTGTCTGCCAACTGTTCAGTTGTTCACTTTTAATGTAGAGCAGAAATACATCAGGTACATTTGGTTTCTGTTTCCAGATGCAGTTTATTTCCCTAACTGCCTGCTAATTTGTTCCCATGAGAGTTTTAAATGACGAATCCAGACTTGCATGTGTCATCGAGTTCAGTTCAGAAGTTTCTTCTCCCTACACTTGTTATAGTGGAAAAAGAGCAGCAACAACTTTGAGATACGTGTTGCTCATCACTCCGAAAGTGAATTTTTTTTTTTTTTTTTTTTTTTACTTCTCATTTCTGTTTTCTGGTGCTCTCAATTCTCAAGCTGTGGGGCGTGAGTTATTAACTTTTTATTTGTGGAACAGCACTGCTTTATTTAACCTGATGTTAACGTCAAGATACACAGATCTTTGAGTAAACGGTCTGATCCACATTGTGGCCTAGAAGAATCTGACTGACATGATTTATTTTTAGGAGCAGCTTTATTTGAAATGGGATGTACCACAAAAATAATGTAATTTAGTTTTAAATTTTGATTTCATATTTTATAAATGTAAATAACAGCAAAGGTGTCCAAAAGTGTATGTAATGAATAACCCAGGAAAATAGCAGAAAACGTAAAAGTAACGCTTGGACAGGCTTTTTGCAAGCCTGCTTGCTGCTCAGCTCTTCTTCCTGTCTGAGGCATCGGAAAATCTTCAGCCGCCACTTCCCCTTTGAAAGTGTGTGTGCTTGAACTGTATTTGCTGCTAAACTGTGTTTGCTGACATGCTCGGTAGGTCTAATTTAATTTTGAGGCATTGTTTAAATTTGAGTTAATGTTCTATACGTGCATCTTCCTAAAAACAGCTCTTCAGGATTTAGCATTGAGATGATCTGTTTGTTCAGTGATTGTTTCATTGTTTGGAAATAGCAATGTGGTTTTCTTATTTCCAATAATGAATCAATGTGCTTTCTCACCAGGTTTTTGGCCAGTTCTGGCTACAGCTGTACGCCTCAGGCTCAGCTCTGATGTTACCGGCTGAAACGGGTTGACTGTGAGAGGACGATTTCCCTCGGATATGTCTACCTTTGAGGTAACACAAACCTTAGGATCTAATGTGAATTAGGGCTGGGGTTTATTTTGTTGTAGTTTGGACATCAAGGGCTTGTCCTGATATTTTTCATTTACTTGTAATTTTCTTTTTTTTATTAGACAATCTGGCCTCCGGGCACCGAGTGTGTGGCCAGGTACAACTTCCCTGGAACGGCAGACCAGGACTTGCCTATGAGCAAAGGAGATGTCCTTACTATAATTGGAGTAACTAAGGTAAAGTTCTCAAAAGGAATGTTTGAATAAAATGTATTTAAAGAGTTCATCATTTACTCACGTCATGTTGTTTCAGAACTGTATGACTTTATGTCTTCTTTAGATAGCAAGAAAAAAAATAAAATTTTTCAGATATTTTGAAAGATAGATGATTTGAAAAAAAAATGTCTCAGTTGGGATGCACGATATTTCTGCCACCATAGTGGTATTGGCCTATATATGGTCATTTTTTAAGCTTCCTTGTTATATTTAAATATTTCCTTTCTATAAAAATCTATTGCTTCTATAAGTTCAGAAAGTCTTCCAGGTTTGTGGAGCCTGTCACTAAAAACAGACCCACAGCATTTGATCACTGGATTTACAGAAATGACTTTGTTGTTGCTTCATTCCAGGATCCAAACTGGTACAAAGCAAAAAACTCGGCGGGACGAGAGGGTACCATACCAGCAAACTATGTTCAGAAGAGAGAAGGAGTGAAGTCTGGCGGTAAACTGAGCCTAATGCCGTAAGTACGCGGTTCATTCACGTGTTTTTTTTTAATTTTATGAGATTGTTTTGTCAGCACTGATTCTCATTCATATATACAAATTAGAAAGAGTATTTGTGTGAGTTTCATGCATACAAACACTAGCACGCTATATTTAGCATGTATCACTGATATCATCACAGATCACCTACTATATCTGTAATTATACACAAATTTCTTCCTGCTTTCCGGTCCGCCACAATAACCCAAAGACTCATTTGAATCGGCCAGCTGTTTAAAATAGAAGGAGAAATCAGAAAGTTATACAAATGGCGCCACTCAGGCCAATGGAAAAAGTCCATCTCTTGGCATCTGATATGCAAAAGACAGAGACATGCATCATGATAAGAGTTCGGTTGTAAGAGAGCATGTGATATTCTTCAATTACTGACTGCTTTGAGAGAGAGAACAATGGATATAATGATGTAGATGTCTCAATTTTATTTACGATAGCGAGACAAAACTGCTTGCAGCATCAATTGAATCTTAACCTGATGTATATGATCTGGATGTCTGCTTTTAACCATGTGTAATGGGAGGTTTAGATTTGGATGAGTTTGGCTTTAGCTGATTGTGATGGTGGCAGATTTTTTTTGGTTGTCTAGTCTTTGTTAAGTGCACAGCTTTGGTTTATTTTTGATGGTGTGTATGTATGTGTGGGTAATTGTGAGATACAGATTGGATGTTTGTCATGCCAGGAAAGCCACAGAAGGGCCAGGCAAGGCCAGCGCTGCTTTTGGAAGCCTGTAATTTAGCTTCCTTTTCTCAGTCCTCTGCACAATATTGTGCATCTGAATCAGTGTTTCTTACTGAATTCTCTCCATAGTTGGTCAAGTACATGCAAAACAATACTATTTTTGTGACACATTTTAGTTTTTTTTTTTTTTAGTAAAAAACCAGTGCATCACATACAAGTCTTAACTCGCATGTTTGAGTTATTCTTGACCAATTCATTAAAGAACCAACTCCTAAGAGTGATTATTTTGTGAATTGGACTTCATTAATTCATTTAGCAAATGTTTTTATTTAAAGTGACTTTCAAATTAGGAATATCACAACCAATTGGTCATAATTTCAATTTATTATTATTATTATTTTTATTTTTTATCATATTCAGTACTCACTCACACACACACAAGCTGTTGAAGCTCCGCCCTCTGTGCTGGGAGCAGTAGTTAATTTGCATTTAAAGGGACACAAACGAAGCAACGTGTTTTTACTGACCCTCCAAAAGGGACAATTTCAATATGCTGTACAAAATTATCGGTGGGGTATTTTGAGCTAAAACTTCACTTCTGGGGACAACAGAGATATTTTACATATTGTAAAAAGGGGCATTATACCACCCCTTCAAAAAAAATACTTCTAAACCTATTTTTTTAAATACAGTAAAATACTATTTAATACAACAAAGCTCTTTTTTTTTAAACAGATTAACAAAGTGCAAGACTGATTCAAAACAATAACGTTTGGGTTCATGAACCTTTTTGAGTGATCCATTAAAAGATCAGACTGGAGTCATTCATTTGCAAATATGCAATTTAGTAGTGCTGCGATTTCTGCGCTTTAGACTTTATAAACTTTATTAACTGACTAAAAAGAAAAGCAATTCTTTGTCCGACAACACAAAATATATATTGATAACAAACACATGTCCTTTATCTGTGGTCACTCAGATGGTTCCATGGAAAGATCACGCGTGAGCAGGCCGAGGGGCTTCTCTACCCCCCAGAGACAGGCCTCTTCCTGGTGCGCGAGAGCACCAACTACCCCGGCGACTACACCCTGTGTGTCAGCTGCGACGGCAAGGTGGAGCATTACCGCATCATCTACCACAACGGCAAACTGTCCATCGACGAGGAGGAGTACTTTGAAAACCTCATGCAGCTCATGGAGGTGAGGGTTGCTGGCTTGATTTAAGCTTCAGATTAGCCTAAAGAAAGTTGTATCAAAAACCATTTAGATATACAAACCTAGTCCACTCATATTACTTTGGATATGAGAACGCGCAATGGGAATATGGTGGAGGCATAAGTCATGCCTTCTAAATAAATAATCAATGGCTAATTGGCAAGTCATTGTGTCACTACAGCTCCGGCTGCAATAAAAACACACTCTGTTCTGAGACATACGCTTAGGACTGCATGTGCATTGGCTAGCCCTGCCTGAAAAATGCTGTTTGTTTGTTTTGTTTTTTTTTTGTCATGAGCTTGAAACGTTTAGAAACACAATTTATGAGACCGTTGTCAGATTTCATTAGTTGTTTCAAATGTGAAATGTAATCGCAAGGTTGGTGAACAGGTTTGGAGAATTTGAAGACTTATGAGTTGTACTTGCATGACTGAAACGGCTGCCAGTGAGGCATTTCAAAGATGGCCGCTGAGTGAAATGACTTCCCTTAAAGAGTCTCTGGTTGTATATTTACAGATAACTGACATAACTAATTTAGGGTCTTATGGATATTTGGCAAAATGTGATTCATTTGTGTGTATATATATTTACATCCCACAAATCTCCATCAACTGCAAGATGCGATCCTATCAATATAGGCCAACATTTCTAAAGAATGCTTTCAGCACCTTGTTGAATCAATGCCACGTAGAATTAAGACAGTTCTGAAGGTGAAAGGGGGTCAAACACAGTATTAGTATGGTATTAGTCAGTTATATATATATATATATATATATATATATATATATAATAACGGTCAGTAACAGTAATAACAGTAACAGATATATATATATATATATATATATATATAATAATTATTATATAATAATATATATAACGGTCTCATAAATCTTTCCATATATATATATATATATATATATAATTATATATAATAAATGTTTTATCAATGTTATATATATATATTATATAATGTATGTATAAATTAAAGAGCAAAAAACATTCCACGGTCATCTAAGTGGGTTGTGAAACTATCAAGCTTCTTCCTGTGAGTCCTTTCATCGCCTCTGTCAACATTTTCAAATTGATCGCCACACACACAAAGCCAAAAATAGCCCTAACAGGAAGTCAGTCCACATCAGACGCACTGGGCACAGAGATGAAGCAAGCATTTACGATAGACTCCAGGAAACAATTTTTTTTACACGCACACCTTTTGTTTTGAGGTCAAAGGTTCAGTCTAGGTTGTATTGAAGAAAGTGACACCGCTTAACGAGTGTCTTAATGGAAAGGGGTTTATTCTAGTTGTATGTTAAAGTTTAACAAAGCAGAAGCAGTGCTATAGCATAGTGATGGTATCATCAGATGTAATACAATGTTACTTTGATATATTAGTACTTTCTTAATCAATTACTACTAGGGATATTTGGATGCCAGCTTGTTACTGGTGGTTGCTGTGTGCTTGCTAAGATGTTCGGAGTGGTTTTAGTGTTTTTTTGTATATCATAGATTGTTTGAGATGATTGCTTATTGCCACTAGTCGAAAGAAAAAAGTTGTAGGAATTTTGTGGCCATTATCGGTCTGCTTTAAATAGCAATTGCACACGTCTTCTCAAACTAGCTTCATCATTTGATGTAACATGCAAATCTGTAGCAAAAAGCCTTAGTTAGCAAGCACCACTAATGAAAAGAAAGCCTTAAAAAGGGCTGATTTACATAATGTAATTTGTATAATTTTACATATCTTTTTTTAATTCCACTGGTCATTGGCTTTATTAGAGTCTGTCTGTGTGAGTTACCATTCATCCGTTCTCAGTTAAGTGTTGATAATGGTTCTGCTCTGGTTAGCTAGATTGGGGTCTGGGTGGCTTTAGTGGTCAGAGCAGACGCTCTATGGTTCCTCAAGTCTTTCCTCGCCCTTTCTATTACGGAATTCCACGCATTCTTTAGTGTAATTTTGGCTACAGTCACTCTCTCTTTCTCCCACCCTTATAGCCTCAGCTGAACAGTTTTGCTTAAACAGAGTATACAAAAAGGCTTTATATCCATAGTGATTAGACTACTAGAGAAGGTTCCTCCCACAATCCACTCGATAACATTCCTCATAAACCAGTGGAGATATAGCCAATAAAAGCCTCAAACTGATGATACTGTGTCCACTGTTGTTTGTCCATTAGTCACATTACATCACATTACTGCTCTGGTTCTGACCAGTTAACTTTATTATGTTTATACTTCTATTCAAAAAGGATGCCTTAAATTAATCAAAAGTGACATTACATAGATTTATAATGTTGCAAAAGATATCCATTTCACATAAATACTGTTCTTTTGAACTTAAACGTATCCTGAAAAAAGAAATCCATCATGGTTTCCACATAAATATTAACATTTTTTCAACATTGATGATAGGAAATGTTTCTTGAGCTTATTCATCAGCTTATTGTAATGATTTCTGAAGGATTTTCTAAAATGGTAATCGGTTATTCCGAGAATCACTGAAGTGTTCGTTAACAGTCTAGTCATTCAAATGTGTTGTTATTTTGAGCGCGTGCATGGGTGCATAAGAACGGCGCGCGCACGCCCGCCCGCTCGCTCCAGTTCCTGGAACAGTTGATAACGAGGAAGTGACAAAGAGGAAACGAGCGCGGGTTCCAGATCATTTCAACCGCTCAATCGATGCAGTTTCATTCATGTAACAAGATTATCTCGTCGTCTGGCCACACAATTATAGCGTCCAGACTTATGGAATCACAAACACGCATTTCAGCACTGAAATGATAAGAATGTTCTCGCCTGTGTGGACTTGTTTCTCTGAGGAGAGGAAAAGGAAACAAGTCCCACTCAATAGCGCATACATGTACAACAGCGCGCTCTGCTGGCCATCCAAATTTACTGCGTTGCATGTGCTTATTGGAAGAAAAAACATTTGTAAAACGTTACGTATTTCAGGAGTCATTGTCCATTTAAACAGCACATTCGAGGCTCATTTTACTTTTTCAGTTGTATATAATGTTTGCATATAGTTTTGCATAATTCAGTAAAGTGTTCATTTGTTTAAATGTAATGTAGCGTGGTATTATGCATATTATGCTAGTATGCATATTTTATCATTATACTGCCTTGTTACTTTGTTGTAAATGAGGTGTGTGTGTGTGTGTGTGTGTGTGTGTGTGACAGCACTACACTAAAGATGCAGATGGACTCTGTACCAGACTTATCAAACCTAAACTCATGGAGGGGACTGTGGCGGCCCAGGATGAGTTTTCTAGGAGTAAGCGATTTCTTGACTATTCATTTTCACACCTGCATTTGCCACATTTATACAGGTTTAAATTGCTGCATGGCTTCAAAGTTTGTTTTATGAAAGGTATTTTTAAGTTCATTAATCTTCCTTCCCCACAGGTGGCTGGGCTCTGAATAGAAAAGAACTGAAGCTTAATCAGACCATTGGAAAGGGAGAGTTTGGAGGTACGAATGTGCTAATGGGATGCTTTTTTGTGATTAGAAACCACATCTAGTTCAGTGGATCTAAATTAATTTGGTTAATAAAGTGAGATTAAATGCATAAAGTATTTTTGCATTATTTAACATTTATTGCAGGTTTGCGTTCTGAGTTTGCATTTCACTGTTGTTGTTGTAGTTTTTTTTTCCCCCCCCCCAAGTGTGATGAGTAAATGCATGCTCACGTTTAGTCTAGAACCACAATAACCATCATGTTCACACAGCGCACGCAACAAATCTGGACCTTCAGGGAACAGGAGAGCTCAGTCAATAAATGTGAAAACAACGTAATCCGCATTACTTAAAAAAGTAACTCAGATATTTTGTTGAAAATTTAAAAAGTGATGAGTTTACTGATTAAAAGTAATCTGATTACATAAGTCACGTTACTTGTAATGCGTTACCCACAACACTGCTTATGAAAATAAACATAAATATATTAACAGTACCATGATGAACGTCAATAATACTACAAAAATATGCTCTTTGATTTTTAGATGTGATGGTTGGAGACTACCGAGGCAAGAAAGTAGCTGTGAAATGTATCAAAAATGACGCAACAGCGCAGGCCTTTGTTGCCGAGGCTTCAGTCATGACGTATGTCTCCCCCGATTGACCAATCGGAATCAAATGTTCCAGAGAATAAAAATAATACGGCTTTCTATATCAATATATATATATTTAAATATCCATATTGATGTTGACTGTTACAGGCAGTTACGGCATAATAACTTGGTACAGCTGCTGGGAGTGATTGTGGAAGAGAAGGGCAGCCTCTTCATTGTCACTGAGTACATGGCCAAGGTCAGTGACTCCAACCTGTTATCACTGAGAACAACTGGACTGATGCATTTAATCTTGTCGTTTAGCCATAGAAAAGTATATTTTGAGAAATAACGTTCTTAAAGTGTTATTATTGATGTCTTCATTTCTTTCTTCAGGGTAGTCTAGTGGACTATCTGCGCTCCCGAGGACGTACTGTTATTGGTGGAGATCGATTGATCAACTTCTCAATGTAAGTTTCTTTTTATCACTTCTGTACTCATCCAACTTTATGAAATGAATTGAGTATATCTTCATTTTTTACAATTTTTCTTGTTGATTTAATATTTTAGGGATGTCTGCAAGGCGATGGAATATCTCGAGGCCAGTAACTTTGTGCACAGGGATCTGGCGGCTCGTAATGTTCTAGTGTCAGAAGACAACATAGCAAAAGTCAGCGACTTCGGCCTCACCAAGGAAGCGTCCTCATCTCAAGATACAGCCAAACTCCCGGTTAAGTGGACTTCACCTGAGGCCTTACGAGAGAAGGTGTGTTGTCTGCTTTTGGTTTAAATGGAGACATGCAAGAGGTCACGTTCTCTAATCTGTTTATTTTCTACCTTTCTGTCGGAAACAGAAGTTTTCCACTAAGTCAGATGTATGGAGCTATGGCATCTTACTGTGGGAGATCTATTCCTTTGGCAGGGTACCATATCCAAGAATTGTAAGTCACTTCAAACCAGAAACACGAAAAAATAAAGAATATATTTGTAGTTTTTATTTATTTTATTGATAAATCAATGTATTATTGTTATTATTATTGATCTAATTTGCATTAAAACTACTAAAATAATCAGGATTTATTATTATCAATACATTTTCACATTTTTATTTTAGTATTTATTTCTGTTTTTTTATCATTATTATAGTTTTAATTATCTAATTTAAGTTAAATATTATTAAAATACCCTATTTATTTAAAGTCACTTCATAGCAGAAACATGACCAATGAAAATACAATTTTTTTTTTAAATACTATTAATATACTAGAATTCGAATCCTATTAGTATTATATTAATATATAATAATAATAATTTAAAATAAAATAACTTGGGATATAAAAATCAATACTTGTTTAATCTACAGCTATAATTGGTCACTTCAAAACAGAAACATGACCATTAAAAAAACAAACAGATGATATTATTAATATAATACTATTAGTATTATATCAATATACATTATAATAATCAGAAACATGACCAATAAAAATACAATTTTCATAATATTATTTAATTATATATTATTTTATTTATTAAATGTAGTTTTAATAAAAAAAGATCTAAATGTTCATATTTTTTATATTTTAGATATTATCAATGCTATCATAATTTAGTAATCTATTTATATATTTTAATACTTTACAAAATGTTTATCTGATTATTTTAGTGTCCAGGTAAATTCTACCAGTAGAGGACACTGTTT
Source organism: Pimephales promelas (assembly GCF_016745375.1). The sequence continues at coordinate 2,081,849 of NW_024121865.1, read as the reverse complement.
TCTACTTAAGCACAATCTCCCTATGTCATGGTGTCCTTCGTCCTGTCTTCTCACAGCCTCTGAAGGAAGTTGTCCCGCGTGTAGAGAAGGGTTATAAGATGGACGCCCCCGACGTCTGCCCGGTCGTGGTGTATGACCTCATGAAGCAGTGCTGGACTCTGGACCCTGTGGTGCGGCCCAGCTTCAGAGAACTGAAAGAGAAACTTCAAGATATCATAACCAATGAGCTGTACCGATAAAAGACAAAAACTAAAGGAAAAACACAGGAGGAAGACCTCCATGGGACCATTCTCATACAATCTGACCAAAATCTACTCCTAAAGCAGTGGACTTTAAAAACTTCAGCAGAAATTTCTTTTGCGAGCGCATACTTGTTTTTTCTTTGCATTGTTTTCATAGCTTGATTTTCTTAATTTTGGGGAGGCTGGCCTTCTCTACACCAACTCATCTTTTTTTGAATCATAAGATCTTCAGCCTCCTCTGATTCATCCTCATACACTCCCTCATTGCGGACGTTTGATTAGCATATAGTGCTTTCTGCCAAAAAAAGAATTTTATTACTAAATCTGTCCATAAAACAAAGCAAAATAAAATTTTCATGAGAAATGACATTTGGCACCAATAAGGCAGGTTTTTTTGCTAAATCGTGTACCCAAAAACAATAATTGGCACTTAGGGAAGCTGTATGTCCATCCCAAACTGTTCTCAGTTCCAGTAGCCAATGGAATACACAAGAGAATCTTTCTTCCATTTCACAGTGCCTTTAACGGCAGAAGTCTGTCTCACCACAGAGCTTGTTTTTTATTTTATTTTAAATATGGTGTGTAAAAGCGCTTTGATTTCCTGTTGTCGTTCTCATCTTTCCAAACATGTCAGTCTGAGCCTCTTAACCAGAAAGGATGAATATACACATTGTAGGCCTTTCAAAAGTGTGGCTTGGGTGGAAGCTGAAATGCTTTAAAGGGATAGTTCACCCAAAAATGAACATTCTGTCATCATTTACTCACCCTCAAGTTTTTTTGTTCTGATGAACACAAAAGATGATATTTTGAAGAATGTTTCTAGTCCCCATTTACTTGCATAGTATGAAAAAAAAATACTATGAAAGTCAATGGGAATCAGAAACTGTTTGGTTACCAACATTCTTCAAAATATCTTTTGTGTTCAGCAGAAGAAAGAAACTCATACAGGTTTGGAACAACTTGAAGGTGAGTAAATGACAGAATTTTCATTTTTGGGCAAACTATACCTTTTGTTAAAAATAAAAAAAAAGATATATTAAAAAATATAAGAGAAATTATACAAAAAAAGCCACAAATACAGATTTGTTAAATATTTGTTATATATTATATGCTGTTTATTGCAAAGGACTTGACTTTGCAGTGCTTTTCTCTTTTCTTTTTTTGCTGCCATATTTCAGATAAAATCATTCCACCTTAACAGTTTGATAAAAACAGAAGAGAAATGACAAAAAATAAAAAGGCTGCCTAAAAGCTTTGAATGTGTGTTTATGTGCCCTTAAATGTGACCAAACATTTTAAAGTTTATGCAAAGAAACTCTAAACGCACCCAGAGAGGAAACATGTCATTTATACAAACTTCTGCATGTTTAGCAGCGACCCATACAGACTCGTGACACATGACAGATTTTCACCATAAGCTTTTGACAGACGTACCGATGCCAGATCTGTTTGACGTATGTCACGTCTTTAAAATCACATCATGCCTCCACCAGAATGTGAACGGTTTGTTCTCTGGTCTATCTATAGGACGCTGTATTTCTGCTAGAGGAAGATTCATGAGCGCAGAGCTAGAATGAAACCTAAACCACTGAAATGCTGTTTGTGGTTTTCAGTGAAGGTGAATCCACCTCTGGTGTACAACTAAATCTTTGAACGAAAACAACAACACAGGGAAATGTTTTGCATTTCTCTTTTATAGATAAAAATATTTGAATAAATTTTTAAATTATGTGTAAATTATGATTTTGGAAAAATGCTATTTGTTTTCACAATATTTTGAAACTCTCTTCACGAGATCACACATAGAATTAGATATTTTGGAGGGCTGCTCAGGGCTTGGAATTAAGCCCAAATCCAGAGTAGCCTACCTTCCCCTGATAACCCTGACTGGGATAGGAACCCGTCGAGAGCGAAGAGTTGGAGTGGTGGAGGGATGCTGTCGTGGGACGGAGGTGAGAGAGAATACATATTTTTTGGTCTTGTCTTTTTTTTAGTGTGTGTGTATATATATATATATATATATATATATATATATACATACTGTATATGCACATATATACATACATAATATATATATATATATATAGTTTTATTGTTTTTATTCATTGAACTTTATAGTGGCATGCAAATGTGCATGTATGTGTGTGAATATATATATAAATATATACACATATATATATATTCACACACATACATGCATATTTGCATGCCACTAAAAAGTTCAATGAATTAAAACAATTATTTATTATATATACATACACACACACATATATGTATATATACACATAAATATACATATATATATATGAAGAGTTCAGATGCAAAAGCCTCTAAATGCCATTTTAAATTTTCTTCTAAAATGACCATTTTTATGAAGCTTGTATATTTAAGTTCAGTAATTTCACTTAAATGACAATTAATAGGTAATATTCATTGCCATTAAAGTGAAATTACTGAACTTAAATATACAAGCTTGATAAAAATGGTCATTTTAGAAGAAAATTTAAAATGGCATTTAGAGGCTTTTGCATCTGAACTCTTCATATATGTATATTTATGTGTATATATACATATATTTGCGTATATATGTGTATATATATGTGTATTTAATATTTATATATATATTTTAAATGTGTGTATATATATAAGTGTGTGTGTGTGTGTATTAAATGCATTAGGTAGATGATAGACGATGCGCAGCTCACTGCATATAAAATAATGCATAATTGAATATTATGCTAATTTATGTTGATCTAATGGTTTCATTTTTATTTTAAAAGAAAGGGGAAGGAAACAACCTGTAGTACTTCCCCTTAAAAGTGAGATCCGAAAAAGCGTAAAAAACTTCAAGCAAGCAAGCTGCCTTACAAGAAAGCATGAGGTAAGTTCGGGAGACGGGACTTCAGCTTCCCCCTCGGGCGTCCTGTGTGCTTCACGCCAGAACGCTTGACTGTGGATGTCACCATGCATGTGTCACGATTTGCTCTGTTTTGTGGCCTATTTGGAAGACATTGCCAAGGGACAGTAAGAAGAGTTTAATTCAACCGTATCGTTTCTGATCTCATGTTATGAGGGATGAACAGAAATGTTGAAACCATCCCTGCCTTAGCAATCAATAGCAGTGGTTTATACGTTCTTCAGTCTTTATCTCCGTGAGATGCAGAGTTCATGCGTTCGCCTGAAGAGAGCAACATTAAGTGACACGCTTTGTTTGATTCTGTAAAATACCAAAGTTCCTCCAGCTGTGGGTTTAGATATGCTCCGCAGTGCTCGTCAGCCCCCATTTATATCTCTCCAATGACATTAGGGCTCAGGCCCGGAACCGGCCTTCACCCACGCCCAGCCTAAGGGAGCTCGCATGCCAGTGTACATCCCAATCAACGCTAGAAGTGGAGTCCTCACGATGCTTACGTTCATGACAGTCTTCTCTTATGCAAAACGCATCCCTCTGCTATTTGCATTTGGGCCAGAAATGTGCTCATGAAGGGTTCGAGAGACTCGCTAGGGCACTGCTTCAGGCAAGAGAGAAAAACCTTCTCAATGCCCTGGCATTTACCTGAGGAATCATTGACCCTTATAGACAACAAGTGCTGCTGGAAAAGGTTTGGCAAAGAGTCTAGTCTGCTTGTTTGGAGCATAAATGTAATTCACTATAGCCTCTTGTTCTTCACTGGACAAATGAGGACAAATCAGACTGCAGCTGGTCATGTTTAATGCATGTATGATAATGAATTCAGTGTACCGTCCCTGAATAAACTCATATTATATGAGATCTACATCTGAAAGCAGTTGGATTCAGCAAAATGAATGTTCAAAGCAAATGTAATTGTTAAAATTCCCCCAAATGGTACAAAGCTTTGACTAACAAAGCTTTAATTATACAATGATTGACTCTTAAGAATTTGCATATTTAAATCCAAACAGCGACTTTTTGGCCTGTGTGTGTGTAGATTAGAGGTCAAAATCGAAATGAATATAATTTTGACCACTATATGTTGTTTATATTAATATAATACCTTAAAATGTCATATATTAAACTCTAACAACTTAAATTAAATACATATTTAATTCATTTTAAAACAGGCAGGCAAGCTTAAAGCTAAACTTTAGCCTAAAGCATCAATAAATATAGAAGTATTTATTATACATTTTCCCACAGCTGTAAGACTGTAGACAACCCTTTTAGCATAAAAGTGTAAATCACAGTCCCTTACGCTGTAATGTGTTTCAATAGTGGGCACAGATGAGGTGTTTCACTTGTGATTTGCTCAACACAGGACAGAAGTGACAGTGGCAGCTCATCATTACTCATTCTGACTCAACAAGCCCACAGGCTGTCATTAACGGAGCGCAAAAAAAAAAAAAAACCGTAATTGAACCAATGAAAGTATTTCCTGTCTCGTAACAAATCAAATATAACGTATTTGATTGTGAGTAAGCAGTTTTGGTGTAGTGTCTGTATTTATAAAAGGTATTTATTTCCTCAAAACACACCTGATATACAGTACACTATATGCTCAACAAGTTATGACAACACTTACATTGCTTTAACTCATCAAAATAACTTTTTCAAAAAATTTTCATGTTATACTTTGTTTTTTAAAGTCAGTTTAATGTCATTTTAAGGGACACTCCACCCATTTGCATTAAGCTTTCCGTTGTTAGAAACCCAGTTAAACTATTTAATGGTCGTGCGACACTCTCTCATTTTCCCCTGAGACGAGAGAAATCTGCTATTTACCTTTTTCACTTCCTTCTACAATGACGCAAAAATCGTAATTTTACGTCATTGTAGGAGGAGGTGTAAGAGGGGGGGATTTCTGTAAAGACTACAAGCACTAGATCCCACCCTTTCAAACCCGCCCATAGGGGGTTGGGCCTAATGTGCTAACAGACCTATCACAGATCGGTGCCAATGCGTTTGATTTCACCGGCAGAAACTTTTTGAAAATATGGACGATGGTACTGAATATGCAGACGGATGCATTATGGATAGGGTTGGGTACCGAAACGCAGTGCCAATAGGGAACCGGTTCTGACGTAAATGACGAAAATTCTGACGAAAATTTCGGTGCGTGAGTCTTTGTTTCACGAAGCGCACATACGCAAAGTCCCTCGTGTGCGCACTTTACGGTTTGGAGCACAGTCCGATCTGTCTCGCATGTGCGCTCTCGCTCGCTCGCTCTAGATTACGGGAGATTTAAACTAATTTGGGGACATCAGGGAGCCGTTATCAATATGCGGGAGACTCCCGGAACGTCTGATAGCGAGGGTATTAATGAAGATGCCGAAGACAAAACGCTCCAAGGTTTGACTGCATTTCATGTGTAAAATTACGTGTCAGAGTAAGTGTGCCGATTGCCTGAAGCCCATATAGAATCACGCCAATCCATTGGCTGATGGCACGGGCGCCGCCTTGACGCTCTTAGGTCGTCATATTATATTAGCGCGCATTATTTGATTTCATTGTGCGAAATGATTTCCAGGTGGTAGTGTAGAGTGGAGCTCAACTCTAGTCTACATTGATGAGCGGAGTAGTGGGAGTGGCCTGCGGAGCTGAGCATTGCAATGCACTATGGGGATTGTTGTCTACAATTCACAAGCACTAAAAAGTCATTTTCTGCCTTTTATCGGCCAAGAAGGACCCAAATTAGATATTTATGATACTATTCTACTACATATATGACCCACTTTCAATACATTTTCATGTCTCCACTGGTGGAATTACCCTTCAAGTTTAAATGACTTAAACATCAAAGTTGATTGTACTTAAAACTTTTTACAGTAAGATTTAATATATATAGTATTTCCATTCTGAATGTGTCCCATTTTAAATTAATATTAACTTAATGTTACTCATGCATGTGTTTTTTTTTTGGCACAATTGTTCTGAAATGGAGTAATTCACAAACTTAATCTTGGCAATATTATACACAAAATGTTGTGAAATAGAACATTATTGTTGTTTTATATTGCACAATATAAAATCACAAATCAAGTGGTGTGTGCCACAAATTTAGAACAAAAAACACATATTAGAAAGCTAATATGCACTAGTGTCCACAACTACACATTAGCTAATATGTGCACTAGGCCATGTGTGCTCTTAATTTTATGAAAGAAGAAATGTGCCTGCTACATCATGAAAAAATGATTTTTTTTTTAGCCTTTGGTGACTTTTGCAATGTTTCTGAGCATCACCTTTAATCATGTATGCAGAAGAAGTCGCGCGTTACACACACACACACACTCAGAGAGAGAGAGAGAGAGAGAGAGAGAGAGAGAGAGAGAGAGAGAGAGAGAATTCCTCCGCGTTGTAGCTTACAGGTTATGAATATTTGGTGATAGAACTTGAATTGAGCGGAAGAAAGGAAGACATCACGGCTACTTTTGTTGTCGCGTTTTTGTTTTCCTCTCACACGAGTGACGAGTTAACTAGACTTTCTCAAGCGACTGACACATTATCCAAAGAAACAGGATCGTTTTATATCTGTATTCAGTAGAAAAACAATGGCTTTTATGTTTAAACACATGATAGGTGGGCAGCTGAAGGATCTTACCGGGGGTCTTGGAGAAGAAAAGCCAGAAGGAGAAAAGACCGAGGCAGCAGCAAAAGGAATGACACACGAAGAGTTTGAACAATATCAAGAACAGTTGGCGGAGGAGAAGTAAGACTCTGCACTTCATCATGATCAAAGAATGTGATTTTAAAACTTTGATATTTTTTAACATGATCAAAAAAATGTATTTTATTTGATCTTTATAATATATTCATAATTTCCCCCTCCATTCTTATTTAGTTTGGTAATAGCAAATGAATATGATGTTAATTTAAAAAATATATATAAAAAACAGTAATTTAATGCATTTTTTTAAAGTAATTGTATAAATATTTATTATAAATAATTGGTTTTAATTTTATCTTCAGATACATTTTCAGACATTATATATATATATATATATATATATATAGACCCTTTCCCTCCTGTTTGAATTTAATACACAAGCTGCACAGTCACTTGTTCAAATGTAATACAAGGAGATGCCAAGAAGGTCAATGTTTATCTCCAGCTTCCTGTATATCTGTGGTTTAATCAATAGTGCCTGTCACCTTGCTCTCCAGATCCGTGTTTCTCTAGTTTGGCCTTGAGGACAGTGACTCCTCTACAGAAATGCACATGCAGCTGTTTTTTGTCTATTGTGTGCATTTTTGAATGGCATCGTATTACATTGTCCTAGACATAAAAACGTTCAAATGTACACTGAACACAATTTCAGATCAATTATACATTTCAGGGAATCATGTTTAGCTAATATCTTTTTATAAAAATAAAAATAAAAGTTTTAGGTTTCAATCTAGCTTCTATTCAGGTCTATCATCTAGCTTCTATCATGCAGGTTGGAGCGGGATACCAGCTTTGCCCAGAAGAAGGCTGAACGGGCCACAGTCAGGAGCCACTTCAGGGAAAAATATCGTCTTCCAAAAGTAAACATCGCTTTAATAAAATGCACTGTATGAACCATTGTTATTTCATTATTAACTTGTACTTTTTATTTACAGAGTGAACTGGACGACACACAAATTCAGGCTGCGGCAGACGACGTGGAGTTGCCCACAGAACTGGCCAAGATGATCGCTGAAGACAACCAGGAGGAGGAGAACAAGCAGTCTGTCCTGGGTCAGCTGACCAACATTCAGAACGTAGATATTGATCAGTTAAAAGAGAAGGCCCAGTCCACCCTCGAAGACATTAGACAGTCGGCTGAAAAGTGTGATGTCATGTAATCCAGCCACGTACACGAGCACCCCGGAGTTGGACTGCTAATTGAGGATCATGTGTTTTGTCGGCTCCGATGACTTTAGGGAGAATATAGGGAATAAATCAGATCCGTAAACAGCATGCCTATAATGAGATGCTTTGTGAAAGATGAGCTCCTACCCAAAGCCAAGCAATCATATACAAATCTGAAGTGTTTTTAAGATCGCAAATAATGTTTGCCACACCATATACATTGTCATAAGGTAATAATTATCAGTTAACATCTCTCTACTTGTTGTTCTTTAGTGCTTAAAATGTTCTATTTGTTTATATGTGATTGGCTATTCTACACCTACTTTAAATTAGCCATAAAATGTTACAGAATACAGTAGGCTATTTCTGTCATATTAATAAAAAGTAGAAAATACACAATTGCTTAAATTATACTATTAAACTAGTATTTATGTATTTGAACCTTTTTATCTATAGAACGTGTATATTGATGTATTTACGTGAAGTGTGTAGGTAAAACATGAATTGTTATTTTTAGGTGAAACTGAACCTAAATATAAACTTGTAAACATTATTTTTTCATTTCTTTTTGTATACATTTTATTTATTTATTTAATGTCAGTCAGGTTTGACTTACATTTGTTAACTATAATAAATGTTAACTGAAATAAAATATTAAAAACAGTTAAACTTATTTTATTTCAGCTTACTTGTTGCTCATTTGCTCCATTTGTTATTTGGCTGTTCTAAAATAAATTAAGGTACTAAAATAAATAAAACTTAAATAAAAACTATGTAACGTTAGATATTTTTTTATAAAATAAAAATAGTCTACAACTAAAAACGTTCACAATTCAAATCGTCTAATTTGAACTAATAATGGAACCACTGTAAAAAGTCGATGTTTTCTTAGACTCGTTTGTGTAACGCAACTGAACTGTGGTGCACCAGGAAAAACATTCCCCCTCTATCTGTCATTCAATCCTGATTCAATCGATGTTTGGAATTCACACACACACGCGTGACGGAAGCGTCGATGGACACCGAAGCGGATCTCTTTTATCGTCAGCTGCCCAAAGTGGTAGGAAACACAAAAATACATTGTTAATAAAACACAGTTACATTAATAAAATAGATCATGAAGTCAAATATGGTGTTTATTTTTCATTCAGGAGCTGCACGCGCATCTCAACGGATCAGTCAGTTTTGAGATTATGGAGACGCTGATTCAGCGCAAGCCGCATCTGAACATTGAGCACAGCATGACCGCCATCCGCCGCGGACAGCGCCGAACACTGGACGAGTCCGTATCAAACACCTGCACACTTCAGATGAACAGACTCGGGTTTATAACGTTTTGACAATTACAAACATGTAGTGCTGAAAATAAATCTGAAGTACGTTTGAAATAGTATACTCTCTGAGTAGGCACTTTTGAAAAACATAAAAATCTAGTTCTCGACAGTCAAAGAAGTCCTATAGTATAGTATCAATGTGTGTAACTTAGAATTCATTTATTCCATACTTAACGTTACTACATCCGTCAAGTTGTCAACGTCATTTATTTATTATTTAGTTCTGTAATAACAGTCAAATACAGAACAAAAAAAGTACAATACTTAATCGTCCAGAGAATGTGAGATAAAGTACAAAACAACAACAACAATAATACAGATACATAATACATTAATTAATATCATATTAAGTTTCTTATTTTGGTTCTCATGTTCCAAAAGGTCTTTAAAATGTTATGTAAGCTTTTTTTTTTTAGTTGGTTAGTCATTCTTGACTTGGGAATGTAACATTTTTGCTAAAATAATTCAAGTATTAATGAGGTGATTTTGTTTTCAGTAAAATAGTAAGGTTATAGGTACACACACACACACACACACACACACACTCACGGAGTGCTGCAGTGCATTTACAGTATAATATTGATTAATAATTTTGTATTTTATTTATTTTAGAAATACATTTTTATAAGGTAATGTCCAGATGCTGTGCTATGATATGGTAGGGTTAAAGCCATTTTGATTTACGTGGAGGATTATTTATCAAAGAAGGAGTTACCATTAAAGGTCGGGCATTTGTGACCTTCAGTTGTATCACTTCACTGCCATTCACAACTCCTCCCTGATGTCTCATGGGATAGTAAATTGTCCATTTGCCAGAAGTAGTTCATTTAGGTAATTTTTTGACTACCATTTAATGAATACTGTGAAAAGTACATAGGCCTACTTCTTGAATCACTGCTTTTTCCTAACTAATAAAGAGTAGAAATGTATACATATTTGGATGAAGACATTGGTTGTGTGTAGACACAATCCCCGGTTTCACAGACACGGCTTAAGCTTAGTCCCAGACTAAAACTGCATGTTTGAGCTGTTTTAACTTTAAATATGCCAGTGCCCTTGTTCTGTCTCAAGAAACACACCAGTGATGTTTTTTCTAAGGCACATTTATAAAAGCTACGTAAACATTCTAATTGAATGTGAAACCCTGGGCATAGTGTACTAGTCTAAATCCTAAGGGAGCTTTTAAATGAGTGTATCTCTCCATTAGGTGTTTTCAAGTGTTTAAAGTGATTCATCAGCTGGTTGATTCAGAAGAGGACATCCTTATGGTAAAGCAACATTTGCTCAAAGTTTCATTCTTTTACATGTATAAGAATAAATTAAAAAAGTGAAATTATTCTGATTAAATAGGTTGCTAAAGCAGTCATTCAAGAGTTTGCGGCAGATGGCGTAAAATACTTGGAGTTGCGTAGCACGCCACGGGAAGTGACTGAAACAGGTACTGGAAGCAGTTCATATGTCTAAACAATTATTAGCAGCTCATTTCTGCTTATTGTTGACATTTATTTTTGTCACCAAAAGGTCTCACTAAACAAAGATACATTGAAACTGTGCTGGAAGCCATCCGGCAGTGTAAACAAGAGGAAGTTGACACTGAAGTCAGGTAATATTTCAATATTAATTCTGTATTTTATAGATGTTTTCATGGTCACCTACTGCATGCTTGAATGTTTGAAACAGGTTTCTCGTGGCTGTGGACCGCAGACACGGGCCTGACGTTGCAATGGAGACCGTGAAGCTGGCAGAAGACTTCATGCTCTCCAGTGATGGAATAGTAGTCGGACTTGACCTCAGTGGAGATCCGAACGTGAGTTTAGATTTCAATAACATCATACTCCAGTTTCTGGGCTGCTGTCTCCATATCTTTGATCATACAGGTCGGTCATGGAAAAGACTTGCTCTCTGCACTTCAGAAAGCCAAGAACTGCGGCCTGAAGTTGGCTCTACACCTCTCAGAGGTCAGAGCACATGGAAACATCTCCATATCGTAAGTTTGTTTTGGTATGAATGCTTTTTACGTGGTTAACGCCAGAGTTTGTGTGTATTTCAGGTTCCTTCTCAGAGAGATGAGTCCGAGCTGTTGTTGAACTTGCCTCCTGATAGAATCGGCCACGGAACCTTCCTACATCCTGAGGTCGGTGGATCGGACAGTCTTGTGGAGAAAGTTTGCAAGCAAAATATTCCTATTGGTACGAGTTTTCCATCTTAATTCCAAAATTGCATACTTAAACTTTAAAGAATTCTTTTAAAAACTCTTTTACTATTTTTTTTTTTTTTTTAGGATTTTTATATAGTGTTCTATAGTATTTTTGAAATTGTATACTTAAACTTTAAAGAATTTTTTAAAAAACTTTTTGGACAAGTTTTCCGTCGAAATTCCAAAACAAAATACTTGAAAGAAACTTTAAAGAATATTTTGAAATGGTTTAATATTTTATTTTTATTTCTGAACTTCAGATGACATTTTTAAATTATTTACTTAAATTATTTATTATTTTATGTTATTAACTATGTAATTAAGTGTATTTTAAGTGTATTGTTGTAAATTGAATACTAATGTCATAAATCGTATATAAATCTATAAATATTATAAATCTATTATAAACTTTAAATAAATATTTTTTAAGCTTTTATTTTACAATTTTTTATTTAATTAGATTTTCCATTATAATTCCACAATTACTTGCTTTATAATACACACACATATATATATATATATATAGTGTTCTGTTATAATTCATGTTCTTGTTTTACAGAGCTGTGTTTGACCTCTAATGTCAAAGGTCAAACAGTGCCTTCATATGAGAAGCATCACTTCCAGTACTGGTATAAGCGAGGACACCCATGTGTTCTCTGCGTGAGTTCCTCCCAACACACACACACACACATACTGTACACACTATTATGCAGTTCAGACACTTTTTAAATTAATGCAAATTAACTTTTTTCTTAAGGTATAAATTCTATTAGAAAATAATGATATGCCTGTTGCTCCTCCTGTCCCATCAGACGGATGATAAGGGTGTGTTCTGCACGGATCTCTCTCAGGAGTACCAGCTGGCTGCCTCCACCTTTGGTTTGACTCAGGAGGCCGTGTGGAATCTCTCCCAGCAGGCCATTGGATACACCTTCGCCCCTGAGCCAATCAAAAATAGGCTGGAGAAGAAATGGGCGGAGCTCAAACAGCAGATTCTCCATTGAGGAATGACTGCTGTAAACTTCACCACTCCAACAGTCCTACCTCAGACAGCCGAAACGGCGGCTTTTCATAAAACGAAGGCACATTGTTGCAGCTAATGTCGCTCCTTAATTTCAAAGCACACGCTGCATTAATATCTGAACTAATATCAAAAATACCTATGTTGTGTGAAAATGATTTGAAATTGATTTTAATATTTATCATAGACTATAAATATTGTTATTTTTAATATTGGATATTAATACAAAAATATTAAATATACATTTATCAATTACACAGCTTCTATGAAAGTGGTCTATTTTATTTAACATTTTTCAATACAATGTTGTTTCTTAATAAATCATTCTCATTTGCATATGTTGCGCAGTCAGTATCTGGTTGGATAAAAACAGAACTAGAAAATTTGTTTAATTCTCTTGCTCATGGGCTCATACAATGTTTTGGTGTGTTTTTGCTCCAGTTAAAGGGTTAGTTCACCCAAATGTTGGTAACCCAAATGAGCCCCATTGACTTCCATAGTTTTTTTTTCCCCTATGGAAGTCAATAGCTGTCAACTACCTGGTTATCAACATTATTCTAAATATCTTCTTTTGTGTTCAGCAGAAGAAATAAACTCATACAGTTTTGGAACAACTTGAGGGTAGGGGGGTACCCTCGCATGAATGTGATTTATTTCTATATTCTTAGAGGATAAAACAGTTGATGTTGCATTTTTGCATTAAATTAAATTATAAACAAAAAAACACAGTAGTTGCACAGCTGTGTACTGTAAACAACCAAAAGGTTTTTACCGTTAGAGGGCAGCAATTCATTATAAAACAACAAAAGTTTTTACCATTAGAGGGCAGCAATTCATTATAAATGTCACAAACTGCAAAGTGATTCTGGTTTCTCTGAGTGATGAATCACGGTACACAACTCAGATCTCGGTTTGGTTATCTCCTCAAATATTTTCTGTCCCCTCTAGTGCCAGAACTAAAATAAAAAGTGCTTCTGATAGCATACAGTTAAAGTCACCGTAAAATAAAAATGTTCAAATCTTGTTTCATTTTTTTAAAGGAATATTGCCTTAGCCTATTAATTATAAATGATTTCTCCTTGCATGCCTCTTTTATTTAAGTCATGTGCTCTCATAATCTTTAATCAAAATAACTTCCACTTCCTCTTGCAGCATCATCTTTTCTGACGACATGATTATTGGCGTGAGGAAGGGCGGCACAATCTGTCACAGTCACTCACATCGACTAAAAACAAACCTCAACCGTCTAGTCATCCAATCAATTCCCCATGGACGAAATCAAGTCCGACCCTACATTTTTATAACCCACTAACCCTGGGCTGCGTTCAGCACAAAACGTTGCACGTGTTTAAAACCATTGAACCAAAGTTGAACACACTGTTCTGGTGACGCAAGAGTTGCAACTATGGCAGGTGAGAAGGCCATTCTTTGTGAAGAATTGTCTGAGCCTGATGAAGTCGCTATAAATAGCCAGTGTGTTTAATACCACAAAATATTAGTCTGGGTTTCCCCTGCTGCCTTCCCGCAGCGCGATTTTATTCACGTCGCTGAAAGTCAGTCTGGATACCACCATGGCTATTGGCTACCCTCATTTAGGGAACCAATCACAGAACGGGGAGGGAGCAGCAAGACTATGACGACATCTATGCGACACACCGAAGCAGTTTGTTTATATCTATGGATTCAACATGGCCGACAGCAGACGCGAAGCTTCCTTTTGATGCAGCCTTAGATATTGTTCCAAGTTGTTTAGAATGCAAGTTTATTTTTTAAAAGAGCAGCTTTTGGCGTTAAACTTCGCGAGAACCCAGTCGTTATTGTTGTCTCGCCATTAATCACCCTAATGGAGGACCAGGTACAGGAGGCGGGCAACTTTGGAATATCTGCCGCTCAGCTGTTTCCCGAGAAAGAAAAAGCGATAAAGAATTGTCGATACCAACTTCTGTTCGGCAGTCCCGAGGCCTGGATGAGCGCAAAGTGGGGCAAGACATGTTAGCCACGGAGTTGTATAGTACCAACCTGCTAGACATCGTCGTCGTCGACGAAGTCCATTTAACTTATAAATGGTAAGTGCTATTTATTAATATCATATTGTCATCATTATGCCTGTAGACTACCTACTGTGGTTGTCACAGTGCCACTAAGTTGTGTTGCTTTTCAATATCAATATACACTACAGCTACCGCTTTAGTAGCATAACTTTCAGCTGTGCACACGTATTTTTAATTGTGTTGCTTTTCAAAATCAATACACAGCTACCGCTTTAGTAGCATAACTTTCAGCTGTGCACACGTACCCGATTAAAGTTGTTGACACTTTAATCATTAAATTAATTTTTTACTTTTTTTAAACTTGTGAAGTAGGGCTGGGCGATATGGCCAAAAAATCATATCTCGATATTTTTTGGTCAAATGGCGATATACGATATATATCTCGGTACTTTCTACGTTTTCTATTTAGATAAAGAAAATCTTTATATATAAAATATATATATATATATATATATATATATATATATATATATATATATATATATATATATACACAGTATATTCACATTCGGCCCAATGATATCCTACAAACAATGTTGATATTGAAGGATATGGAAACAAATATAATATAGGCTATGCAATATATTATGTGCAAAAAGCTTTTGTTTTTATATTGACTAAAAGCTAAACTAAAAATGAAAATAAAAACAAAAACAAAAGCACAAACTAATTATATTAGCCTGCATTTGATTACCCCATTATAATCACTTTCACTTTCATTAAAAATATATACTTGTAGCTTTAAAATTCCACATATGGCACATTTATTTTCTCCAACAACAAATATTTTAGCAATATGTTTATTTTAGTCAGAATTATTGCGTACTACGTAGTACTATTCACGCGCATGCGCGCGCCGGCGCTCGTTCAAGGAAGCATGAATTTTAGCGGAGATTCACTTGCAGAAGCTCGTCCTCTTCTGACATGGACATATTTGTTGTGAAATGGACATATTTGCTTTACTTTCTAACATTTACAGATGGAGAATATGTGAAATGTAAGTTGAGCACTGAGGAAAGCACCACATCTCAAACGCATTAAACAGCGCAAGTATATCTGTCAGTTACAGTGTCTGTCAGAGCATTTGACAGGGCGGCAAGCTGCCTTAAACTTGTTAACTATATCAAAGTGATTTTGACGCAATTAATATAAGCTTGTGTCATGTTTAGGACAAATTGTACTACGTAGCCTAGCTACTTTCACTGCAGCAGCTCACACTGCAACCTCCGCTATTTTTCAGATGTGCTCATATCAAACTACTGTATCGATATAAACGGTATTGCCTCATTCCATATCGTTTCAAAAAATATAACGATACATCGTACATATTCGATATATCGCCCAGCCCTATTGTGAAGTACAAGCAAGCACAAAGAATTTCCAATGCAAATAACAACTTCAACATCTATGTTAAACTGTACTTAATACTTGTGTTTTTCTAAATGAAACGATTGGCTATGCTGTACAGGCGCATTTGATAGACATTCTTAGCACCCAATAAACGGCGCTGGGCATTCGTAAACCACGCCTCAAATACGGAGATGGTTCTCACTGCGGAACATGAAATCCACGGGGAGGAGTCGGATCCAGATCCAACTCCTCCCACCTTACATACACCTAAACCTACCCTACCCCACCTCCTGATCCCTAAACCCAACCCTAATCCTATACCCATCTCCACCCCTTGGATCTTGATCCGACTCCTCCCCGTGGATCTCATGTTCTGCATTGAGGTGCTACTGGAAATACGGGAAAATGAACATGTGGTTCCCAGACCCATGAAGTCTCAACAAGAATTGGGTCTGGCGTTAGCCAGGCTAACAAAATATGCCCGATGGTACAGTTGCTGCACTTGCTGCCCAGAACACAAGAGAACATCCCAATTGAGTGAAGGGATTTGTGGAAACTGAAATGGAAGCATATGTTACCTAATTCAGACAAGTTCATACTGTTTTAATACCTTGTATTTTCTTTCTCATTTTTTGAAAAAGCATTTCATTAAATTCCTAAATAGTAGGCCTTTTTTGTGTTTCATACTGGGTAAAATCAATTCCAAAATGCGTGTCCAGCTCCATAGGTGGTGCCAAATTACAAGAGAGACCGGGGCTACTTGTCACACTTTTCAGTCTGCAACTATTCAAAAGTTTGGGGTCTGTACGTTTTTTTATTTTTTAAAGAGATTATTACGCAAGGATGAATTAAATTGACCAAAAGTGACGGTGAAGACATTTACATGGTTATAAAATAATTATATTTCAAGTAAACGCTGTTCGTTTGAATTTTCTGTTCATCAAAGAATCCACAAAAAAAAAACTCATGATAATAAGAAATCAGCATATTAGAATGATTTCTGAAGCATCATGTGACACTGAAGACTGGAGTAATGATGATGAAAATGTAGCTTTACCATCAAAGGAATAAAGTACTATTTAAATTGTAATAATACTTATGATGAACATAAGAGACATCTTTCATTAACATTTTAAAAAACTGTAGCCTACTGACCCCGAACATCCATTGTCTTACCCACAGACAGTTTGCAAATGACCTTTTTGGTTGCGGTTTTTGCGATTGTATCTTTTTGTTTAAAGAGTGGGCCTCCTATTGTCTCTTTTAACAAGTCACATTTGTAATTTATTCAGTCGTAGCTTTAGGGCCTCTGTGCCCAGTAAATGTAAAGGGCAGAGGTCAAACAATCCAGTCAATACCATCAATGTCTCTATACCACCCAACAAAACTTCATCTTCGATGATGACCCCTCCACGTTTAGCACATAATTATGCATTTGTTGTAGGAACAACACTTGTATTAAGTATTAAGTTCAGCTCGAGACAAATGTTTAGTAGCTTTTTATCAATGCGTCCTTGTTGATTCATATTATAAGACAGATAAAATGTTAATGACCTAATGTGTTTATGGATGGTGACCTCCAGCAATTTCCTTCCTCTTCAATCATTGCTTGCTGTGTTGCTCATTTATGTTGTTTTATAATGACTTTATCATGGATTTTGTCTACTTTATTGGTTTAATACTCATTGGAAAACCTGTGAGAGGTTTTTAGATGTTATAATTTCCTTTGCTTGGCTAAAACAGCCACATGACGCTGGCAGCTGTCCAGTGAGATATTCCACAGAGATGTGTCTTCTTCACAAGGCCTCTGTATGTGTTTGGAAAGCATATTTGACAAGCGGGTGATGATGCCAGACAGACAAACTGCAAAGCTTGTCTTGCTGATATTACCTCAACAATACCCAGATGCATTTGTTTTGTTAGCAAGAGCTTGTTCTTTTGTCTGTAAAAGCAGATCTTTTTTGAGATCTTGAGATCTTCTGATTTCAGTTTTCTGAAATTGGTTCTACGTCTCACAAAATGGCTTCCCAAAAGTCACTGGTGATGTCTAATCTCATACTTTGAAAACTAGCATTTTTATCTAATGCAAACATATAAAGCAGAGTCACCAAATCCGACCAAATCAGGTTACCAAAATCTGTTACCCTCCTCTATTTAAGGAGGTAAGTGCTGATAAGTTTGTGATTGGTTGTTTGTTTTCATTTCACAACAGATGTTAAAGAAGACTAAAGAAAATGAATGGCAGTTTTGCTGGACAGCATACTGTGTAATCATAGATCACAGATACTGCATTCATTGTGCTGTTTTCCTGCTGGATTGGAAGATTATTATTTTACAATTACAAGTTGCAACTCTACCCACGCTTTTCCGTCACTCCTGAGTTGCCCAGGGTGATGATTTGTTTTGAAACAACCTTGCGAAATGAGCACCATGCAGAGGTGTCTTGAGAACGCCTTGGCTGCCCTTTCAGGCTCCTTAAAGTCGCTGTAGCATGTAATTGTGGCAGGAGTGCCAGCGAAAGAGAATTGGATGATGGAATGTATTGGTGCAAACTGGGTTTTCAACAGTAATAGATGCCTCTTAATAAAGGCTGTGCAATTTTGTGTTCAATAACAATCCAGTTTTCACCCTGGAAATTGACCCAGTGGTATGAACAGTGGAAAATACTTGTTGCTAGGAAAAAATCTCAGGTGTAGATCGTTTGAGCAATCTATATATCGATCCATCCATCTGTCCGTCTGTCCATTGTTCCGTCCATCTGTCTGTTTAACGTTCTTCTATCTATCTATCTATCTGTTCCATCCATCTCTATCTCTCTCTCTCGCTCACTCTGTCTCTCTACTATCTTTAAAAAGGCTGTTGATGAGCCATCTGAAAGTAGTATGGTTTATGGTCTCAGCAAATGCCAGCTGAAAAACAATGACAGTGTCTCCAAAGTTCTGCCGACGTCTCCCAGTCCCTTAAACTGCTGCCACCTGTCAGCTCAAGATATGAAGCAAGTGGCAGATTCCCAGTGACTGGACACAAGCTGATGACGTCTGTCAATTATACAGGATTTACCATGGACCTATTTACTGCCTGAGGTGACAGATATAGACTTGTCGGACATAGAGTGGTGACAGTACTTTTTTTATTCATATTCTTACAGTAGCCTAACTTTTTTTTTTTAAAGGAGGTAGGGGTTGTTTCAGCAGGTAGCAAAATACACTTTCCAATATCTACTCAATGCTTCATGCTCACTATAGTTTAGTTAAATCCACCACTGTAAAATCTAAAATTGTTCTTACTAAGAATTTTTTTGTTAACGTTACTTAATGTCCAATAATTTGTTGAACTTACTTAAAGGTGCCATCTGTAAAAATTGAGGTTAAAATATCCCAAAAATGAGCAACACGCATCAAAAGATTGAGAAGAAATAAGGTTGATGATGTCATTAAAAAACTGACAAGTTATAGTGCTGCCGAGATATTAACCTGAATTAGCATGCTAAATTACTAGCCCCGGCCCGTTAGGTGTCGTAATACCAGTTTCGACCATGGGAGGCGGTATGCGGGCGGGCAACGTTACCACCAGCCAAACTGCAGTACACGAGTAAGTCGCGCTCGCGCCAGCTTGTGTGTACTTGAACCTGACGTCAGTCGTGTGGAAAATACAGCCCACTACTACATTTCAGTTCAGGGAAGAGTTAAAAAAAAATGATTGGTCGATATTATGCATGAGGAATACATTTTGGTAAGTTGTAGCATACTGTATCTTTCAACAGTGTTCGTGTTCTTTTACCATTAGCTAGTAGAGATGATCGGTTCACGTGCGCTAGGGATCTGTCGTGTAAAGTGCCAATACTGTATTTATTGTTTGAATTGCGTAATAAAATGAACAGAATCTGAGAGCTGACATCGGTCTCCGTGTCCTTTTCTGTGCATGACAAAATTGATGTGTGGCGTGAAAGTGTGTGAAAAGTGTTGTGAGAGTTGGCAGCTCTGAAAGACGCTAGCTTGGTCCACATCAGGTAATGCTGTCTGTCAAATTAATTCAAACTAATGATAAAAATGTAATATGAACAAATCGAATATCATAAAACTAGAAATAATAGCCTGGGCTTTAATTTTCCCATATCGTCGAAATGCACCGACTTGTCTATGAGACGGCCCTTATAATTTAGTATTGAGATGTTGTTCATTAAGTCTCTAATCTCTGAAAATCTCCAAATGCTCCACGTGAAACTGCGGTCTTCCAACCTTTTACTATCGTGTCAATTGATTTGATTAATATGCACGAGGGAGACAGAGCAACACAGCACTCGCCCATATTGTTTGAAGACATGAGAGAGCGCGTGGCCGTGGAGGTATTTCTGGAGGTATACTGCCCCCATCTGGTATGGAACATGTTGTATGATTTGATTTAAAATCCCATTTGGCACCTTTAAAATTTCTTAGTAATCTGTACTGTTTGCATGCTATGCTTTCGTTACGCAGAAAAACATTGAGTACCATTTTCCCCCAAAACAAATAATGATAGCAAATAAAATTGTAATGGTAAAATAAAGCCAAAAATTGTAAAACAAAGCAATTAATTTATTCATGCCGCAATGCACTCTGGGAGTACACTTCATCGGATCACAGATAGAATTAAGTTGACTAAACTTAAACGGATTAAGTAAGGGATAACTTTATGCAATTAAGTTATAGTAACTTAATGAAATTAAGGCAACGTAATAAGGTAATTTTATTATGCAAACTGAACTCATTGGTTTTGTAAGAAAAATGAAGTGGACGTCGAAGATCTCAAAAATGAAGTTTATTTACAGCATAGCAGTGGCAAGGCACACGAAGCACCTTGGGTTCACCGGCGTCAGAATGAACCCCGAACTCATCCCAGCGCAAACATTTTATACAGTATTACATCTGTTTTCCCCCTCAGCATGTAAATTAAGCTTTCTCTTAAATGTAAATCAAGACAAACAGATTTGTCTTCTCTATCAGCGTGGAGCTGAAACTCTGTCTTTAAATGTAAATTGAAGAGAACGAGACAAGTGGTGCCTCCGTGTCTATGTCTTTGTTATTCCAAACTCTGTCTTTAAATGTAAATCGAAGGGAACGATACAAGTGTTAGAGTGATACGGTCAAATGTTTAAAGGTGATAATATCTCTCAGAAACTCCCTAATCAAGATGGTTCTTGAATACCCACTGTCTTTCCCACTCTACAAACGTGACTCTGTGATACGTTTAAGATTGTAAGGAATTGATTCTATGATAAATAAGCTCTTTCAAGTGAAGGAATATTTCAATATAATCTATATTGGAGTGGAAGCTTGATCGGAGCAGACTGTAATTTCTTACAGTTTTTACAGTGTACATGGTTTCACACCACACAATACATGGCTATATCTGCAGATTGTGCTGTGAATGACTGTTGGCCAATATGTAGAGCAAGATTTACCGAACGGCTAATTAGCGAGAGACTCTAATAAAAAAGTGTGGGTGTGGAAAGTTATGCATGTGATATACTGACAATGCAAATATTAAAGAACCGAGACGCAGCCGGATCATTTCCATAAAGACCAACGCAATCTATTAAGAGCAGCTCAAATTACTGTGTGATTTTTACCCCCAAGTTCGGTGAAAATCTATATGACCATCCAGTGAATATTAGTTTCTGTTCCTCTCAATTCCGATTTCGTTTTATGGCTTTCCAGTTCGACCTCGTCCATGAGTGTTAAACGTAAACGCGAAAGGCGAAGCTTGAATTAACGGGTATGTCCCTCTTTGGCTAATGTACTTTCAAGATGGAGGGTCAACATGGCGACCGACATTAGAACCCCTTACCCGTATGTATTTTCATTGGCATATTTTACACTCACGAGAATACTTTATTACTCGAACGAAGTAAATATACACTAATGAGCACATATATTTTTGAAAGAACTAAGTGTTTTTAGCTAAGAATAAACTAAAAGAGTTACACAATGTAGCTTTAAGACATTTTTTGGGACGGTAAATAACGGCACAAATACCAGTAGTAAATCACCTTGCAAGGATTCATTTAAATACTCTCCTCCCATAAATTTTGGATCTGAAAGGGAAACTACAGCAAATGCATATGCAATAAGGTCACCAAAAGAAATAATTATCTACATGCCTTTTTTAGTGCTATTATTTCACTGTGTGTCTTCAGTAAATCCTGACAGTAGATTTTTAGTAAATCTGGCCCTTGGTCTCTAATAAATTCATTACATAATGTTCCAAACAATGTATGACCTTGATCTAGACTCCAGCCATCAGGGCCAGTGTGTAGGCTAGCATATATTGGAAAATATGAAAATGTTGTATCAGCACAATGGTCAGTCTAATGGTGTTGGTTATATTCCCGCAGTGCTCAACTCCATCTGGGACAAGTCAAAGGTCACAAGAGGTTGTAATACAGGTGAAATAGTGCCTGATGAGGAATGCAGTATGGGTTTACGGCCCAGTGATGTGGAGAACTGTGATATTGGCACAGTTGTGGAGCAGGAAGGTATTGAAAAATATTGCACACACACACAAACCTTGAGTCGCTAATTTGGCAAGGGACTCCGTAGTACCAAGAAATAGATTACATTTCAGGGTAATTGCCAAATACACTGCTGATAATGTCTAATGACCGTCGCTGTGCTGTGGGAAGCCAGTGGGCAGTTTGTCTTTGTGGGTTGAGAGAGTCAGAGTGCCTGTGTAACAGCACCTCCTGCAACAGTCAAATGGAGGAATTCACCGAACGGTGACATCAGGGAGGACAGACACCAGACCTTTTTACTGATACATTGAATGTTTTAGCATTTTGTTGCTCTCCCTGGTCTCCTTAAAGGTTTATTGCACATTGATTACCCTCTAAACCTTTTAAATGAAACAGGATGGGTTTGCTAATGTACTTTCAAAACATTCTCTATATCGAACACCACGTTGACAGGCAAGTATTTTAGGGTGACCAACCTCAGTCCTGTTTTCCCAGGACATGTGCTTTTTTCACGTCTTGTCCTGGCTGTTTTTTCATAGAGTGATGAAAATGTCCTGGTTTTCAAAAAACTGCTGGGAAAGATCAGCTCTATTAGCAAAATATAGATGGGTAAACAAGGAGGGTGAGGATAAAGAGGAAGAACACTAAAGATATAAATATATTTTCTTAGTTTGTTTTTTTTAAGTTGGTGAGAGCTATTTTTTGTTCAATTTGGAGGTATTTCTTTTAGTTTATATATTTATTTTTCTAATACAGAAGAGACAATACTTCTATCATTATTTCATTATTTTTGAAACCTGGCAAAATAAAACATGTTGAGTAACTTTCGAGAAGCCTATCTGAATTGTGTCTAACAATCTTTGAGTAAACTTCGAGTATCATTTGAGTATCTGTATCTGTTGAGTATCTGAGTGTCCTGGTTTTTGGTAATCAAAATATGGTCACCCTAAAGCTAAAGTATTTCAGTTTCAATTTGGTTCATCCAAATGATGGTTTCAGTGCAGCTTCAATGGCTTTAAACGACACCAGACGATGAATAAGGGTCTTATCTAGGAGTCATGACTCAACAAAGGATATGTCCATTTTGATGAACGAGTTTGAACAGGAGAGTCACGAATGCTCATCACAGAAAAGAGCAAGGTGAGCATTTGTGCTTATAAAACTTAAACTTTTTTATTTATTTTTGAAATGACCAATCGTTTCGTTAGACAAGACCCTTATTCATCGCCTGGTGTCGTTTAAAGCCCTTTGAAGCTGCACTGAAACTCTCATTTGGACCTTGAACCGTTTGGTTCCCATTGAAGTCCATTATATGGAGAAAATCCTGGAATGTTTTCATCAAAAAAAGCGAACTACTCCTTTAAGTGGAAAAATCGCTCCTCTTCGCAACATAATAATCATTTCATGTCCAATATTTGTTGTGATGTTTTTGTTTATACCTGCTGTCTAAACCAGCACAGTAGGCTACGGACTTTCCCCCATCTCGTCCATTCTACTTTTCACGTCCTGCTCTCCGTCTGCAGACAAGCTAGTCTTGCATTATATAATTTCCCTTCAGAATGATTATTTTGCCTTTACGTTTATAAGAAAGTATAATGTGTAGACAGGAAAGTATGGATAAAAATGGCTGGTCTCGCGTCCTCATTAGCCACCAGCTCACGCATTGGAACATTTCCTACATGGTGAATCCCATGCACTAGGTGAGTCAGTGGTCCAGCCAGCCAGCAGAGGGCAGTAGTGTGCGGGCTTCATTGGACTGCCTCCACCACAGTGAGCCTGTGTTCCAGGTGCTCTCACACCGACTGGAGTCCTGTGAGGATACATTTTCTTTTTCACTCTTCAATAAATCACCATTAATATTGACTTTCTGTGGGCTGACTCACTTTCTTCATCTAAATTTAGAAGACAGAGGAACCCATCTAAATCTAGTTAGAGGACAGAAAATGCCATCCTTTGAGAAAGATCTATTCATTTTGCCATGGTGTTATAAATAAGTCTGTCTGAAGCACCTGGTAAAAGTTTTATCTTGTTTTAGAAGTTTCGCTTTCCCACACGTCTTCTGTGAAGGTCGGATTTGTGTCTTGGGAAACATAACGTTTTTCGCTTTCAGAGATCAGCAGGTCATGAGACATGCAATAACAAAGCGTTTTTTGCCACAAATGGGCCACTGTACTGGGTTTTATTGGGTTCGGTTAATATGATGCAATATGGTCTGCAAAACAATTTTGGAGGGGGGTTTGATGTTTGTTTGTGCTCTGCACTTCAGGCTTGAAATTTTATGAAATCACACAGACGGGGCTATGGGTGACATCATCATCTCTTTTATCCACAAACCTCATCATTGACTGAACTGCTATTTGATCTCCTGGTAAGAGCTCCATTAGTGAGCTAAAAGAAGCTTCTAGCCCTGCAGATGAACTAATTATGTATTGGTTGGCAATCCATACAAGGAAGAAGCGCATGCAGCAAATGATTCAGTCCAGGTGTAACTTAGTCATTGATAAATTTGCCACCCTGAAACTAGACAGAAAACTGAATAACAACATCATAAATCAAAGCAGATAATCTGAAACTTGAATAAAGTCTATGATTCCTTATTGATTGGGTTAAAGTCCATATGAAACTATTTGTAACAAATTTTACTTCCTTTAATATAATATGACTGGAGGGAAAGATTATATTTAAAGGGGTCATGATATGGATTTTTAAAAGGTTCATTTAATGTTGATACTGAGCTCACAAAAACGTAAATGTGTGTTTGTAAAATAATTATTTTCAACTTTCATTCTGACCCTCGGTCTCAAATGATCAGTTTTTAAGGGGCGGCTCCTTTAAGGGGTCTAAATCTGTTATGATTGGCCAACGTCATTGCAAAAAGAGTCGACGAGTAAGTGTTTTGAAGACTATCCATATAATTTAAAGACAAACCATTATTTAATTGTTTACTTGCGGGTAGCGTAGCTGTTGTCAGATCCAATAGAGTTAGCTTATTCATCTTCCAACAAAAGTTACTGTGTGAACCGTCTATTCTATTGTACCTCGTTTCTCAAATTTATTTATTTTTTTCAAATTTTTGGAGCTTATTTAAATAAATGCTTTTTTATAATGAGGAGGACAATTTAAACTACAAAACTTGCAGGATATTAATAGTGCAAAGACCTCTTATATGTCAAAAGATCAAGGGGAATTACATTTTTTATGTTGTGGCCCCTTTAAATTCCCATGAGAAACTTTGCATTGACTCCATGATTGACTCGCAAAACTTTTGTGATGTAAAGTTTACTTTTATTAAGGAGTTTCAGTAACTCCAAATAAATAAAACAACTAGCCAAACCATCTTGGATGTCAATGGTTATGCTTAAGTAAAGGACCTTGAACAGAATGTCCCATATTGCCTTTCATTTTGGACTGGCGAAGACATTTCAGGGCTGTGGGGATAGAGCAACAAGGAGACCTGAATCATCAGATCAATATTCTTTTGTCTATTTCTGCAGTGAATAAAAAAACAATTGGTTATCTTGTGGGCAGCGAGGTGAAATGTATTGCTGTATGGAAAAGTAGGCAGTATCTTATGGGGACTGTGAAGAAATGAAATGATGGAAACTGACAGTAATTTATAAAGTAATCAATATGTGCCTTCAGGATAAAGTAGCACAACTGCCTTCGGTACATCATTTAATCCATTTGGCGGTGGAAGTCTATTGTTTTGAAGTCAATAGACAAAATAATGTCATAAATAAAATTTGATCGACAAGAGAAAGGTTAATCAGCATTGTGTTATACTTGAATGAAATTTAAGTAACATTTCATATTTCATCCCCCCCTGCATATTTTCACCCCTTTGTAAAATATAGCAGCGCTACACAATGATATCATTGTCAGTTCACAATGTTCCTTTAATCTCTGTCAGTCCCCAGAGTCTGAATTTATTTATGGACTGTATGTTTATTTATAGACAGCCAAAAAAAAAAGTGTAGAGTAGTGCAAGAACTATTGAATATAGTGGATAAGAACAGTGTTATTTTAGTATCATATATCATATCATCATTAAATTGGATTTTATTTTTATATAAAATGTTGCTGGCAACTTGCTGTTATACAATGTTTACGTTTTTTTTGTAACGATTTATGGTTTCCGTTTACGAACCCCTGCATAAGAACACAATATTTTAGATTTCACGTTCATTAAAACTTTATTAGCACAACCCTTTCGAGACGTGCTGAGGTGTCACAGGATGAGGACAAAGTTTAAAATATAAATTAGATTTAATAAAACAAAAAGGCAGAAAGGCTTAACAATGTTCATAACATTATACACAAACAACAACCGACAACTAAAGACTGAAAACAGAGGAACAAAATACACGGAGATGATGAAATTAATATGAACAGGTGTGATGATTATGAGTTTATGGGATTATGGGAAAAGTTGTGTGCTGCGGTGACTGGTCTGGTGCCTGAGGAATGTTGTAGGATGGTACATGATGCCATCAGGCAATACCGTAGTATTTACATGGTACTCAGTATAAGAAACCCATAGACTAGAGCCATACAATGTCCAAAATTTTAAATCATTTTTATTTTAATCACAATGTGTGTGTTTTTCATGTAGTCTCCCCAGGTATGACTCGTTAGTTCCCTTGTTTATACTCTTGTGTGTTCCTGCATGAAAATCAACCACACCCCATTGTTACCTTGTTAGTCTGTGTATAAATTGCCCTTGTGTTTCTCTTGTGGTTTGTCAGTCGTTGTTTGTGTTCCTGAGTTTCTTTGTTTGCCCTGGATTCCCTGCGCTTGTAATTTTATTAAATTGGTGCTCGCATTTGGATACTCTCTCTCTGCTTCATCTCTGCCTTAACTTTACAATATGGGTCATACATTATATAGGCCTACTGTATTGAACTAAACATAAAATAGCCTGTAAAAATTATACATTTTATGTATAACAATGACATACTCTAGTCAAGTGCAGGATTTTATACTATATTATTCATAATATTAAATTATAATATTCATTTATAAATATATTAATTAACTGTCAATAATGAACTGGTTAATGATTGATTAGATTATCTTACACAATGGCAAGAAAATTAACAAGATGAAACGTGATATTAAGGACACAGTTATAAACGGATTAGCAATTAAAACAATATTCTAAAGAAATTTTATTTTGAAACATTTTGATATTCCCAACTTTTTTCATTTTAGAGGGTATAGCCAAAAATGGCAACATAGTCAAACCAAATAGAAAAATGATTTTAAAATTCTCATAATTGTATAAATAAATAAATGGTTGGGGAAACTAACTAATATGGTTTCTATCTATAAAAAAAATCCAGTATTATAAAACATACATAATGGGAACATGAAAACATAGTAGCGAAAGCCGAGCATTAATGAAAGTTATACCCAAATAAGGAATATGATGTCCTCACCATATTATAGAGATCTCTCCATCCTCCATTCTAACTATGAATGACAGTTCAACCGTGAGCGTCTGTTATAAAGCATACCAAACTTGAACTTCGTCAGACTTTGACGGGTTATTACAGAAGCTGTTGCTTGGCAATATCAGCAGCAGCATCGGTGTCCCTAGAGAGCGCGCGAGAATAGAAGCACAGGATGCGCACGCACGCACGCCCAACACACACACACACACGAGCGCCGCATGAGTCGCGACCGTTCTCATCTCACCAAACACCGCTGCCAATCGCTTTAAAGTTACACTCCGACACCAGATAGTCATTTCATCGCGGGCTACGTTTCATTTACGTGCCATGGTTTAGTTACTAACTCGGCACTGAAATTTAAACCGTTGAATTCAGCCAGCACAAGCGGAGTGCCTACAGCGGCACATTTGAGACATATGAAGATTGTTGAGGTAAGTGTTGCATGTGCTAACGGTTTGTTTCGTGTTTAGCCCTAGAGGAAATAGTAGAATTAGGTCCCCCCAGGCGAGACATTTGAGCTTAAAGAGGGAATAAAGTGTGTGTCCGAGTCTGGACCTCGGAGGAGAAGTGAGGAGACAGAATTGTTTGTAAAGAAGTAGAAATTACCTGTCGTAAGGACAGTAACGTTAAAGTTGCCTCATTCTAACGTTTTCAAGTGGAAAGGATGAATGTCACTTTAATGAGTTGAACACGTCGGTTTCCAGAGCTGAACTTTGAAAGATTAATTGTCAGCAAAAATTATTTTTATTTATTGATAGTTTGTCTAAATGGTTTCAAAGTGGAGACTTAATGACTTAAAAAAGGGACCAGTCATTCATCTTCTGATGTTTGTTCTCATAAAATGAAAGTGAATGGTGACAGAGGCTGTCATTCTCCTGGCTTAACATCTCTACCTTATGTGCTCCACAATAGAAAAAAGTCATAGTATGATGGAGTTTTCATTTTTGGGTGAACTGTCCCTTTAAGGTCATTTAGTTCTTATTACAACATGCATTTTAATTCACTCGAAGTACTTTTGGAAATAGAGCTTCAATTTTTTATTGCCCGTCACAGTGCCATGTGTGCTGTTCTGTCTCTCCAACAGATGTCACATCCATCACTGTGATGTTCAGGATATAACTCACACCTTTTCAGAGGTGTGCTGCACTGTCTCATACAGATGGCTTTTGGGGGAGAAAGAGACATTCTCCTTTTTCATTCTGTGTAGGACTCTGAAAGGGAAGATTTAAGAGATCTTCACTCTGATTCCTTTGAATTATTTCTCGGCAGGCTATAAATAGTAGGGTGACATGCCCCTACCAGCTTCTAGTTAAGAAATGGATGTGCTCAGAGGACTTTCTAGCATGCGTTCTACTTAAATGACAATAATAAATGAAGGAGTGGTTGATATCGCAACAATTATTTGGCCAGTCAGTTTACATCTGCAGTGTCACAGATAATCCTGAAAGTCTTTAAAAATAATTTGAACATAAAAATGTATAGAACCACTTTATTTTTATGTTAATGTATTATTTGAGCTGTACATTTTATCATTTATTATTTGAGCATTTTAAAATAATGTTAACACATTATTCTTTAGGTCTAGTGGCTGTTCTGTTGAACGGGTATCGTTTACACATTGGCACCATTCACATTCATTGCGGTCCATTGAGCTTAACCAAGAATATTCACTTTTTACATGGCACATCTACTGAATCCATGTCTCTTAACAATTTTAAGTTTAATCTTTAATCTGTTCTATTTTCTATTCACCCAGTGAGTGAAATATGAATGTAAGAGCTCTTCTTTTCCCTCCTAAGGGAATCGATTTGATTGGCTGCCCAGTGCCCAACATTTGGTCATCGCTCATCATCAAATAATTTTGTCTCGTAACAATTCTGCCTGCGTTTCACCCTGTTCTTTACGTACGGTTATTTTTACATTTGCTGTCATAGAATTGGCCTATAATGGCCTCCTTAATTCTGTGGAAATAATACTTGTGGGACAACTCATGCATTTTTTAGCATTATACTAATGGATGTTTGCTGTTTGTGGGGGCCACAGAGAGCCGTAACATTTTAAAACGACCACTTAAGGACAGAAATCTGGTTTGGCTGTAGCCTATGCACGGTACTTTTAAGATCCTATTGTCGTTTTTCATCATACATTGTAAATATGTTTGTGATGCACACTTTTTGAATTAGCATTCTCTTTTGCAGCTTATGTTGCAGGTCTTTAGTGTGCATTAGTGCTTTCAAAAGGGATTTCCAAAAAAGTGATAGCGTTATGGGGTTTGACTGACAGTTTGAGGAGCCAATGGTTTAGTCACAACCTCTTTTAAATGCTTTTTATTGTTAAATAATTGAATAATTTAAACACAAACACACAAACTCAAGTCTTGAGCTCTTCAACCTCACACACCTCACACCCACACAGTATTCCTCTGTGAGCCTTATGACAGCGCCTGCTGTCTGAATGTCAAGGACAGAATCAGAAAGCTTCAAGAGAAGGTAAAAGACAAGTTCTCACTCTTTATGATTAGTCAGGCCCTGAGAGGATGAGGGTTTGACATTCAAAAGATCCACTCATCAAACTGTCTGACTGGAATATAGGCAGATGGGTGAACCAACTGCATGGGTAAAGCTATGAAGACTGGCATGTCAGTGAATGTCTTCGGGGTATTCTCAAGACATTCACTGAAAAGAAGGTTTTCAACAAATTGTCAGACTACAGGTGCTTAGGTCCTTCAGAAAATTTTGATTGTTGACCAGGTCAAACTATTTATTTTATAAGCTTATTATATTTTCTATTCATTTTATGTGAATATTGTAATAATTTTTATGCAATTTAAAACAATTGTATTGCAAAATGCATTGCCATTTGCAAGTTACTGAATTTTCAGGTAATAGGCCAGAAAATGTGACCACAAAGCAAGCTGTTGCTAGCTATTTAAAAAATATGTATTTATATAATTTAAAATACATGTTTGTTTGTTATTTGCAATATGTTAGGTAATGTGTACTAAACAGTTTGTAGATTTTTTACTTGTCTTATTGTCATACTTTAAAATGGTAAAAATTGTTACTTCTCAGGTCAAATTTAGGGAATAATATATTGGATAATGGATTCTAATGGATGCCATAATTGTCAAAATAATGACATTTAAATTGTTAGATAGGCCTACAGGTAAGATAGTTGAGAGGTGAGACCGACCAAAATCACTGAAGAATCCAAAATACAACGAAGGTGTGCTGTGCACATCCCACGCACGCACCCTAATTGGGCTTAGGTGGAGGACAACAAAATAATGATAATAGAAAAAGGAAACGTGTCCACACTGAAAATACCGCTCCAAATGACTTTTGCACAAAAACAGCATGTTTTTCCCTCCACTCAAAAGTTGACAACACAGTATAATATGGTATGAGCTGAAAGTTTACAGACACATTCTGAGACTTATATTACATCTTGTAAAAGGAATAATACATCCCCTTTAATTAGACTCACTCTGAAAAACATGAGAATTCATATTATGTGACAAAAAATAAAAACTTTAAATCAGCATACAAAACAATAATGGTAGAGACAACAGTAATGTGATATTAAAATTCCACTCTCCCATAATTTGTAATATTTTATAAAGCAGTATAAAAATAGCAATAGCTACCTTTATTTTTTTTTTTAAACTACATCTTTAATATATAAAAATATAAAAATCACTATATGCTTAATATAAAAATCCCCATTCAGTCCTAATGGTGACAAAGTATTTAAAGTATAAATCCAAAAACATTCCCTTTGCAACAATTTTTTTTCTCTCATAATCACCTCCTCTTAAAGGAAAACTTTTTTTTTGTAAATTTGGAGTGCTGTCAGTACAGAGAACAATGACAAAAATCTGTGTTTCCTACAACTCTTTTTAAAATGTGCACCTTGTTTAAATTGGGCAAGTTTTAAAACTACTTTTTGTTATGATCTTGAAAATGAACCCAAACGCAGACAGGATGCTTGACAATTTATTAATGGACAAAAACAGGAAAAACTACTCATAAGGGGGCAAAACATGGACAGAGTAAGGAGTGACTGAACTAGATTATGACCTCACAAATAACTAGACGACAAACAAACGGCAAAGAAAGAATCAGTACTCTCTCTAGACAAATACACTTGACAGGATACACAAGGTAAGATAACACTCAGATAGGAATCACAATGAACTGACACAGGACAGCAAACACAAGGGGATAAAATAGGGAGAAACTAAGACAACACAAGCACATGGCCCAAACAAAAGGCCATGTGCTTGCACACAAAACATGGGTCTGTCATGATCCAACCTCAAGACTAGCTAAAATATGTTAAAATACTAGCATTTTTATTCATAACTTTCACATCTACTGCAGTCAGATTCACTATGTTATCTCTGAATAAAATCACTCACGTGGCTGTGCACTTGTAATGGACATATCAAGGATGTTAAGAGGTTAAAAGCAGGTTTAAAACTTGCCTCATTTAAGTCAACAGGGTGCAAATTTTAAAAAGAGGATAACACCATGAAGGAAACACCGATGTTTGTCGTTGTTCTCTGTACTGACAGCACTCCAAATTTACAAAAAAAAAAAAAAAATGTACATTTACTATACCAATGTATGGCAAAGCAGACATTTTTTCCAGCATGTTGTGTGATGCTTGGTCCAGTGGTGCATTGAAAGTCTCAGTGTGGCCGTGTACCACGACGAGTCCCTGCTCTTGTGTTTGAGGCATGTGCAAGAGCATGAGCGCTCTTGTAAAAATGGGTTGCAATCTAAAACATCACAGATAGACGCCGCTAAAAAAATACATATAGCACCTTTAACTAACAAGAACTAAAAATGAGTTACAGTATTCATTTAGGGTTGGGCTATGTCTACCAATTTGGCATCAGACGATGTCTACAATGAAACATTGCGATGGACGATGATATCGGGAGGGAGTGGTGTGTGTGTTTAAACTATTGATTTAAATAATATATTAGTAAACACTGAGATTAACTAAGATTATCATGCTGTAGAAGTATTGTTCATTCTTAGTTTTTGCTAACTAGTTCAGTCAAGTAAGTAATGAAACCTTATTGTAAATTCAGAACTCACATCGCATGGCTAATTAATTGACTGAAGATCATGCATAATCAATGTAATTTTTTTTTATTATTGGCATGGCAACCAAGATAAAGAGTAGGCTAAATACAGAAAAAAAAACGGTCTTTCCTTAGTAATTTCGAGTCAGCTTTTCCTTTCTCGGGTTAGGGGTGTAACCGATCTTAGACCAGCATGTATGGCAATATTCTTAGAAACACATCATGGTCAGGGGCCAGTGAGCTTTGGCCATCATTAAAGAGAAAGAAAGATGTGGAAAGTCTTTCTGGAACTGTTGTTTAAAGATCATCCTGAGTAAACATCTGTCTTTCGGAGAATCGTGCCAATGCGTGCACATTAATATTGTGTAATTTATTTCCCTCTGGGGCCAGTACACCTCATGTGTGAGGGAGGTCAACATATGGTGCTGAGCTGTGTGTGTATCTGCGTATGATAGGCAAAGAACGCAAGCTGTTTAAACAGAGTCGGTATTACGTTGTGAGAAAGCAGAGAGTGTATTTCGTTGTGTATCGGATGAGTGGCCAGGCGTGTGTCCGCCCCAGTGAAGTGACTGATGTAATTTACACTGTCACAACATAAAGCCGGTCGCAGGATGACCGGGGAGAGAGGGAGAGCAAGGCACAGTGATGACTGACCTGTCAGCACTGATCAGTTTTTGTGTCATGCAGGCAGTTCAGTAAGAGACGAGCACCTGTAGCGTTAGAAGAGGACGGTCATGTGAATCGACCGTGATTTGGCCAAGCAGGACATAGAACTGGATCAACATCAAAAAAACATTGTGACTATTAAATACCCTTAAAGGACCTGTATGCAAGAAATTTATTTCAATTAATCATACATTTTCCCTGATATGTCATATGTCATGATAAGTTGTAATTAAAAAATCTGAGCGTATTGTATCGTGAGATCAGTATTGTGTATCAAACCAAATATCTACCCCTAAATATCATCATATTGTTTTTAGGACCAACAAGAATGTGAAAATGTCCTGCTTGGAATAATCACAGTACGCATCATGGTTAGTAGAAGGATAAGAGGACCTGAGGGAGAGCAGTGCAAGACAGCAGCATCTGGAGACTTGCATGGGGCCGGTTACTATGGAAGTGAGTCTCTTAGGACGTCAGGGAAATACTACTCAGCAGGTTGCATCTTAGTCCAATTAGACGCCATACTTAATTTGATTCAAGTTTCTTTAAAACATCAGATGGAGTCTGAAAATGACATGAATGATTAAGTGAAATCATATTTATATATTAATTGCAATTTATTTCCCAAAATGATATAAAAACAAACTTAAAATGTAAAAAAAATGATTTAGATTTGAGTACATGACCACACGTAATATTGAATGCTCAAAGTTCCCACATAATGTATAATCTGTATGTGTTATTCACACCACACAGCAACCTAATGACTGATGAAGATCATCTGGACCTCATCACAAGTGATTTTGAAATGAACAGATCACTCTAAATCCCAGTTTAACAATCACGTGCTGCAAGTAATTACTGACGGGTGACAGCTATGGATTATAAGATATAGCCTATAATGAACTGTCTGAAAATACACTGCCAGTATATATATGATAAATGAAACCAAAATGGGGGGGAATAGATTTTTGAGACGAGATGAGAAAGAAATTCAGAAGATTTTCCAGATTCATGCCCTTTTTACAGATTATTCAGTATATCCATGCAGAAAGCCGCTGATGGATGAGGGGTTTGTGTACACATAGGACCAGGTTTAACCTTCTTCTCCATCCTTCCTTTGATCCCCAAGTAATCACAGCCCTTCCTCCATCATATTCTAGGAGCGCTTTACTTAATGAAAAAATGCTGTGATCTGTAAATGAAAAGGCTTTGGCGGGTCTCTAACCATTAATCCACGTAGGTTAATATCACACATGCCCAAGAATCAATATGGTTCTTTCCACAGAGAAAGATTGGACAAAAAGTTTTTATTCAGGATTTTTTTTTTTTTTTACTGAATTATCAATGTTGAAAAATATACAGGTTCCCAACCTTCTTTGTCTTACTAACCCTACCTGCCATTAGCAAGGCCACCTTTTTATGTTCCATCATCCACACAAACTAACAGTTTTTTTTAACTTAAAAAGTGACTGAAAGTGTTAAGCAATTAATTACAAAAAAAGTCACGAGATTAATTGTGGTTAAATATAATTTTTATTGGTTTTTGTTATTTTTTATTCATTGTATTATTTTTTAAATAATAATAATACAGTATTAGCAGTAGTAGAAGTATTAATACTAATAATTCTAAAAAATAATTTGTGACTTGGATAAAACTTTTATGGTCCTTATAATTTTAAAATATTTAATTAAATATCAACATACACACACACACATGTATATATATATATATATATATATATATAGAGAGAGAGAGAGAGAGAGAGAGAGAGAGAGAGAGTATATATAGAATTAATAACAATCATGATTAAAATTATTATTATTAATTTGTATACATGTATTTATTAATTATATATCCAAGTTGTTCACCTAAGTATTGTATTAGGGTCCTAATTTCTTTTTTAATACCCCCTGGTGTACGTACACCGCTGGTTGGGAATGGGAATCACTGTCCCAAAGCCCTGTATGATTGCAAAGCATGAGCCGTGAGTCAGGCATGCCGCAGTATCATTTTTATTCAGTCTTAGAGAATCTCTGTAATGAGACATCCTTCATTCTCTCCAGTAATACCTAAGGAAGTGGGCTGGAGAATATTTCAAGGATAAGCTATCTTCCCCTTTGATGTAATGTATAGAAGATAAATGTGCAAGTGGGCATAAAAGCAGATTTTTGATATACAAGTTAATAATGCAAAGACATAAAGATCAATTGATTTCTGTCTGTGCAGCAAAAGAGATTTATTTCACCATTTCAGTATGATTAGGGAGGAAAAGTTATCGTAAAATCAAGTCATTTGTGCTTTTTCATTTTTCATTTACATTCACATTACATTTTATTTGAAAAGGGGGATTTTTGAGGGCCAATCATTGTAAAACTCTCTGATTCACCCTCTATTTTTTATCTGATCTGCTATTGCTATGATTCAGACTGTACATGAACGGTTTGACCTAAAAATATCAAAATTGAAAATACTGTGGAAACAAAGACACCTACATCTTGAATGCCCTTGAGGTAAGCTAAAACATATCAAAAATTAATTTCAAAGTGAACTATCCCTTTAACCCAAAGGATTTGACATCATTGGGTCCTCCACAGCTTCCAGACGGCTTTAGAGAATCTTTTTGGCGATCAATAAGGTTATTATATTGTAGGTTAGGATTGATTTTAATTGCATACAGAGAAAAGTTATTTGAAAATTTACAGAATTAAAAAATAAAAAATATGATCATATACAATTTCCTGTGTCGTCAATTTTTAGGTTACAGGACACGTCCCAATCCAGTTAAAATGCAGAGCCAGTTCTCAAAATAAAACTACCCATGCACAGAGAATCGTCAGCATGCCATGGCATGTACTAAAATGATTTTACCTGGGAAAGGGAATTAATGACCTCAAAAAAGCAAATGGCTATAAATGCTGTTTTTTTTAATAAGATTACACTGAGATTATGTTGACAAATCAATGCAATGGTTTGCTATGTTTGAATGTGGTAAACTGGATCAATGGTTTTAATCATTTCTAATTTCAGAGTACTGATTCAACAGGGTAATTGCAAAAGTGAGGTATAATATTCAGAGCAGTGATGAATGTGTTCAGCAAGGAAGGACAGAGCGAAGTGAGGGAGAGACAGTGGGGATGGGGAAGCTTATTGATTTGCGAATATGTCCTCCATCTGTCACCATAATGAATGTTAATATTACACTACACAAAATACAGCAGCTCAACAGATCACATGAACCAGTAGTTTAAGACTCAAGGCTGGTTTTAACTTAGCTTCACTGCAACTAAACTTTTGCAGAGCTCATTTTAAATCTGTAAATAGTCCATCTACGTAACTTCACGTCTTTTGTAATTAACAGCTGTCTAAACAAACAAGACAAAATTGATTTAGTCGGTTTATGTAAATACAGAGATTTAATTTATCTTGGCTAATTGAGCACATCTGGTCTTTTTGATCTTACAAATTTGCAAATATTGGAATCAAACATGATCGAAAAAAGCCTCTACATACCTGACTGAACAATCAAAATAAACTATCATGTTCCTAGTCTTCACATAATTTATCTGTGTACGTTACCACAACCGTAAAAAAAAGTTTTTCATTTTTTTAATGCTATGGACATGCCAAAATTATCAATTCAGTCTAATCAAATGATCAAATTAGCTATGTATATTCATGTATAAAAACAAAATTTATTCTGCGAAAAAAATATATATATTATAAATATTTATGAAATATAATTCAGAAGAATATTTAGTTTCTACTCACAATGTATTTATACCCATCATCACTACTTTAAGATGTATAAACCTTAAAAGAAGATTAAAATAATTGTATTAAACTCATGATCATTACAAAGCAGAATGAAACAATCTCTTTTTTTCCATTTCAATTTATTTATTTATTTTTTGACCTTGGCCGCGTGGTTATAAGAATAAAACTTCTATAAAGTGACTTCTTAAAGTTATTTAGAGAATACGTTTATAATGATCCACCACCTTTCTTTCACATGAATATTAAAGTCTGACTAATTGGCAAGTACAACAGTTGCATACGAGTTTGCTTAATAGAAGCAATAATTCTTAAAAAGTGAAGAAAACACAGCCATTTTGGCCCGGGTTTGAATTCTAAGTACAAGTGAATGTCAAAAGTAAGATCTTAAATGACAGGGTAGCATCTGGTGAGAGAGCGCCTTTCATTAGAAGAAGATCCTCTGGCTCTACTGAGGAGAACAGCTCTAGATTACATCCACAGGTTTCCTTGTGCTTCTCAAGACCTTTTTTAAATCCCACTATCGTACAGGTCAGGGATCAGCAATATCCTGGGACTGGGGTAATGGGGGAAGTGGTCCAATTCAGGGAAAAGCAATCAAGCCTAGATAAAAGGAAATGGGGCGTCGATGAAGGAGCAGGTGCATGGGGTGTTTTTTTTACTCAAAGCTGTTGTTAAAGAAATCTAACCCCATCACCTCAGCTGTGATTGCCTGCAAAGATGCGACTGTACACATCAAGCTGCAATTTTGGTGTTTTGATGTGGGAAGATGATAAGGCCGGTTTCCATCAGGCAAAGGTTTGATGTTCGGTTTTACAGTAGAAAATGCAGCACTTACATTTAAGTGCTGAATGGAAAATGCTTTCAAGCAAATGAAAATGACTTTGCAAAGCAAATGAAGCCACATTCACAGTGCTACATATAATTTCTGTAATTGCTGGGCTTTGATTTATTTTGATGACACCTGACCAGTTAAAATTGCGAGTTTTTTTTTTTTTTTTTCTTTCTTCTTCATCTTCAGAGAGTTTTGGGCTTTCTGAACTTTATCCAATAAATAAAATTATAATTGTTGGCTAATTTTAATGATTGATTCAAAATGAGATTTTGAGGTCCACTCTATTACCAAGTGATTTTAATTATTTAATTTTGTGTTAAAACTGATATATATAGACATAGACATGTCCCAAATTGGTTTGCAAACCTCATATGAAGTGAATGAAACATTTAAAATTTAGTAAGAAGACCTGAAGTTGACTTCAGATATTTTCTGAAGGTTAAGCACTTCCTTCCATTGACTATTTGTTGAAAAAGAGTTCCAGGTGCTATTTTATAGCCTGGCCTTTTTAGCCTAGCCTGTTTGTGGAAAAGTGCCATTTGATGTGGAATTCATATTATAATACACAGTCCTATTAATAATATTAAAAGCAAATTAATTCAGTCGATTAATTCAGTAATCAGTTTATGACTTCCTCCTCAGTGCTCCAGATTTGTTCGGTGTTAAGCTCCACAAAGCACAGTCTATGATGAATGTTTGCAATAAGAATTTATGTATGTGTGAGTCAGGTTTGTCTAATCTCACAGTGTGTAGAAGATACACATGGAACAGGAAGGGCAAGATGTTTTGTGTAGGCTTCAGGTCCCTATGGGCTCAGCACATGATTCCTTGCGCTGCTCTCACCTGCTGAGAACAGCAAACCTCGCACACACTCCACAAACAACTGTGCCTCCCTTTCTCTCTTTCTTATTCTCTGTCTTGCATCTTCTCTTGTGGGAAATGGGACCTTGCAGTCAGCAGAATATTCATCAGATAAATCCGCGAAAACACAACGTGCTAAATATAAATGCATGCACATTGTGAGATACAGAAATAAACATTCACAAATGCAAACGCCCCATTGTCCTTTTCAATTTGTAACTTACTAAAACTAATCAAAGTTTTCAACATTTCCCAACAGCAGATTTAACTTGATTCTTTTTGCCATTATAAAAAAAAAAAAGAAGATTGCTGCTTGCGAATGAAAAAATTGCCAATAATGTTCTAGGTGGTTGCTAGGGTGTCCTAGCTTGTCGCTAGGCGCTTGTTTTTAAGGAACTCTAAACAATTCTAATTCCAAACTCTAAAACCACTGGCTTGTCTTGCAGAAGTAAAGCAGTCACGACGGCCTTGGTTGCTAAGTCACTGTTGAAGTGTTTTTTTTTTTCTCTTGTGTGTGTGTAGGTCCCACCGGCAGGGCCGTGCGTCACAGGCCGTGATGTGGGTAGAGTGTAGGGTGCTGGAGGCCGTCTGTGGAGGCAGAAGGAGGTCCCTACTCTCGATGGTCATGAGAATCCCCGGCTCCTTCTGGTTTCTGCTGCTGTTAGGCGCTGGAGGTCTTCTTCTGCTACATCTACAGGACCTCACAGAGACACTCCAGCAACAAAACCAAGGTCTGTGACAAAACATGTGTCTCAGTTTTATTTTTCAAAGAAAGTGTTTGTCTATGAATTCTTTACAGATTTTAAAAACAAGAACAACTTTTATTGTTAGTAATGTTTTAGATGCGTGGTGTTTGCAGGACGCGAAGACGAAGATAAAAGTGAACAGAGCTAATTGACTGACTGATAACAACACCAAACAGGCATAAATATATACTAAGTGAAAACAAAGATGATTGGATTAACACAGGTGATATGAGGTAACTGATGAATAACCATTGAAACAAACAAGAATGCAATGAGAAACCTTGGAGACAAGAAACAAGTGGCGTGGCGGGAAACTATGAACAAAGGAGACGAGACTGAATGAAAAAGTCCATAAGGGTGAAACTAAGAATAATTGCGACAAACACTTACTACTAGACTGACTTATCCATATCCACTTTTTAGAAAAATCTACTATGATAGGCTTTTGAGGAACATTTATTTGTTCATCATTTTTTTTATTTCCTTGCATTATATATTTCGCCACGACAATGAAAACTACAGAGCTTTGATCATAAAGCTAAGCATTTAAATACACTGGTCTACAGCCAAAACGCTTCTTTAATAAATGTAGTCAAACTTTACTAATTCTGGTTCACTGAGAACAAAAATTATGCTTAAAATTGCTGATATCTGCTATCGAGTCAGTATTATGACCCATGATTTGGGAAAGGTGGAGAATAAAAGAGTTATAAAGGGAGGGGATCTGAATTCAAACCAGAAATTACTAAAATGCATCTTTGACTGGATGTATGAATAAATCTATAACTGAGCTTGGAAAGTACTTGCTTTTAAGGCAAAACTATGAATAATGCAATGCAATCTGAAGCTGGTATTGCGTCATACAGTACAGGATATGAATTGTATCATGTTGTTCCTAGAAGTCATGGATGATCCAACCGTAACAAAGCTTACATCACTCTGCTGAACAAATTGCCCTCTATCAGCTCTGGAAATCATACAGCAGGGGTGCAAAACTCAATTCCTGGAGGGCCACCACCCTGCAGAGTTTACTTCCAGCCCTGCTCAAATACACATTGACTGTACCTGTAGTTTTTAAATTAGCCTGAAGGACATGATGAGCTGGATCAGGTGTGTTTAATTAGGGTTAAAGCTGTTGCCCTCCAGGAATAGAGTTTTGCACCCGTCATACAGCGTTGTGCTCTCTCTTATTAGTCAGTGTTAAAGTCATTTTGCAAAAGGACAGATTTGTGTTTGCCAAAGAGAGCAGAGATGCCTCGTAGTTGTGTAAACTGCAGATAACTTCAAATGGAGTAAATTGAGCCCATGAATACAAGAGACAAGCGCAGAGTAGACACTGATTAGGATGTACAAAATAGTTTTTTGCCTTTTGTTTCATAATAAATTTGATTTATATAGCCATTTTGCTTATTTTTTAAGTGTTACATAAACAGGAAAGGTGACCGGTACTATCTACACAATATACATAGACCTAAATATCTTGGAAACAGTAGCCAATCAGTTGTTTTAATTGATGCATCTTTTAATTCAGCACATCAAAATGCATAATAAATAACACATTTAATGTTTGATTAACAAAGTTTGGGAGAAGCATGTTCTGATAATTAACCTAATTAACATGCGAGGAGCAGAACACACAGAATCATAACACACAGCCAACATTTGTATCTACAACAACAGACAAAGGAACAGACAGAGGAGTTTCATCAACATTTCGTTTATTTATAAAACTAAAATCCGTTCATTTAGACGACAATGGCGTTTTGGTGGCCAGAAACGGGTTTTAAAGTGTAAGTTTTCGAAAACACCCTTTATCATTTCTGTGTAAACTACAAAAACGCGAATCTGTTTAGATTTTTTTTTCTAAGCCTTTGTGTTCAAAGGTTTAGAAGAGACCATTATTCTAATATTGGGATTACAGTGATTGTTTCTGGTGAAAGACCGACTAATTAAATCCAATAGCGCTATTCGATTAGAGGTAAATGTCTCACGAGTGTTCCATCTTTTCTCAAGGCAATGGGATTTTTAATTAAATTACATTTTATCTTATGTATTAAGTCGTTATTTTAAAGGTTTTTCAGTGATATCTACGCATCATTAAACCTACGTGAATGTTTGACTATTCCTTTTAACTCTAATGAAAATAAAGTCAAAGTGTTAGAATAATCAAATATAACAATTTATTATGTCAGGTAAATGTATTGTTACAATTTCATAATCAATTGAAAGATAATTAATACAAACCATCAAATGTTCTAGAACAAAAGGGAAAATCCTTTACCCGACATTATCAAATACATGAATGCTGAGTCTCGGCGACTTAGCATTCACAGGCGGATCTGATACAGAAAAGGACGTGATCTTGTTGCATTTCATTATATAGCAAGACCTCATTTCATATGTAAACATGGGTTTACAATGGAAATTTACTGTGTTCACCCCCCAGACTTACTGGGGGTAGATGTTGACCATTTGCGAACAGTGGGGGGATTTGCTTTTTTGGGAGTTGGACCATGCCTAGAGCCCACATTCCTTTGTGTGCCAGTTATGCCTAAACTCTTAAAAATCGTATTACCTTTTGTTTTACTTATTTGGAAATAAGACACTTGTATCATTCGCAGTGAGACATTTAAAAAAATACTGAACACATGTATAAAACTGTATGATAGTTGTTCAAATTAAAACCATATATATTCTTATGGGTGATCTCTTCATGAGTGGGGGATGTGGGGAAGAAGTGTGTGTGTGTGTGAGATGTTCAAATGTTAATTTGCAGCACAGTCCTTCATCTCATTGACCAGTGGTCAGGACTCAGGTCTATCCCTTCAACCAGTTTGTCCAGTCTTACACTGGCTTTGTGAATATGAAATTTACTCCGAAAGTAATGATACACTATTATCAAGATTAACATCCTTAGAAGTTAAATCGGACAAAAAAATATTATAAATTATGTCATTTGTGTCTAGGGATGTGCGTTCGGCTCTAGTGCACTGTACTAAAAGAATGTGTATAGATAGATAGATGGATAGATAGATAGATAGATAGATAGATAGATAGATAGATAGATAGATAGATAGATAGATAGATAGATAGATGGATGGATGGATGGATGGATGGATGGATGGATGGATGGATGGATGGATAGGTAGGTAGGTAGGTAGGTAGATAGATAGATAGATCTACATCAGAACAAACCTGCATACATTTTTTTTACAGTACCAGTAAATATTTATTGAATTTTGCAGATCCTGTAAAACAACCAGAGGACTCTTCTGGCAAGGTGATGTCCCAGCATACAGTACAGTTGCCCTCTCCTAGAGCTAACGCTGTGTTTGATTACTGCCATTTTTTGGTTTATTTGAAGTGCTAGCATGCGGTGAAGTGGGCTTTAAAACTCACTGTGTCTTCCCTGCAGAGCCATCAAAGCAGCTAATATTGTCTGTTTCCATCTCGCGACACGGGAAATTGTTAGCTGAACACATAAGCTCATGAGGACGATATTGTACTGATTGTGAGATACGCAGGGGAGATATTGCTTTGTTATCTTTTAGAAATGTGGGTCAATGAAAAAACTCTACAGAAAGTCTTAAAGGAAATTTGCCTGTCGCCCTCACTGCTGTTTGTTGATGCAGTATTTAACATGTCATGTTAAATCAATTTGTTTTACTGAGAAATGTTTTTACACACATTTATGGCTAGCCATGCATTTTTGTTTACTGTGGTAACTCCCTCAGAGACATTGTCGAGTTCAGTTTTAATAGAAATCATTTTAATACAAATAATACACACTTTTACAGTAACCTTTTCATGCAAGTTGTCATTCCTGTCAGATCACAGAGACATAATTTAGTGGCTTCCTCAGTAATTGAACATTTACATGAGCCTAGAGCTTAAATGCTTGACAAGACACAAACAATAGATATGTGCTTCTCTAAATGCATTACATTTGAGACCGATGTTTTAAAAAAAAAAAAAAGTAGGGCTCTTTGGCGCATTAGAATCTAATTAGGGAATGACTAACCTGAGATGATTGAATCTTGCGTTACTATTGACTGAGGGATTGTGTAAGCAGTCATTGGTGGGGGAAGCTAAATAACAGTTCAATAGTGCCCTGAAAAGGGAGTCTATTCAGTTTCATCTCTCCTGTGCTGATTGATCTGTCTCTCCATACCCTCTGATCCAACCCGCCCAGTCAATGACAGATGTCTCTGTGGACCCTGAATCATTGGCAGGGAAGCTGCGGTTCAAACTAAGTTTTGGCTCAGAGGTATTTCAAACTGTTGAGGGCTTGTGGGGTATTTCAGTTTTAGAAAATAAGAAAATAGTTTTGTTTTTAAATATTGCTACTAAACTTTGCTGCATTCATTAAATATTTAAGGGTTTAGTTAAATTTCCTAAATTAAATTATTCACCAAAGCCAAATAAATATTTAAATATTAAGTTATATTAGTAAACATTTTAAATTTAGTTCAAAAGTATTTATGTACATCTTTCCCACCCCAGAAAACCATTCAAAAGTGTCTTTTTATTTCTTACAGTTAAAATACATTTTGTAATTATTGTATTTCTCAAATAGTCAGTAGACTTCCTGGACTACAGTTTGAAAATTCCTAGTTCATGCAATCTGTCTTCAGTTTAAAGGGTCAGTTCTCACCAAAAAATGACATTTCTATTATGAACTACTCCCCTTCATGTCGTCCCAAACCTGTAATACCTTCATTCATCTTCAGATCAAGATATTTTTGATGAAATCTGAGAGCTTTCTGACCCCTCATAGACCGCAAAGTTATTACCTCTTTCAAGGGCCAGAAAGCTAGAAAAGACATCGCTGAAATAGTCCAGACTACTACAGTGGTGTAGTCATGTCTTTAATGTTATGAAGTGAGAAGAATACGTTTCGTGGCAAAAAAAACAACAAAAATAACGACTTCAACGCTGTCTCAGTATTGGCCGGCTCCTTGGTGCTCACGTAAACAGCATCAGAGACTGACACAAAAGGGAAGAAATTGTTAAATAAAGTCTTTTATTTATTTATTTATTTATTTATTTTTTGCACAGAGTTTTGGGTGAACTAACCCTTTAA
Source organism: Pimephales promelas (assembly GCF_016745375.1). The sequence goes on along the minus strand of NW_024121865.1, from coordinate 2,036,857 downwards.
TTTAACTTTAGTCAAAACTAGACTTTTGACCCCATTAGTTCTTTCTGGACCTTTAGATGCCATTTAGATGAGCATATTTCATCATTGACGACCATTCAAAAGAGGACTGAGAGGGCTGTAGTCTGTGACTATAATAACTGACTCTCCAGTCCTGTATACTAATATTTCAGAAGTTACAGTCAATGGTTATCTATCATTTTTGCTTTAATACATCAGCAATGATACGTTCCACAGTACTTTCTGCAATGAGTCTTGGTGATAAACTTGTGGGGATTTTTGTATGAATGTGGGCCAACAGGAATCAAAAGAAATATGACGAGCCCTAGAGAGGCTATGTTCATTAAGACTGATTCCTTGTGCATGAAAGAGAATGAATCGCATAAGAATTCAGCCTTAACTATCCAATTGCAGCTGTGGATGTTTCCACAATTGTCTAATTTGATGTTTTCCTAAAAATGTGCAATTATTGCAATAACTTTGCTGATATGTTTAACAAGGCGAAGAGAAATTAAAATACAGAACTGTTTTCTTACATTGACAGGAACATGGTGGAAGTAAACTGAGATTTCCCAAACCCAGACATTTAATGCTGTGTTTAAAAAAAGTAAAGTCTAGACCTTTTAGCCCTTTTTACAATTATCTCAGTGTTGGACATTCCATTAGGATGTAATTAGTACAGTGATACTGATGGAAAGAGCCTAAGTAAGAGTTCTCAGCTGCCAAAAAAAGGATGTGATCAGTCACAGGTCAGTCAATTGTATTGCTTTCAGACGGTCTATTGCAGTCAATGGGATTATAAAGAACTACATCATAGCACATGCATTTCCTACCGTCCCCCTGTCTAATTTGATTGCCATTGAGCTCACTTTGCACACCACTTAAACAAGATCAATAGTCGTTTACAGCCCTGCTAGATTTACAAGACAATTTGGAGCAATTATTCAAGTCAATTTTAACCCCACCTCTGCAGAACATTAACAAACTCGACACTTTCCATTTAGGATATCATTATTGTCAATAATTTGATGAGTGCTTAACCCCTCTGACCCATCAGCGACTGCCTGAAGTGAATCATAAGCGAATATTTTTAAAAACAATCCACAGCAGTCTAGCAGTAGAAGTGTGTTGTACTGTGGATTGCATATAGATAAGAATACCATTTTGTTGTATAAGTTTGAGTTTTTTTTGTTTTTTGTTTTTTAAGAAATAATTACATTTTACCATATGTCAGTTTAAAATCTCTTGATGTTCCTGTGTTTATATGCTAAATATAAAAAAAGAATATAAAGTAATTACTTTTATTAAACAAGGGTGCATTAGAGGGATAAAAAGAGAGAGTAAGCGTTAATGCCATAATGTACGTTTCAAATAAATGCTGTTCTTTGGAACTTCCTATTCATCAAATAATCCTGAAAAAAATTATCATGATTTCCTCAAATATACTAAGCAGCACAACATTTTTCAACATTGATAATAATAAGAATTGTGCCAAAGTTTATATAAATATACTGTACATGTAAGTATGTATATAACAAGTAAGTAACTAGCAATAACAAGCATTATTGCTTGTTAACTTGTTCTTGTATATATGCATTGTTTGATTGCCTTATGTAGTTCCAAACCTTTATCTTAAATTTTACCTTTATCTTTGTTTGCTCTTTGAAACACAAAAGGAGACGTAATCTGTATTCAAGTCCTCCAACTTATACATTTGGAAAAAATTACGACAGAATGTGGATTTAAGTTATTGACACTTGCTAAATTCACATAGTTTCTGATTCTTTAATTGATATGTCTCAGAAGGTCTGGATTGAGGAGTTTTTTACTGAAAAATTATATTATGGTGACATTCCTTTCATAACATTCATTCCATCCATTCATAACATGGCAATATCTAAGCCAAAGTATAACGTCATACAGGAGGGTTAGCAAATTTTTGGGTGAACTTTTCCTTTCAGCCAAGACGAAACTGTCAGACATATCATGTGACATGAGAGCATTTTCCTATTTTCTACTTCAGATGTGTGAGGCTGTAGATTACATTTTTTTCCCAGAGGTTCAAAACTCAGAGAGGTGAGAGGTGTGTGAAAATCTCCAGCATTCGGGATCAACACGCAAACATGTCTCTGCATGGGAAGTCTTGCCGGAGTGTCTTAGTTTAATTAAAGTTCACGCAGAGTGGACCACTCCGCAGTGTAGATTTAGAGGAGCCCGCAGCCTGAGAATATGAATACATACTTGCTTTAGGCTCCTATGGTGCTCTGAACTGTCTGTCAGGTCTCCCCATGGCTCACATTCTCAAAACATTAGATTATGTCTAGATAAACCTGATTAAGAGATTCGAAATCCAATTATATGTGTGCATTTATAAAATAATCATGGGAAAAATTGATACCAGTCCAAAATAAACACTTGCCAAGCTCCCAAATGTGAGTAAAAAATAAATAAATAAATAAAAAAATTAGATAACTTTTTCTCGAATCGTAAGACTTTCTCATTAGTGGGAAATTCTGTGATTTAGGCAATAACCTGTGCTGTTCTTCACTAATATGTAAGAAAGATGTGTCATTTTTTTTTTAAATAAATAAATATTTCTTTAGAATTTTTTTATATTTCTTTATTTTTAAATTGCTATGTCTAAGTGTCATAATATATAATTTATATTTAAAAAATAATTAAATACTAGAGCTACAAATCCTGTTGTCAAAAGGACAAAATATATTACATATAATTTTTTAATATTACATTAGATTTTCATATTGAACCCATATGAAATGGTTCATATACTATTTGAAATTATGTGATATTACAGTTATAAATCTAATATACAGTATATCGCTTAACAGGTCATTTTAAATTCCCTCACAGTTGCCACAGATGTGGACAATTGTAAGTTTTTGACTCTCATAAGGTGGGGGTTTTAAGGGACAGATAGTCCAAAGCCAAACTACCTTGTCTCCAAACAAAATAATTTTGTTTCATTTCACAAACTGCAGACAAACAATACTTTCAGTGGCTCAGAAGGTGAAGCACCATTTTACAAGTAGATCTGAAATGTGTTGGGCTGTTTTTATTTATTTTCAACAAAATACCTGCAATCTCAAGACGTCATAAAAACAACTCAATTCATCTCTCCTACATTCGCATGTCATTCTAACCTCGAGTAAAGACAATGAGGAAAAAAAGAGAAAAAAGAAAGACTGTTAATGGTTGTGTGAAGCGTTCTATCAAACCCACTCAAAGCAGTGGGCATGGAGGTCGTCACTCGTCACATTTGAAAGATGTTTTCAGTGCATAATATACGCAGCTTATTAACATTCAATCATACTGCTCGTTACGTTTGTTTAGGCATATGACACAAAGGTCAATTAGTATCACATTTATTGTGAAATTATGGTTCTTGCCGGTTGGTAATTTGTAAAAGTGTACATACTGTGCATGTTGGCCATTTTTACGTGACGCCTATATATAACAATGTAAGCGGGGGGGTGATGTTCTATTCATATAGCACTGAATTAATGGAGGTGAATTACCAGGAGGCTTTGATTAAGGCCATATGCTTTTACCCAGCCCCATTCTTCATGCATAAATTGCAGTGTTAAATCAAATGGGTTCAATACACTACTTCATGCGGCAAAAAATGCAATTTCAATGTGTTTATTAATAGAAATCCTGATATTCGACCCCCTCCAATGGCCCTGTGAGAGTGCCGTGCTGTGTAGGTGCAGCGGTTTGTGGTTGGTATTTATAGATGAAAGACGACAGAGAGACTCTCGCGCGGGTATGACTTGTGGTATCTGAACTCAAGGCTATTGCATTCCTTTGAGAGGGGGCAAAACTTTCTCTGCCATTATTTGATCTCTGTTCAAACACACAGTTGCTGCTGTGCAGTCGCACCCTGTGCAGGGCTCTCTGAAAGCAGAGTCTTGACACAATTAGGCCACTGGCTGCTGTCCATACAGCAGGTGTTTCCTTAATTAAGATGAGAAATGAGGGAGTACACACCATACGCATGTCATTATCCGGCTTTATGACAGTGGAGTAATAATGTTGGAAATTCAGCTTGCCATCACAGGAATACATTAAAAAATAAATAAATTGTAATAATATTTCATAATATTACTTTTACTATATTTTTAATCAAATAAAAGTAGCCCTTGTGGGAGACTTCTGCACATCCCCACACATTCCTATAAATAAATCAATAAACAAGAAGTTGTTAATTTATGTCTTATATTTTAGGCTCAATATTGCAAATTAAAGGGGTTAGTTCACCCAAAAATGAAAATTCTGTCAGTATTTACTCACCGTCATGTTGTTCAACCCCGTAAGACCTTCGTTCATCTTCGGAACACAAATTAAGATATTTTTGATGAAATCTGAGAGCTGGATCACTCCTGCATACTAGTCCATAGGCTTCTTGAGGGATTGAAACTTGCCGGCCACGAAAAGTTATTAAAGATATCGTTAAAATACTCCAAGTGAAAACAGTGGCTCAATCTTAAGTTTATCAAATGATGAACACTTTTCAACTATTCATTTCCTTCTCTCTGGGCCTCAAGTCAGGTTACTAGATTAACAGCGTATGACCTCCTGTTGTTGTACGTCACACGCATCACACACATGACCAGCGTCGGCCAATAGTGAGCTCACTAGAGAAGGAAGTGAATAGTTGAAATAAAGTCATTATTTTTTTCTTTTTTTTGCGCACAAAAAGTGTTTTCGTCGCTTGATAAAGTAAAGATTGTGCCACTGAAGTCACTTGGAGTATTTTAACGATGTCTTTAATAACTTTTCGAGGCCAGCAAGTTTCAATCCCTCAAGAAGCCTATGGACTAGTATGGAGGAGTGATCCAGCTTTCAGATTTCATCAAAAATATCTTAATTTGTGTTCCGAAGATGAATGAAGGTCTTACGGGGTTGACATGAGGGTGAGTAAATACTGACATAATTTAAATTTTTGGGTGAACTAACCCTTTAATTTGTCTGTTTTTGCTTAGTCAACTAAAATAATTCCAAACAAAACCACTGTCGTTCCACATCGCAACACATTAGTGATGTGTCCTTATTGAACATAGCAGTATTTTTTTTAAGTTATTGGGAAAACTATTCAATGACTCACTCACAAAACGTGTATCAAATATTCAAATAAACAAATCGTTCAATAATATCACTCATAAAGACAGTCATTTGTTTTGTTCCTGGATGAATCAACATTTTTGAATGAATCAATTGAGCTAATATTTAATTTACTCACTCATAAGTCACTTGTTTCTTTTCTAAATGAATAACCATTTTTGAACGAGATGTAAGCAACTGCAGAAAGAATTAGTGGAAAATCCCCACCATTAGTCCAGAGACTAGTGTGAAATGAAAAAGTGTTAAATTAATTACTACCATTAAAATGACTGTTTTTGTGATTTTAATCAAATAAGAATATAAATGCTTGTGGGTATTTATCACATTAAAGACATGCTTTTGACAGAAATGACTATCTGGCAGTGTAATTTTGAGCTGAGAGCTTCTGCATTATGATTTTGCCTAAATTAACTCGCGGCGATCCTCCCAGGCCTGAAATCTGCTGATGCTGTAAAAGTGCACCTCGGGCATGTTGGATGAAGCATTTATTCATAGTAGGAGAAGCTTCAGGCTTCTATATTAGAGACTAGCTGCAATGCATGTAAATATCAATGTCAGGGAATGAACAAAACACCTGTGTTGACAGTATCTCCTCTTGCTATAACTTTCCCACAAGCTTCACCGGACAAAATAACACTCTCTCCGAGGCTTTGATTAAATCAAACCTCCAGGCATGAAGCAATAGGGTTGTCTAGCATAAGCTGATTATGTGTTCATCTAAAATGCACCATCAAAACAACAGGTTATTTCAAGTCATGCCAAAATGAACACAAAGACATTATTCGGAATGAATGAGCTACATATTTTAAAGGAATCATTCATCACAAAAATGTAAATGTATTCACTCTCATGTCGTTCCAAACTGTTATGACTTTCTTTCTTCAGTAGAACACACAAGGATGTATTTGCCAGTCCTTTTTTCCCCTATTCAATTACAATGAACATGGACCAAAGCTTTCAAGCTTCAAACAGAACGCACCGTGAAAGTTTCATGAAATGACTCTGTCCGTACAGGAGATTTGTGTGAGAAACACACTGAAATGTAACTTTTTCTCACACGGAGCTATCATTTTTATTTCTGAGTAAAGAAATCCTTTAGTAAAAGTTCACTCGTACGCTTGAGCGGGTTAACAGGGTCAGCGAGATGATAATGGACAGGAGGAAGCCAGCTCAGGTGTAAGTCTTTTATCTTGAGGATTGTGCATCATCAGAACTGAAAGCATCGCTCAACACGTACAGTAGTTCAGGCAGAGTTCAGGGGCACGGGCGTTTTTCTCCCAGTGATTGCCTCGGTGTGAACTGAAATTGGCTCTTTGATCTTTGAATTCAGCAGAAGGCAGCACAAGTAGGATCAAACATGTATTTATTTTGTTGAACATATGTTTCAAGGTTTTTATACTTTTATGGACATTTTTATGAACATGCTGTCATATACACGAACAGATTTGTGGCACTGTTGTGCAAATTTGAGGTATTTCAGTGCAAAAACCTGCGCCTTATTGACTAAATACTTACAACTCAGTTCGACCAGATGCTATTTGTGCTTAAAACAGTTTTAAATGAAGTCATTGTCAGGAGGCTATATGTTTACATTAATCCGGATACTTTTGAAAACCTGTCCACACTAGCAAAGGAGTAGTTTTTTAAAAGAACTTTTGCAGATAATTTACTTACCCCCATGTCATCCAAGATGTCCATGTCTTTCTTTCTTCAGTCGAAAAGAAATGAAGGTTTTTGATGAATACATTCCAGGATTTTCTCCATATAATGGACTTCAATGGGAACCAAACGGTTCAAGGTCCAAATGAGAGTTTCAGTGCAGCTTCAAAGGGCTTTAAACGACACCAGACGATGACCCTTCGAGTCATGACTCGCAAAAAGATTTGTTCATTTTGATGAACGAGTTCGAACAGGAGAGTCATGAACCCTCATCACAGAACAGAGCAAGGCGAGCATTTGTCCTTATAAAACTTAAACTTTTTTATTTATTTTTTAAATGAGCGATCGTTTCACTAGACAAGACCCTTATTCATCATCTTGAATCATTTAAAGCCCTTTGAACAGTTTGCAGTTTGCACTGAAACTCTCATTTGGACCTTGAACCATTTGGTTCCCTATGAAGTCCATTATATGGAGAAAATCTTGGAATGTTTTCATCAAAAAACTTAATTTCTTTTCGACTGAAGAAAGAAAGACATGGACATCTTGGATGACATGGGGGTGAATAAACTATCAGCAAAAGTTTTTTTTAACATCTGAAAATGCTTAAATCCCCATACTGCGCATGCGAAAAACATAATAAACGTTCACAAGATGATGCCGAGAGAGCAGATGTAATAAAGTTCTCACTCTATTCTTCTGGCACAATCTTTTTTTATCAAAATATCCCACTACTAAGTGTTGTGTAAAAATCGCATCTAAAACGCAATTGTCATCATGTTTTACCGCAGGACATACATTTTACAAATTTATCCACTTGGGAGAGTTTTCAAAAAGCTGTCTTTAGTGACAAAAATGCTGTCTAAATGTGGAAGAAAGGCCAAAACGGTTTGAGTTTTCAAACAAAAACGTATAGTGTGGACAAGGTCTCATTCTTCTCAGCACAAACACATCCATATATTATTATTAGAACAAACTCCAAACTCTAATTATAAACACTAAGTCTATTCTTATCTTGTTCAAAAACATTCAAATGATATGTAAATGTGATAACACCAATAAATTGTTTTTTTTTAATAGTAAATAGGTATCTTATTGCTGAAAAGAAAGACAATTCTACTTTCTTTAGTGAATCTGTGCTAAAACAACACAGACAACAGGCAATAATGAGCAAAATTGGTAAATTTCGCCTGTAAGTGCTGTCAATGTATGATCTTTGGCTTTTTGTCACCGACAACTCTAAATGTGTGAAATCCTGTCATATTGTCCCCTACCGTTAATTAATTTGTTGCATGCAGACCCGCTTAAGACTCAGCAGCCAGAAATAAATGTCAGCTAAATGTCATATTTTAAATTACTGTGGATAAATGGATCCAGCAGAAGAGTGTTGCAGTCAATGATTTCACTAATTAAATTGAAGAAGGAAAAAAGACATAGATGCTCTCATTTGATGGCAAACACGTGACCATCACATACCCCCCCCCCCCCCCACATCATTATCATGTTTTCGGACTCCTTTGAGATCTTTCAAATAAGATGCTATGCTTTCAAATATTCAGGACAATTTGGTGTCATTTCTCACTGACTACTCTAGTTACTCTGATTAGTTGAAAGCAGCATCCCCTCGCTTCACTTGTCTTGTCTTCGCTAAATGTAGGGAAAGTATTCTGAGAAGAAAGCAAATGACTTTGTCATGTTTTTTTGAAGATGCCTCTGTCTTTTCCACTCTTAAAACTCTTAAAGTAGCTTTGAAAGGTCATCATTTATTTATTTTTTTAATGCTGATTCATTAGAGCTATAAAGCAATGGCTTGGAGAGAATTTTATTGTAGACTAGAATTTCAGTTCAGATGCTGTAGAAAGACTCTTAATGTGATACACATCAACCTTTTAATCTATAATTATGTCATTTTATAGATGATAATCATGTCATTTTATGTTAGATATGCATTGCAGTAATTAATTAAGCAGTCTCAAAAAGATGAGTCCCCTTGTCTCCGTAAAAAGTACAGAGTATGCTGTACTTTATGATCACGTTGTTCAGTAAAAAATATCGAATTATCCTCAAAACAAAAGCATATACTTGTAAACTTGTACTTTTGTGTAATATTGCCTGTCTAGGCTTGTTTTCAAAAATTGGGGTTAGTAAGTTTTTTAAAGATATTAATACTTTTATTCAGGAAGAATACATTAAATTGACCAAAAGTGACAGTAAAGACATAATTCTACAAAAGATTTTTATTTGAAATAAATGCTGTTCATTTGAACCCAGTATTCACAGAAGAATCCTGAGAAAGTATCATTGTTTTGACAAAAATATTAAGCAGCTCAACCGCTTTCCACTTTGATAATTTAGTTTCTTGAGCAGCAAATCAGCATATTAGAATTATTTCTGAAGGATCATGTGACACTGAAGTACTGATGCTGAAAATTCAGCTTTGCATCACAGGAATAAATGACTCTTTAAAATATAATATAATAGAAGGCAATTTGTTTCACAATATTACTTTTTTGTTTTTTGTTTAAATATTTTTGTTTTTTTATTGTAAATATTATATTTAATTTTATATTATAATTTATATATAATTTATATATAATTTATATATATATAATTTAAATAATATATGTATAATATTATATAAATATTATATAAATATTCTGTATTTTTGTTTAAATAAATTTAAAAATAAGGTTAAAGCTAAGGAAACCTTTATTAAACAGGCTGCTGTATTGCAGGTGTAGAGTTTCATACAGTGTATGTGTTATCACTTTGTATCTGTCTCTGCTCGTCCATCTGCATTGGTGCGTATATTCGTGTGTTTGTGTGTGTCTCTGCACGTCTGACTCTGTCCCCAATGTTCATCTCCCTTCGAGAAGTTTGTGCACTGAAGCTGTTTACAGATTCCTAGCAGACGGTGGTGTGATGTACAGCAATGAGGCGTCGCCTGGTAAAATTGATAAATGGATATGGGTGGGTGACCATAATGGCAACAGTAAGAAATTGGATACTTGGCATTTCCAGATTTAATTTACTGTAGGCCCAGTGTTAGAGTGGTATGCCACAACACACTTTCTCATGACAAGCACCTAATTATTTTCACCCATCCAAGTGTAGACCCTGTTTCAACCATGGCTCGGAAAACAGCTGCCCAACATTGAAGCTTGAGATTGCTGGGATAGATGAATATCACTGCTTTATTTAGACGAGAGAGGTGAACACGTAATTACACTTTTGATGTAACTGCCCATATGATGTACATGTTCCATCAGTCTAAATGATATACCTTTTATTTTTAAATGAGTTTTTTTTTGTTCCTTCTAAAATTACTTTGGGATTTCATTAAATATGTAATAATGTGATGTAACAATGGTGTTCTTTACTTGTGCTGCTATTATATGCATGATTCGTCCTTTCGGTCCCCTTGAGTCCAGCGGATGTGCTCAGCCTTCCTCCATCCTCTTTTCTCTCTATCCCTTTACTGGGAATTCATTGTCGCTTGTTCCCCTTGGGATGTCTAATCCTTGTGTGGGCAGCATGTGCTCAGAATTTCAGCAGATCTGCTCAAGGCCTCTGGGTAACAGAAGCGACAGTCAGAGGTCAAGCCATTTCTGAAATCTGTGGCCTCCCCATTTCATTTCCAATCATAGTGACCAGTGTGTCAGTTCACCAAAGTCAGGTTCAGATGACTTCATCCTTATCTGATATTACGTGACAAGTTAACATCCACTTTAAAAACCATTCACAATTCACACTTCTGATGATGCAGAAAATAATAATCACATAACTTCATTATAAAGATAATCGGCTGCTGCATGGGGTTGAATGAATTATGACAAGTCTTACTTTTAAATTTAAGAAAATCTCTTGAGTTGGTGCTAAACAACTGAATAATTTAAAACTTGGATAACATTAAATAATTACTGAATAAATGTGAAGATCATTGTGTATTATATAGTGTGCCTACTGCCGAAAAAGTATCTGCCCCGTCTGAATTTCTGAAATGGTCTCAATTATGCAAGAGGTGTGAATAGGGTACTGCACCAGTGTGTTATAACTTTCTTTAAAAAATGAATGAAGGAGTGTCATTGTTGTGGCTTTTGTTCATGACGCATCACTTTAATTTATTTATAGTTTTTGTCTGAAGGTCTGACAACATTCAGTGTAAAAATTGGCAAAAATACAGAAAATCAGATATAACTGTATCATTTTGAAACCTAGGCCTATATGCCTACTGTTCACAACATTTAGTGTAACGTGTATTAAACTATGCATATATGTGTTTTAAAATAACTAGGATCATTGATGGCCCTGACGCCGTGTCCTAAGCGAGCGTGATGCGATAAGATTCCAGTGACAAATAATTTGTCTGTCCATAAGACACAACGCGACTACAAGATGCGTCAAAATCAATCAAAACCCACAGCCAATCAGAACAGCGTGTGGGCGGGCGGGCGTGTTTTATGAGACTGATGTCTGATTTATGAAGAGTGTGTCAGTGAAGACAACAGTAGGCAGATCATTAGTGTTAGATTACGACTTGATCTCTCTCATTTTTCTGTAACACTCATGATGTTTGACAACCATGCAGCGCCTCTCTTACTGTCTGAAATATTTCATATATTTTAATATATCTGAAGATGCAGTTTATTCCCAATTATTACAGTTCCATCTATGATTTATTTTTGTGTTCCCAGAATTGGCTCAGTGATGATCAGATAGATAGATCACTGGACTCTTTTGCCACAGAAATCAAAATACAATTGTTTTTATCAAAGTACATCTTGCTTTTTGGCCTCGATCAGCCCATACCGATGCACATTTTGATGTTTAGGCAGACATATTTTCAGTACAGAACATATCACGAGAGCTTCTAAATGATAAAGATACATGAAGTGTTTGCTAAAACCAAATGATATATGAGCGGTCAGCAGTTGCTGGCCGTGTAGTCAGCAAAGTTCTGCTTAAATGCACAGATTGAATTACGCCCCACTGAATAGGTTTGTTACAGCTGAAATAAAGGCGTAATTTATGGCATAAAGATTTCATTCTGTTGCATTTCTTCCCAGTGACTATTCTTTTTGTGTGTGTCATAATCTAATACCCCATTTGCATCAGTCTGGTAAGGTTTTAATTAACTGTAAAAGCTGGAAATGAAAGAGCACCCGATAAGCACCCAATTTGGACTGGCCTTACACTGAACCAGGTTGTGATGCTGATTCAGGCCTCTATAAAAAAGGGGAAAAAGGCAAACGTAAAAAGAATAACATTAGGGCTGTCAGTTGATTAAAAATGAAATGCTGATTAGTTAGTAAAATTGAAAGCATATGTTAAAATTTGCTGAATAAAGACCCCAAGACCCCAGATGGAGATATTTTCAGACATTACATTAAAAAAGAAATTGTAAAAATCATAAATATAACAAAATATATTGTTTGTTTAATTTAGATATTTTTGACATTTTGCAATGTATAATTTTTAATTTGAACTCTTTCTTAATTATCTCAAATTAAATATTTAAAGGCTAAATGTAGAATTCAGAAAACAGTGTTATTAGCGACACCGGTGGCCATTAAGTGAACTGCAACTTTCTGCTCATGCACGCACTCTTACACCCGTAACGTACCAAAAACACGATTCAAGGTCCCGATATACTCACAGCCAAGTTATTTGTTATGAAAGTTATAAAAAAGTACAGTACACGATGACTCTTTCGAGATTATCCTGAACATTGTAAGCATTCGTTTTATGTGTCGTTGAACGGAAAAGAGACTCTCGGGAGCATGCGTAACCGTCATATCCTTTGGATTTTCCGCCCAAAATGACATGGGCTTAGACAACCTGTGAAGTCATGGAGGTTTCCCAAAAAAGTTGTGTTCAAAGAAAAGTAACAGATATTGTTGTTTGTTTTTCAGACAACTGTGTTTGACAGGAGATTCCTCATGTCTGCATTATTTAGGTCTTATGTTTTGGGAAACCAGGAACTTTAAACCCTTGATATTCAGCATGATACACAGCATACTTTCTCTGCAGACCTGCGACACAATCATCCTTGTGTCTCTGCATGCAGCAATATCCTGTGCAATATCATTACAAGAGAGCGAGAGAGAGGGAAGTTGCTTAAAATTTCATTTTACTGGTATGACATTTTTGTTGGAAGGCAAAGGTTTTTGCCTTTAAAATAGAATAGCTTTGCTGTGCAGCAGCCCAGATTTCACTGTTTCCTTACTAAGCGCCTCAAGGTCAGAGGAAACAAGACCCTTTCTGAGCCTTAGAAATGTTCAATCCTTCCACCCTGGGAAAGAGTAGTCTTCAGACTCGTCTTATTTGTGGCGAAATGTGGATTTCAATCATGGAATAATCCATTTTCATTACTTATTAAAATTGATCCATGCAAAGAAAAGGTGGTGTGGATATGTCATCCTCTGGGAGCAATTGTAGCTCTCAAGCCTCATAAAATCTAAATCTAGGGCTTAAATGTGGAGGTGTATTGGATTTTAAAGGATGCAGATGAAAAAGTAATCATTGTTCAGTTGCTTTGATGAATCAAATAATGTGGGAGAACCATTAAATAAATCATCATCCTTCATCACATTCAAAAAAAATATTTTGCTGCTGGCTCAATTTAACAAAAATAAAAACAAACAAATTAATCCAACAAATTAATAGTTCATTCAGTTTACTTAATCCATTTAAGGTCCCAACAGAAACGTGTTAAGTAAACTTTAAATTTATAGTTAGCGTAATTAAACTAATAAAACTATAATATATTATACTGAATATATATTTATTTATTTTTTTATTTTTGCTGAAGCCTAAATTCTACATTTGTGTTGTTTGGTGTATTCCTTATTTTGTTTTGTAAGGGTGAATTTGTTTTGCAGATGTATCTTGGTCTGGGTCACATGGAAGCTTGTTTCCACCACTGAATAAAAAAAAAAATAAAAAAAAATAATTGCCACTTTTTATCTCACAATAGTCAGAATTGTGAGAAATAAAGTCGCAATTGTGAGATATAAAGTCGCAATTCTTAGAAATAAAGTCGCAATTGTGAGAAAAAAATACTCTTTATTTCGCTATTCTGGCTTTATAAGAATCTTTTCTCAGAATTGTGAAATATAAACTCAAAATTGCGAGTTATCAGGCCAATTCTAAGGGAAAAAAATGTTTTCACACTCATAGAATATACATACTGTATACAATTCTGAATACAACACGCAATTTTGACTTTATATCAATTAATTCTGACTTTATATCTCGCAATTGTGAGAAAAAAAAGTCGCAATTACCTTTTTGATTTTTCATTCTGTGGCGGAAACAAGCTTCCATAGGGTCATGGTCTGGATGTCTTGTAGGTTTGGACTCCAGCAGAATTAATGTTCTGTTTCAGTGTGCTGACTGGCTCCTCCTTTGTGTGACTCCACTGTGAATTATACATGCTGTATGTGTTCTGGATGCAGATAATAAAAAAGAAAGTCGCCAAGAGAATGTATACAATAGAAAAGCAGTTTTATTTCTTGTCTCATTATTGTAACCAAAATAAAAATTGGGTATTGATTTTATAGGAGAAGTGATAAGTGGAAGGATATGGTCTATAACCCTACAGCTGTTTGTAAACAGATTTGAGTGTAAATAATGGACAGCCTGGTTAATAAAATATTTCCATGAGCGAGTTTCTCACCATAGTCAACCTATGGGAAGAAACAAAAGGCCAAAAAGTCAGGTCATGATGAGAAGGGCTGAAGGGGAAGAAACAGTGTTTCTCAATAAGTTAAATCATAAAACAGGTTTTTTTTGTCATATGTTTGAGGTTTCCAGAATGTTTTGGATCTGGTCTTATTTTTTTTTATCTGACTTCCCTGCTCCAATGATGCTCTCAACCTGATCATATCATAGAAGTGGTGCATATGACTTGTGTGCTGTATTTCAAGTCTTCTGAAGAATGTGATAGATGTGATAGCTTAGTGTGAGGAACAGACCAAACATTTATGCAATAATATTCAGTGTGATTAAACATAATTTGAATGAATTATTCAAAAAGAGTTGATTTAGTTAAATTGATATTGTTATTCCTTACATTTTTAAGTTTATGACTGTGAGGCAAAGCATCAAAAATACTCCAGTCTTCAGTGTCACATGATCCTTCAGAAATCATTCTAATATGTTGATTTGCTGCTCAAGAAACATTTTTTTATTATCAATGTTGAAAACAGTTCAACATTGTAAGTACGCCAGTTTCCACGCAGAGGTTGTAAACTATCAAAAACAAACTTGACGGGAGAATTTGCGCACCTTTAAGCAAACTTATTCTGGAGACAAAAGGAATTGGCGAAATGGTGAGTTGGAGTTAAATGTCTTTTTGGCCACTTTTAGACCGAAAATCTAAAGAAAATTATAGCCTATAGGCTACAGAAAGATAATAGCCTACAAATATAATTTCACTCACCAAGCCTATCACTTGAAGCCAATATCCATCCAGAAATATATATTTGTTGCGGATGCGATGCTTTTGAACACTTTCCCTCTGGCATGCTGTGTTTTAATGTTTTATCTAGAGATAATTGCTAATCATGATAATAGCAGATTGTCTGAGAAAATAGTTCCATGCTAATAATGCACAACCATGTCTATCTGTTTCCATTAAAAATATAAATTAATTAAAAATACTATTTGGCCAGTGGAAAAGATTGAGAAAATCTTTCTCTGAAATGTATTTTACACATTTGATTTATTCATTCAAAAACAAGGCAAGGATATGGCTACTAAAATAATAATAATAATTTATTGTGACACACACGGCACATCTGTAGTTCATATTTTCCTAACGTCTTGTATCTTAACAGGTTATCACGTGGATGAATAATCAAATGCAAATGATATGCAGATGAGGATATGCATTGTAAGCTCCATATATGGTTATTTTGGGGAGGACACGCATGTGCGCACTGGGATTTATACAGTGAATTCTGTTTTATAAATCTGAATATTTTTTGGCATAAGCCATTTTTGGCTTTCGGGCGCACGTACACTTTTAGTAAGGATCCTACGCACGGTTATATAAATGAGACCCCTGAACTTTTGAAAGGTACTCTATATGTATCAAATTGAGAGTTTGTATCAAGAAATCTAATGCTTGAAGTGGGCTGAAAGTCGGTACCAATGTCATGAAAACTCTCAGCGCTCAGGTCTGGGGGGTGCAAGTTGGTTAAGAAGTCGGTAGCTGACAGCACGAGGTGAAGGAAGGTGGGATATGAATGTTAATCAAGCTAATGAAGTTCTGGAGAGAGCGCAGGCTCATGCAGAGAGAGGAGAGAGAGCCAGATATCACACACACACACACCGCAGCTAACAACAGACGGATGTGCCACCATGGGGCCCGCTGGTACACAACAGGAGTAAACAAGTAAACAGCTTACAATAAATGAGTCTCTTAACACATTTCCAAAATGTCTGGGTTAGTCAAGGACAACCGCATTGATGAAAAGAGTCCGTATATTGAAAAAGTAGGCTATTTGTAAATAAACATGCAAGTGTTTGTGTCGCCATGGGACTATAATTGGATGTTGAGTCTGCGACGTGTTCATCAGACGGCAGAAGGACACTTGACTGAAAATGGGACGGATTTGAGCGGGAAATGGCCAGACACAAATTGCAAACTACATTCTTAACAACCATATCCATCAGGTCATCCATCCTTATAGCCATCTAACCGTTCCTCTGTCCAATCAATCACGAAATCTATCACCCCATCACTCACTAAATCCTTCCATCTTGCTGCGATTTGCTCATTTTCCCTCCCTCTCACACAGTTCATTCATTCGTCCCCCTTCTTGACGGTGGCAGCCAGAGGTGTTTACTCTTCCTGTGACTGTCAGGTATAAATATTGATGTGTGGACAGCCCGTATAGATGTCACAGTCCTTTAAGAGAGAGAATTAGAAAGAGAGAGACATTGTTGTGATCCTTTATGCACCTTAAAGTTCAATAAACGATAAACGATCAACTTTAAATGTCCGTTCCAGACACTCGCCTGAAGATTTCTCAGACAGAAATCCACTACATTTTAGATTAACACTTTGAACTTCATCTTGGAAGTATTAAATAACTTTCATAAAATTTGGGGTCAGTAAAATTATTTGTTTAGAAAAAATGAATACTTTTATTCAGCACGGACGCTTTAATTAGATCAGTAGTTGACAGTAAATGCTTTTACAAATAATTTAGATTTTGTTTTTGTTGACATTTTTCTAAAACATATTAAGCCGCTCAACTGTTCTCAACATTGATAATAATAAGAAATGTTAAAGCAGCACTATGTAACTTTTTCAACCTTTATAATATTTTTCCAAAACCCTTGTGATGGTACATCGACTTATAATAGGTTGAATGACAGGTCTGCCATACCCTGACGGTGTCTGGATCGCTTTTACTGGCACTCTGTAACTTCGGATTTCGGGTAGGAACCCGAGCACAAAAAAAAAACTACAAAATTTGACTGCTTTACGGCATACATCACTTCCCCCACTTCCTAAAATTCTAACGTGCGAGCCCAACAAGCTTTTTTTTAACCTCTGAATGTTGTCATGGCTGAAGCAGCATGTAAAACCAAGAAGCCGGAAGTAGAAAGAGAAATAGGGAGAGTGACCAAATAAAAGACAGGACCAGGATCAAAATTGGTCCAGCATTCGCTCGCTGGCGTGAGCTAGAGGAGGAGGAGGGTTGCCCGACCGATGCTGGCCGTCAACAACTAAATAAATCAGTGAGCCTATGTCTTAATGGTGTGTACAAGTTTGGTAGGAGCTACATTCTTGCAAGTAAATAATACATGATTAGACGGACACAATAAAAGGATAACTATCCTATGTCTGCAGGCTGATAGTCATGTTTGTTTATTTATTTTTCAGGTGAAAGTGTCTTGCCTCAGGCTAGAATGCAAATCAATTTTTCAAATTTGCAGATTCATCTATGGTAGTTTGATATTGTAATATTGATGACGATGAAATGTCTATAATACCTACCACACTAACAATTAGCATATCCATTATGTAAACAGTAGCCTATAGGCTAACGTTACTATAAGGTGCTGACTTGTAAACGTGAGCTACGCGATTTTTTGGCGTTTAAAAAAAATGTACCTGGGATGAAGACATTTCACACGCAACACTGGAGTCTGCCCAAGATGTGAGAACTTCCTTCTGCTGAGTTCGGGGGTATCGCTTGTCAACAAATGCACGCGTGTAACCTAGTGTACGACAGTAGTAGAAGACAATACTGTTTCCCAACTGTAGGGGGACCCCAAGAGCAAAATTTCGAAAGTTACCTAATGCTGCTTTAATTAAGCAGCAAATCAGCATATTACCATATGATTTCTGAAGGATCATGTGACACTGAAGACTGGATTAATGATGCTGAAAATACTTCTTTGACATCACAGGAATAAATGATATTTTAAAATAGAAAACTGTTATTTTAAATTGTAATAATATTTCACAATATTACTGTTCTTTTCTGTATTCAATTATTTTCTGTAATCAAACAATTTGATTCAAACACACAATTTTTTTGTCGGGGACTATTAAAAAATAAAGTCTGGTATAGAGAGCATAACTTGTATTTAATTATTATTATTATTTTTTTTACATTTCTGTATTATTATTTATTTATTTTTTATTCCTTACTATATATATACTATATACTATATATATATATATATATATATATGACTAACTTTTAAATTCATATTCCTGCAGCCAGGCAACAAATACTTCCAAAGCAAGGTGAAATTCTAAAGCTGTTTGAAAGAAACACACATACAGTATACACATTTATACGCCCACTGTCTGTCTGGCAAATACATCTCAATTTTTTTCATTCATACCTGATTTTCTTGCTGAATCTTTGCTTATAGGCCGTTGAAACTGAGCATCCCCATATGCCCTCAAATTGAGTTTATATTTCAAATGAATTTAGCTCATCACTAATGCACCAATTGACTTATTTACTATCATTTATGGCAATAGACTAAGTCTTCCTGATTTATTTGTTGCTTGAATCTAATATGATTAGACAGGCATACAAATAAGTTTTTCTCAGTGCATTCAGTCTAATGAAGAGGACTAATATCAGGAAACCATTATTATAGTCAGTCACGACATCTCACAGTGTGCGAATGAAGATGTTGACAGCTGCGTATTTTACCACCAAATTTAGCCTCATTAGTGGTCTCGGTGGTTGGACACATGATACCTCGATGCCTTCCAAATGCTCTTGCTAGAAACTATGTTATGTAATGATACAATATCAGTAATGATGACATTTTATTGGGTTTTATTTTGTGGACTTTTTAGTTATAGATACAAACTATTCAAGTGTAAACCTTGCTTCTCTGTTTCTGTCAAATCAGTAGGATCTCATCGTGCCGGAGACTGTCGCCGTGTTTATGACATATTGATTTGATTTTGTGGAAAGCTGCACCGCGGTAAACAAAGAGCTCCTGCATTAGATGTGACAGGCACTCTGCCTGCTTTTGCTCTTCTCTGGATCTTCAGACGTCTGTTATATAACTTTATATGTATACAACTGCACTCAAGCATTAGTGAACAAGTATCTTAATCCATATCAATAGCGTGTGGCATAAAATAACCCAACAAGAGGGTATATTATTTCATATGATGGTCATCTTCTGTTAGTGTTGGGAAATGTTGCCTTTAAAAGTAATGTTATATTATTGCACTTCTCCTGTAAGAGTAACGTTACATTTTTTTAAATTTGCCAAACGTGTTGTTATTTTTTTAAATAAAAAGTAGTTCTCATTTATTGAATTGAGATGCAAGATGAAATAAGTTAAAAATATTATATAAACTGAACAACCATCTAAGTTGAAGTACTAAAATCAATTGAAAAAAATCTAAAATCAAAATAAAGCTAAATAGAAATATTAAAAACGATTAAACTGTGTGGACGTCCTCAGTCAGCTAAACCCCTCAAAGATCAACAAGCACATCTTTTTTGCTTCTAACCTTACTGTGAAGTTTTATAACGTTTTAGGTTATGATTTCGGTTCTCATACTGGTTGTTGAGCTAGCACACGCTGCTAATAAATACAACGTTATACTCGTGTAGTCTGTTTGCTTTGCAATAACGATCATAAGTGAGAATAGAGCTTTGCATGAACAGTGATGCTCCCTGATATTGTTAGTCCCAGCCTCCGTCTCGATTAGTAGGATATGCGGTGGTTCATTTTTTGACTGTGACCGGTGACGTTATGCTTTTCCCTCTATTTTGGATGCCTTGTTGTTGTTTTTTGTGTTTCACCTGTATGTCTTGAATATAGCCTTCAAACGCATATTGCAGACCCTTTTGCCTACTTCTATCGGACACTTTATTTGCTGCTTTATAAAAGTTTGATAACAGAGCTGTCACAGCATAAGCCATGTTGACACCAAACCAGAGCCCAGATGAAGTTTGACGGACTTAGCAACAGTAACTAAGGGGGGCGGGGCTTAGCCAAAGGTGAATTACTTCCAAAAAGTCCTTTTATGGAAGCAAGTTTATATTACAAGGAATGTGTTATAATGCCCTTTTTCAGCTTCTTTTATTAAAATGTAACTATAGGGTACTAGAGCATTCTAGAAGATCACATGGTGGTGGGACCAGTGAGAGTCCCTTGCTCCATGTTCCTGCTCTCTTCCTGGGATTTGAGTTATTCATAAGCTGTGAAGTCATAGGGAGCGAGGCTGTCTGCAGTGCTCCATTACTGCCAGCTCCTACCGTGCAGCAGCGTCGCTCTTCTGCTTCACCTCATGTCGTTTAGGTTGGCCATCTCTGATCTAATAGAACTGAGTGATCTGCCGGTGCAGGCAGGAGGGAGACGCACAGCAAAGACATTAGCTGTTTACAGGGATCGTCTGTTATCTTTCACACAATCCCTCCTGCCTTCTCCTTTCCTCCCTTTCTCACCTCCTCCCACTCAAGTGAGAGATCTCGCAGACCCATAGAGCGTGAGAGAATTGCACGCAGTCGGGTCAACGCACAAGGCTGTGCATCCGTGCGAGGGCTTACTCTCTTTTCATCTTATCTTGTCATTCTGTGCTGCTTGATATTCATTTTTAGAACTTTACAATAGAACTTTAACACCTCCAAATTGTAGCAAGTTCAGTTATAGTATTATAGTATAGTTATAGTATTATATTTAAGTTCAGTAATTTGGCATATAGACTCCCTATATGGCAAATTTGGTCATTTTTTACAGCAAGAATGCTCGGTGTTTCCTACACAAAACAATGTCCTATTTGCAAACAAATGACTGTTTATGAACCTATTCTTTCTGTAATAAGTCATTCAAATTAATTTAGTCGCAATCCTTAATACGGCTTAATTATAACTGAACTTGCTACAATTTGGAGGTGTTAAAGTTCTATTGTAAAGTTCTAAAAATGAATATCAAGCAGCACAGAATGAAAAGATCAGATGAAAAGAGAGTAAGCGCTCGTTAAATCTTAGTTAAATAAGATCAACAGAAATTCAAAATATATTTTAAATAATTCCATATAAATAAGACTTTGCAACAAAAAAAACAGTCATTGGGGATTATTTATTCAATTTACTTTTTAAATAAAAATATTAACATAAATAAGAAAAAATAATAAATCTAATGTCTCATTATTTCCATTTTTATGAACCAGCCAGGAAATGGTTTAATTTTCAGAATATTTGAATATAGTGAAAAATTATTCAACCTTTTGTAATAGTGTTTTTAATATCATCATTTGTAATGGTAATTGCTCACTATCACTTACTATTATTATAACTTTCCCCGGACCCCGACCCACATGATTATGGTTCATTTAATAATTCATGACTAAATTAAATAATTTACATGGGTTTATACATGGTTGATTCACCATATAAACTGTGATAATATTTTGTTTATCTTGTAGAGTGGAAAATTTACTTTGACGAGCATTAAATAAAACTGCATAAATAGAAAAACATCCATGCAAAAATATCCATGTCTGCAATCTCAATTACAGACATAGATGGGTCCTTCCTTTTATTAATGGCATATTTTTGTGTCACAAATTAAGCACACTGTGTTGATCCTTATCCTGGTATACATTCACAGCACACAGCATTGCGGCCAGAGTAAGTGAAATAATACATTATGACACAAGTTGTGCAGGATAAAACAGTCTCACCAGGATGTTGTGAATTTATGAATAAAAGAAAACCATGAATATTTTGCAGATTCTCTTTGAAATTCATACCGTCGCTCATCTATGGGAAATTACAACCTTTACAGTGTCCTCATGACAAAATACATTTCAAATCAGATTACATGTATAATGTGCAGTGCAATGAATGAACTCTATTGTTTTCCAGAACTTTGTGAAGAAAAATATGACTTTATTTATTTGTAATCATTCTAAACACTAAACAGACTTTATTAATATTTGTTAACATTGTTATACTTTTTTATAAATCAGTCAAAAACTAAAGAGGCAGAATTTTAAATAAGAAAAAAGTCAGGATTTTATCCATCAGGAATTGATCGATTTTTAAATTGTGTTGTAAACAGTCAATAAACAGACTATTGTGACTAACGATACAGAAAAATCACTCGCTGTTCATTCAGGCTGTGGAGAACTCAATAATGGTTCTGAATGATTCATCTTAGTGAGTCTGATTCAAGTGAATATTTTTGACTGACTCATTATGTTCATACGAGTAATTTGATATAAAATTAAGTATAGTGTCACGTTTTTCTATGTAAACGTGCTAGACGGACAGTACATTTTGAATAAAAGATTACAAGGACAATTATTCTTTGGATTAATATGCACCATTGAATCGTTCACAGTAAGACAGAAAGCAAATACAGTCAGTTTTGATTTAAAGTATTACAGTACAGTAAAACCGTCTCTGGCCTGTAAATAACCTGCTGTAGCTCTCAAACCCGAGTCAGGTCACCGCCTGCAATGAATCTATCAACGAAAAGTGTCATGGCCTTGGCATCTAATCGATGCTAGTCTCTGCCCTTCCATAGGTCAATGTCAAAGCATTGAGACATCTCTGCCAGAGCTGCAAAGTCTGATTCAGTATGACTCTTTTAATCTCATTCCCCATACACTTCGCCTGCAAACTCTTCCCATGGTGAATACTAAGGAATATCTTTCGACACACACCTCTGTTCGTACACAATAACCTTTGATGTCAAGATGGCGTTTGTCAGGCTGCTGGGAGACCATCTGGAGCTGCTGCTGCAAGCAATAGCACATAAACATTAGCAGTCGGCCACAGGAGTCAACCTCCCTCTGTCCGTCCGCCCTTTCTCTTCACTTTCGTCTATGCAAACACTCAAGCAAGGACACCACTTCATTGAGCCATATGCTCTTTTATTTCAGCACATTCGGGCGGAATAACTGCGGTTTCAGTATAACTTCTCGTTGGTTGCACTTTGAATCTAAGCAGCTCAATGAAAATTCCTGAACCCTAAAGTTCACTTTCATGGTACGTGGATTGTAAAAATGGATAAGCCCGAAATGTCATCCTAACGTTCCCTCTTTGTCTTTTCCCTCAGGTGCAAAGGTCACATTCTCCCAAGTGCAGGCCATAAGGAAGGTAATATGTCCACAAGTGCCTGCTTCGCATCATGCGCTGTGCGACTGCTGGAATTATTGTGCGCTAGCTCCACTTGGTGGTTGCCATTGAAAAGACAAGATTTTAAATCCACAAGCCCATGAATTTTAAAATATGACCTGTAGTTTGTCTTTTAGCCATGTTAACTTTATTAAAATACACTTATTCACTCACACTTCACACTCTCACTACACTTAAAGTTGCTGGCTTAAATTTTTGGATGTCTTAAACAACTTGGATGTCATTTCAACTTCAGTTAAATTAAACTGACTTTAAAAAATTAGTTAAATCTAAGTTTGATTTTAAAATTACTTAAGTTTTTTACATTGCTTTTACTCAACTAAATAAGTTATGTTGCCTTAACTTGTTGTTGATATTTTTTATTTTTTTTATTTGCTTATTTAATTTGTCTACCAACAATATCCTGCAGAGAATTCAGACAAATGCAGATAAATGCCCTTGTGGAAAAATTAGCATAGCCTACTTTTAAAAAGAGTATTATCACGGAAGTATTTAATACTTTAAAAGAATATACTTAGAATAGTATGTTAATTGCAATTATATGAAAATGTTTTATAGTTTAAATTGTGTTTTCAATGCAGTTATCTGACCTCAAGAGTTTATTTTTGAACCTCTTAAGTAGGACTGATGTATATCTCTATATGGAATTTTACTGACAAGCATCAATGGCAAATAAATACTATAATGTTATTTCAATTAAAACTTTTGTATCATGTATTTACACATTTGTAATGAGGAAGTTGCAAATTGGTACATTTAAATATATTAACTTTGAATGTAATATTGAATAACACAGTTAAAATAATTAATAATGTACGTAATAATTAATACATGTGCTTTAGTTTGTTAATCAACTCATCAAAATAAGTGTGTTTCTCTGAAACACAACAAACATAATTATTGAAAACATCTTTGAGTAAATCTTGTAATTTTAGTGTCAATTTAAAAGTGTTCTTAAGTGTCTAAAGAAACAGTCGTGACATTAAACAGTTTCTTATCATTTAACAGCATTTAAGTGGCCCTTTAATTCATTAATATTATATTATCTCCATATACAGTCTTTTAATATATATATATAGAGTACTGACAGTACTCTTATTCTCTAACTTTCAGGAACAGTGTCATTATTGTCTTGACAGTAACAGACAGTCTGATCCAACAGAAGACAACTTTCCTAGACCTGTGCAACCAGTCCAACTTCCAGTCTTCCCAGGGGTCCAGCGTTCTTCTGTAATCAATCCCAGAGACATCACTGCTTCCCATGTCACAAAGAGCCACCGTAAACTCCTCCTTAAGAGCGGCCCGCTTGCCCAGCAGCTCAACGCTGACCCTCCTGGCCAGATCAGGGACAGTCCCGAGCGAATGACTCAGGTGCAGAGCTCCCGTCTGAGGCTTATGAGGGAGGTCTGTGCCAAATACACAAGCGGAACGGCTAAACAGACTGTAACCCGCATGCACGTGTCCCGTATCTATGTGGAAGACAAGCACAAACTCCTCTACTGTGAGGTGCCAAAGGTGGGCTGCTCCAACTCGAAGAGGGTGCTCATGGTGCTTCAAGGCCTCGCTTCATCCACTGGAGAGATCAAACATGACGAGGTGCATTATGGGAATCACCTTAAACGTTTGGACTCATTCAATCAAAAGGGCATCATCCGGCGTCTGAAGACCTACACCAAAGTCCTGTTCCTGAGGGAACCTTTCGAAAGGTTAGTGTCTGCTTTTCGGGACAAGTTCGAGAGTCCAAACTCGTACTACCATCCAGTGTTTGGGAAGCCCATCATATCAAGATACCGCAGCAATGCGACGCAGTATGCCTTACGCACAGGGGCGGGTGTGACCTTCAAGGAGTTCATCCAGTATTTGTTAGACGTGCATCGGCCGGTTGGCATGGACATCCACTGGGAGCCCGTTGGACATCTCTGCAGCCCCTGCCTGCTGGACTATGACTTCATTGGGAAATTTGAGACTCTGGAGGAAGAAGCCAATTTCCTTTTGAGAAGTATTGGTGCTCCTAGCAATTTAACATTCCCTAGTTTCAAAGACAGGAACCCTAATGCAGAAAGGACATCTTCGGAAATCACAAGGAGATATTTTGCACAGCTAAATGTGACCGAGAGACAAAGGACGTATGACTTTTACTACATGGATTATCTGATGTTCAACTACTCCAAACCTTTTGAAGATTTATACTGAGGCCTTTTACAGTTACCTGATGAAATTTCTGTTGGCCTGATGTTCATATTTCGTCTTAGTGAGGGTATTTTATTACTTTAAAATCTTGTTTATTTGTTGACAAATTTTCATGTTAAATATTAATCGCACTCTATATTTATATCTGCAGGCTGGTCCTTGCATTTATTTAATTCTATTCAGTAAGAAACACTTTAAAGGGATAGTTCAGCCTTATGACATTCCAAAACTGTGTAAACAAAAACGTATGAAAAATATTTTTTAAAGAATATTTCAGCTTTTTTTTGGAAATACAATGAAAGACTCTTTTGACTTTCAGTGTTTGGACAAAAAAAAAAGACAATTTTCAGAATCTTCTTTTGTTTTCAAGTCAAGATAAGTCACATTTGTTTTTGTGGCACTTTATAAAATACAGATTGTTTCAAAGCAGGTGATAACAGGAAAATAATCCATTCCAGCAGTTGTTCAGCTCAAGTACGGATATGGTCCATATCCGGCTGACTATGGTATCCTCGGGATAGATCAAGTGCTGAAAAATGAAGCTAAAGTGTCTCGATCGCCCCCAGGTGGTTGGTCCCAGTATATGTCATAAACCCCGCCCTCCCCATGAAGTCTAATGGGGCATGACGGAAACTAAACAATTAAATTACACTGCAAATAATCTTTTTCCAAAGATGTTTTCTGTCATTTTAAGTAGTTTTAATGAAGTTGATTTAAGTTTAAGTGTTAGTTTTTTTAAAATAAGTTTGGTCTTAGTTTGTTATTTGATAACATTATGATTGACAGCTTCTCTAAACGAAGTAGTCTCCGAGGCACCAAGAAACCTTTTGGGGGATTGTCGGGAGGAGATTTGAGCTTCAACTTTAATTTCTACATGTCCATAACTGTTTATAGTAAACTTGTAAACTTTGTACTAACCGTTTCTGCCCCGGTCCCGCGTTCACTACTGCGCAGACCGGGTCACATGATCAAATCTGCGCAAGATGTCCGCGCCATATTAGGAGTTTGGCGGCTTCACTTTTCACCAGTAGAAAGAGAGTGATTTGGAATGACAAAGTGAGTAAAATTTTAATTTTTGGGTGAACTATCCCTTTAACACAATATTGTGTGTTATTTAGCTCAGTGTGTCATGTTTTCTCAGACTGTATAGAATAGAATATACTGTACGAAGAGTGTCTAAAGTTTATCATGATGTTATTAATTAAAGTGTTGCAGGCAAGTGGTTTTAGCACTAGTCCAGATTTAAGTATCACTTTACTCAATACAACATGCCGAAACATTTTCAACATTACATTTGAAAATTGATGCTGGATTTGGTCTGGTACATCTGATATGTCAAGATACTTTTTTTGTGAATGTATAAGAACAATTCGTGCAATTTGTTTAAGAACAGTGTGTCATGTATTTGAACTGCTACACATTTGCCTTACTTTGACATTTCTCATATAATGACGTTTTCTTTATATCAATAAATGCTAGCACCATCTTTTAATGTGCGTTAGATGACTCTCTGCATTATTGCCTTTTTTATTGTTGTAATGACGTCATATAAAATAGTGATTCATAGTGCTGCTAGTGACTGGAAGCTTTGCAGAGTCTGAACACCCATTATTTAAGTTCCTCTATTAATATGGCAGCTTCACTTTCATCATGCCGATATGGAAGTAATGTAGCCCATTACTATACGGGGTATTATCAATAGCGCCATCTGGTGGTTTAATGTTCCTTAATATTTGGGGCCCTATCATACACCCGGCGCAATGCGGCGTGACAAGTGTTTTTTGCTACTTTCAGCCCGACGCAACTATCATTTTCCTGTCCTGCACAACGTTGTTTAAATAGCAAATTTGCATCCATGGGCGTGCTGGTCTGAAATTAAGGTGTGGCACGAGCGCAACTGGCGTTTAAAGGGAATGGGAGATGAGTCTCTGATTTGGCATGTTACACCCTAAACACACCTATTACTCATTAAGAGACACACCCCAAGTGCACTTGCGCTTTAGACCATGTGCGTAAATCGTTAACATAGGGTGCTTGTGTCTAATAATATCAAAATTGAAAATACTGTGGAAACAAAGACACCTACATCTTGGATGCCCTTGAGGTAAGCTAAACACACCAAAAAAATGTATTTCAAAGTGAACTATCCCTAAAATCTTTATGCCTCAAATGTAGCTGATTGACTTAAGTTGAACTTTTGAACTTGGTGTTTAGATGAGGTCAAGAGTCTATAAGTTTCCAATAGACAAACCAGTAGTAACCAAACTCCATCGCACACCTGCAGGTGATAGGTGCGTCGGATAATAAGACCAGCTAGTCATTCAAGCAGATAAGGAACTCCCGCACACTATCATTACTTGCACTTTTCAATCAAGTTTATTCACACACAACGTTTCGGTCACACGACCTTCGTCAAGAGTATCGCAATAGACAAACCACAAATGCGTGAATGTCTCAGAATAAAGTGATAAACGAATGTTATCTTAGCTGATCATCTTGCAGAAGGGACATTGTTCTGTATTGTATTGTATTAATATTAACAAATTTCTGACACCTTTGGGGTACCAGACAATGTGTGTATACGGTCCCCCTCCATGATGTGAATCCACAAAAGAACGATATGTATTTGTCGTTAGTGTCTGCTCAGTGTGATAATAAATAGGAACTTAGCCCTGCATCTTCATAAGAGGAAGAATATTTTCTGTAATGGTCCGTCTCAACTTGGACGAGACCCTACTCCTTTGAAAACCTGTCTTTTCACTTTCAAACAACTTGCCTTTAGGCAAGAATATTATACTCAAGAGTGTTCAAATTATATTTTACTTAGAAATATTAGAAGTGGTTTTAATTGTTCGTTCATGTTTTTTTGATTATGGATGGATTCATTTTGCTGTTCATTTATTTATTTGATTGTCTGCTGTTAAGAAATAAAATTTGACTTAATCATCTGACAGGATCTCCTCCTTGCATCAGTCTGAGTTTATAGTATTAATAAAAGAGTAGGTTGATAAGTTGACCCGGGTGACCTACTTCTGAGATTCTGAAGTGTGCATGCGATCAACACTTTACTATCCCATTAGGCCACAGGAGAGGATTTGTGAATGGCAGTGAAGCGTAACTGACGCTTGTAGGTCACATGACAACAACAACATGGCGAGTGTAGTAGTAGGCTTTGTCCAGATTACATTCATACTTCACATACTTTATAGAACGTAGCCTACTTTTTAGCAGTCGAAATAAGTAGCTTCCCTACTCAAGAGTGTAGCCTAGAGCCATCTCTATGGCCTATGGCTCTGGCCTATGCTATTTCGGACGTGGCCATACAAACCATAGACAGTGGACAGAGCCATCTCATAAAGAGCGTAATTGTTTAACATCAATCCTCCATGAAGAAGGGAAAACACTCACTTTGGTTAATTTATTAGGAGATATATCTAAAAGTATTAAAAACCAAGTTATGAGATTTCTCAAAAACACAGGGTTGTTTTGCCGTATTTAATATTTGAATATTTATTTATACTATATAGACCATTTCACAAGATGTAAACATCACTGGTCCAGAAGCACTTCCTGTTTCAGTTTGTAACTGTTTTCTTTATTTTCACATGTAAAGAAAACATCTTAAAGATGTTTGTTTAACTTTTTGATTCAGTTTTAAATGTTCTGTTGGTTGTATTTTATCCCAGCTTTCATGTAGTGTTAAAAAACTGAAACAGGAAGTGCTTCTGGACCAGTGTTGTTTACATCTTGTGAAATGGTCTATAGTACATCCCTCTGACTATTCTATCTAGATGATCATACTCCAGTCCGGTAGGTGGCGGTAGATGCACCTTAAGTTGGTTTGCCATCCGCTAGCTAAACTCTAGAAGAAGAGCGTGACGTCATTACTGGCGTGGCGGCCATGTTGGCAGGCAGCTTCGCGCATGTAAACAAACCAGCAAGTCGAACGAGGAGAAGCAGCAGAAAAGTTGAGATAAAGAAAATAAAAAATATGTTAAAATCCCTAAAAGGTTGTGGAATTTACCGGGATATGTTAAATAGGGAAGCCAGTGACCGGTGTGTGGTCTAAACCGGCTATTTTAACTGTTTGGATCCATATGAAATTTTCAACAAAGAGGCGGCAAACAGTGGGAACACAGTAATCCGGACAAAGGTAACGTTAAGATGCGCTCCACCCAGCTGTTAGTTTAGTAACTGTTAGTGGTAACACTCATTCACACATGTAGGCTACTTTTAGACTATGTGTTTCAAAAGTGTAGTTAGTAACGTTAGCTGTCAACTCTCACGTTTATTCCGGGTTTCTCACGTACTTGAGCCTTCCCGTTTTAGTATTTTCCTGTAAAATATCCCCTATTTTAATATTCTCATAACATTAACATTAGCCCTTCCATCGGAACTGTCAATCTCTGTTGTCATGTTACCCTCTTGTTTTAAGCATCGTTTTGCTTACTAACTTAAGTTTTGCTTAAAACAACTAACGTTAACTTACTAACTACACAGACACACAGTTAAAAGTACGTTACATGTGTTAATGGTTGTTAGCACTATAACTGTTACTAAACTAGCCGCTAGGTGGAGCGCAGTTTACCTTTGTCCGGATTAAGTAACGCCACTCTGTAACTTGTTGGAAATTTCAAATGGATCCAACCCGTACAATTGCCGTTTTATCCACATACCGGTTCCTGGTTTCCCTATATTAAACGTATCCTGGTAAATTCAGCATCCTTTTAGGGATTTTAACATCTTTTTTATTTAATTTCTCCCAACTCAGCTGCTTCGTTCGTTCGTCTTGCTACTATGTTTACATATACGAAGCTGTCAACATTGCCGCCATGTCCCAGAATGCAATGTGGCGTCCAAGCCCTATTGGAACTCAATTGGCTTTATGCACAGCTGCACTACTTCCTGAACTTAAGCCAGCTCCTTGTTTCCTGTTTGCCATTATTGTTTGTCCAATAATGGCAGACAGGAAACAAGGAGCTGGCTTAAGTTCAGGAAGTAGTGCAGCTGTGCATAAAGCCAATTGAGACAAGTGAAGTTTTTATTTTATTTTTTTATTTTATTTTAGCACTTCCGTTCCTACGCGCAGACTCAAACCAACTGAAACAGAGCTTGGCGACGTAGATGTGACGTGAGCAACCCGTCTGTCTTCTAGTGGCTGTGGCATGAGAAATCTGAATCATTTCCTTCCGAAACTCGCAGAGGCGGAGAGTGTGAGTAGGAGCTGTCCATGAGCTAGGAGCAGGAGAAACTTTTGCTAGGTATTCTGATTAATTATTTTGTCTCGACGTTTCCCCAATTGCCCGCAAGCTTCTCCTCCTGTCCATACGGTAATCTCTCTACTGTGCGACAGTCGCTTGCTTATGACGCAATCTTTAGCCTACTTTACAAAAAACTGCTTCTACGGGGCCATAACACAAGCTACAAGGTAATGGAGCATTTTATACATTGTCGTGTTTCTTTAGAAATAAATAATGGCCAAATGGAGTCTTCAAACGCCTCAGATGTAAAGTTATTCACTGTCAAAGTGACGCCAAAATTAATGGGAGTCAATGGAAATGCTAACACAAGTGATGTTCTGCTACAAGATGGCATCTCCCACGAGGCTTTAACTTCCAGTCGATGGATTACCCCCTTGATACAAACACAACTGCCGCCGTCTTGCGCCTCAAGTTATGACCTCAAAATATTCACTGTTAATAATAATGTTATCTATTTTTGCAATGTTCATTTCATTTCATTTATTTCTATTCTCTCTTTTCATGGTAATGCAACACGAAATACCACAAGAACAATTTAACAAATCAAACCAACACAAAGTACATTCCATGACAAAAAAAGAACAGGAGTAGGATGAAGAAAAAAAATCTTATAAGCTCCTACCCCATTCCTATAAACAAGATTCACAAATTAGATGACCTCACCAACATAAAATGACAAACAACAGAAAACTTAAAGAAAAAAAAAATATATATATACACATGCATATACACATACATATACGACAAGCCTAAACCAGATATAATCTACCTTCAATTATAACACATTTTTCTCTCTTTGTCTATTATTATTATAATTAATATTGTTATTATTATTATTATCTATTAATTCTAATTCTGCTTATATGATACTAGATAAACAAAACCAACAAGGACAAAATAATGACAGATCCAACAGCCAAAATAGCAACGAAAGCATCACTATTGTAATAATTCTATTAGTTTTTACATTCTTCTTTATAGACTTTAAGTATCTTTTGTTTATAATTATTTTTAAATTGTAAGATATTTGAACAACATTTTAGATCATTTTCTAGAAGATTCCATCTTCATCCATTCAATGTTCATCTAGTTGCTAGGCTGATTTTTTTATTATTATTATTTTCTTAGCAGAAGCGGAAAATAATATACAGGTAGGTTATGAAATCAAATGAATAGGTTATTATTTATTAAGTCATTGCTGAACACTTTACCCTGCATCCTGAGCTTCAGTTTAGCAATTGCTAGATAGATAAGACGTTCATATTTTTATAAGAAGCCTTATATATTTTGTGCTCCTTTACCCCAGCACTGGAAACAAAAGCAGCTAGCAGTCAAAACTGGTGTTGATCTTTACATCTTGTCCTCCCACTCCAATAAGTCCTCTGCCGCCTGGAGCAACTGCGGCTTTTTTAGCTCCACCCCCTCGTTACCCCCTCCTTATCTCCCAGGGCCTGGGGCTTTGACATCCTGTTCTCTCACAATCTACAGACTCAAAGGGCACATCAAATCAGCTACCATTTGTCACATGGAAGACAGAACAAAGAAAAGCTTCATTTTTCTTTCTTCAGCACCAAAATCATATTTAAAAAGGAGGGTGTGGGGGGGTTGAAAAGAGAAAAATTAGTCTCTCGGTATGATTGGGTTTTGGAATGGAAGGAGCTGGAGGCAACCGAATAAGCTGTGAACTAACTTTTAGAAATTAAGTTATTACAAAAAGACCATGGAAAATCTAATTACCAAAAGAAGTAGACAAAATGCAACAGCATCAAAAAATGTTGAAAGTTGTTTTCAGGTGAGATGTTGAAATGATGTTGTTCTGCCGTGTCCCGCAGATGGCGCTGTGGCTCAATGAGGGACACTGTCAGACGTCATCTGACTTACAAGAGAAAATATGCATTTATGGATGTTGTTGCACAGGTAATACAATTGTCTCGCTTGGCAAAATGTTGTCTCCAAATAATTGAGCATATTAGAAATTAGCATATACATTAAAAATAAGCGGATACATAATTTAAATAATATCATTTAAATTTAACTCTATAATTTAAATACTATTAGTGGTTATAAATTAACAACGTTAATATTAATGTACAGATCATTGAGACTAAATTAGTTCATGGGAATTGAGAAAGTTTTAGATTTAGGCCTAGCTTTAGATGCTATATTGATTCAGTGCGCTTTTGTTTTTCTTTCTTCAGGCTGTTTTTTGTCTCAAGCTCAACTGTAAGACCAGGGACAGTAATGTAACTCAGATATATAGTTTGTTGGCGTGATGCACATGATTAGGATAACCATTACTCCCCTCATCTCTCTGTAAATTAAGGAAATGAAGTGCAGGCGCTCGAGGCAACATTCTAAGCTATTTAAATCTTTAAATTTACATATTCCTCCAGCGTCAAGTAATTGAACTAACTCCGGGCTTGTTCCTTTAATTGAACAAAAATATCTTGTCTTCCTGCTGCTCGTCTGATGTGGGAAACTAATTTCAGCCAAAGGCGAGAAAAAAATTCGGCTGTTAAGTCCAAATAGTTTGCAACATATTCCTGTATACAAACAGATTTGCTTTGCTATGTTTTCACTCGAGAATGTGGGCTATTATGTCGAAGGTGATAACATTAGCTCTGTGCCAAAAGATTATTGAAGGTAATTGGAAAAGATTTTTTTTTTAATTCAAATTTGTGACAAGAAGAGCTCTATCACGTTATTTTGCAAAACTAAAACTGAACTGAAATAAATTATAGGACTATTAATATTTGTAATTATTTATTTATGGAAATCTTAATTTCTTTTGCTCTGTTAGTAGCCTGTAAATTATTTGAAAAATCGTTTTTAGGTCATGCTACTCCTTACGCAAATTTACCATGTTTTATTATAGTAAAACTGTAACCATTTTTTTTTTTTTTTTTTTTTTTGGCGGATTGATACCATTTTGTAACCACAGTTTTGCTACAAATAGCCTACCATAGTTCTAGTGTAGCAAAACCATATGGCTCATTTGTGGTTATAATTGTTTAAATATGTTAGAGGCCAACAATACTAGTAGTAAACCCATGGTTTCAACATTTTATTTTTCACTTTCTTTGCTCCCAAAAATCATTTTAAGACATAACGCTTTCTTAAACTTTTGCCATGTTTTCTTTTCGTCGTAAACATAGCCTATTGACGTCTGTTCGTGACATCTTATAACCGTTGAATATTGCTCAGACAATTTCTAAAACGTGTTTTAGTTTATTAATTAAGTATTGATTTAGTTGCCGTTTTCTTGAGCATTGTGGATTTTTCTTTTAAACGTTTTTAATTGGCGTTCAGTTTGGTCACTGGTTGGCGCCAGATGTCAAGAGATACACCCCATTTTCAAGAGAAGTAGAACACTGTTGTTACAAAAGGGCTAAAACTGTCAAATATCATTTTTGTAAAATCTTTTTTCTTAACAGCACAATGAGCCTGTCTTCCACCTGAAAGCTGTATGCCATCGAGGCAGAGACATCTCTATCTAGCCGCGCGCAAAAATTGAAATGGCGCGTTTGGCTCGAGGCGTTTTTGTGTGGGCGCCTTTTGCAGAGGCACAATGCATATCGATATACGTCATTTAGTTTTCATGGCCAGCAGAATTTTATTAGGACGCTGAGAGAAACATTGTAAAACCAAATTAAGACATTCTTCTAAGCCCGCAAGAATAGCTGGAAGAGAAACAAAAAAGATGACAGTAGAAAAAAATATTATTCATAAATTGTAATACTGTATATAGCCTATTTAAATAGGTTCAAACAAAAGATTGTTTCTCTTTTGCTAGATGAAGCCAAATACATGCATACAGGTAACCTAGTAAACCGTTATCCTCGCGCATGCACATATCTTTGTTCAAGCAGACGAATAAAAGACGATAAACGCGATTAAAACACATATATACGCAGTCTTCCAAATGTGAATAGCAAGATCAAATGTTGTTCTTGTAACTCGCCCCAGCTCAGGCAGGGTTGAGCTAATTGTAGCCTAATCCTGCCCCGGGGCGTTTGGAGAGCCTTAAGCAAGAATTCTTGTTCAGCTGTCCTCTGTTATTCGGGCTGGAACGCTGTGCCTTCAACGCTCTCTCGCGCTTCAACAAAAAAGGAGCAAGAAGGGGAAAAAAAGCGAGGCTAAGACACGCCACGATCGATCTCATGTTTTAAAGAGGGCTGAAGATACATTTACAGCTATGTCTTCCAAGGTAAGGACGCAGCCTTGACTGGCTCCCCTGTGTAGCTTTTGTGGAAAGTGTCATTTAGCGGAGACTGTGGTCTGTGTTTTAAACGAGTTTTTAAAGCCACAGCGACCTGTATAGCGGCGCGTTAGATTTCGCTGGATTCAGGACGGAATTGTCACCGAGGAGCTCTTGGAGTGCCGAAAAAATATTACGAAAAGTTCTTTCTAAAGGACAAGCAACCTTCATCAGAGACAGTCTGCTAGAATCCTTCCTCAGATTGCGTCGGACATCCTAAAATGTTTGAAACGGTACGGTGGATTCTGTCAAATTCTCGATTTTTTTTTCTCCAGTGCTTCTTTTGCATTCGTTTTCGGTGTGTCGGTGTGCGGTTTTAGATCAGGGAGGGATGATTTGAGTGTACAATGAGAGGTCACTGTATGCCCACTGCGTACAGGAAGTGCGGTACAGAGAGTTGTAGGGCTATTTTACGCACTCCAGGGACCTGGCGCAGTTTTAACATCACAAACTATTATTTCTGACTTTGAGGATGGCTCTCATCATCGTTAGCTATACACACACACAGTACATAATTTAATTATAATTTGCAGTTCAGTAACTGAGTGAGATGTTGATTCGGATTCACTGTTCATTCAGTGTAGAATTCCTCAGACTGATTCCAAGCTATGAGTCTTATTGAGCGATTCATTAAAAGAACCGGCTCATAAGAGCCATTTGTTTGTTATGGGACAATGGCCCCGTTTGTTATTTCGGATTTTTTATTTTATTTTATTAAAAATATGGTTTCTTGTCATTATGTCATGGTACTCTGTATTTAAATCTTAAATTCAATTCAGAAGTAACATTGCCCTAAAATGTCTTTAGTCATGGCTCTCTACATTCACTCGATTCAATGGCTGATTTTTTTAATATCGTGAAAAGTGGGGCAGTTCTCCTGTCAGTCCTTCCCAGGCCATAAATCCATATATATTTGAATACTCCTCCTATTAAGTAGTTTGTCTTTTAAAAATAATTATGATAAACTATTTGAAAGCTAACTATAGCTAAAACATGGACCCAATTCATTTTTTGACATTTCATATTTTAATGTCTAAAGACTACATAGGATACATCGTCCTATATAGAAGTGTATAAGACCCTGACGTTAAACCATGTGCACACATTGCTCCAGGCATTATGCCTTTGGAAATGGGACTTTAACCATCTGTTTCGGCGGAATTGTTTGTTACACCAAACATAGGTGGATTCATGCCTCATGGTCCCTATGGTTTTAATGTAAAGAGCTGTAAGAGGAGATGACAATGAGACCTTCAGCACCAACTGAATCTTTATTATGATGCAGCATCATTTTGATTATCATGTTTGACCTTGTGGAGTCTTATTTAGCCTCGTTTTTGGCTTCAATTTAAAATGTTTTTTTTTTTTCTCTGAGAAACTTTTAAAGAACTGGAAAGCTGTTGGTGATGAGGTGTTTTGAGTCTCACACATTTGCCCAATATCTTTAATTAGGAGTTTACACTTTTTCCCTCTCTTTCCCCGGAGGTAGACACCTACAGTACTAGGATCCATCCCTCTCTCTCTCGCTCTCTCCTTCTCTCCCTCTCTCCCTTTCGTGCTCGCTAATAAGCATCACTCCATTTCTCCCCTCCGGTTCTATGAAAAAAGGAGGCGGAAAAAACGGCAGGCAAATTTTCTTAATTAGACTTGTGGTGCTAATTCTTAAGGTAAAAAACGCAATTTAAGGGAAGCTGTAAAAGTGATCTCCTGCGTACTTGCAGGCCAGAAACGCACCTTAGATCTCGGAGAGTGAAGGGGAGAGGGGAACCAGGAGCTGTTGGTTTGATACTGTTGCTGTTTGTACAGGAGGGAAGGAGCATGTCTCGGCTGTCTTTGACCCGGTCCCCAGTGTCTCCTCTGGCCTCTCAGGGAATCCCACTGCCGGCTCAGCTGACTAAAGCAAACGCTCCAGTCCACATTGACGTAGGCGGGCACATGTACACCAGCAGTCTGGCCACCCTCACCAAATACCCAGACTCCAGGTAAGACAACCTGTCGTGATTTGACGCTGACTTTATTGGAACAGATGAGACTGATGTTGACGTAAAACTATGTCATGTTTACAGAGCTCTTGTGAGCATTTATGTTGTCATTCTGTGGTCCAACTTTCTTTTTTAAGTTTAAGTGCAAAATGATGTTACAATGTGTGTATAGAGCGATAAGTCAAAGATGTATTTAGTTGCTGTTCTTTTAAATGACTTTAAGTTAATTTGTGTGTCAAAATTATATGATTTTACTACTGCCACTTGTAGAGTCATGCAATTCCTACATGCCGTCCCAACTGTAATCTACAGAGGATTGCGGATAAAGGGAGGTAAAGGGACGCCACCTGTTAGAGATGTGTGTGTGCAAGATGGGAAGAGAGTGTGAGAGCTTTGCCACATCTGTTCAGGTTAACAGAGAGCGTGGCTCGCTCTGATTTATTAATGGATATGGAGCGAGAGAGAGCAACGAGAAGGAGGGAGGAGAGGAAAATGGGGGGGAGGGTGAAAAGCAGGCAGCATTTTAATTGCTTTTTGGAGAAAAAAAAAAGAAAGAGTCTGAGATGAAAAACTAAGATTGCCTAAAGCTATATGGTGAAATTCTAACTGGGGGAACGGCAAGACCATATGAGAAAAGGACCACCCGAGGCACAAAAGGGGGAATTGGTTTTCTTATTAAGTGTTTTGCATCGGTTTCCAGAATGAGAGAGAGAAAGAAAGAAAGAACGGAAGAATGAAATAGGATGAGAGAATGAAATAATAACATTTTTCAAAGATAAAGTCGAATTATCCAAAGGATAGAAATAGTATACAGCGTAATTCCCAATGCTTGACCCCATTCCGGCAATTAAATCAGGTTAAAATAATCAACTTGTGTGTTCACCCTTAAACTTATTTCAAATGTGAATGTGAAGAAAAAGGAGCGTTTTTGTTAGAGAATGTCTTTTCATCATTCTTTATGTCAGATAGTATAACAATTTTTGAAGTTAGAGTATCATTGAGTTTCATTTTCTCCCCCCAGAATCAGCCGCCTGTTCAACGGCACAGAACCGATTGTTTTGGACAGTCTGAAGCAGCATTATTTTATCGACAGAGACGGAGAGATATTCCGCTTCATCCTGAGCTACCTGAGAACCAGCAAACTGCTTCTTCCTGATGACTTCAGGGTAAGGAACACACACCGAATGTCTCTTCAGCAGGTCATAGTTATATTGTACTTACTCAAATAAGCACTGAGTAATATTAATGAACTACCTTTACCGACTATAGAGTTATGGTTAAGCTTAGTTACTTGTAACCATGTGACCTTAAAATAAAGTGTCACCTTTCGTTTAGTTCCTCTCTTAGCATCACGTGAATAGCCTTGAGGTGAAAAGCAAAGGCCAGACAGAGCCACAGAGAAATAATGGTTTCAATACAATACACCATGGGTTTGGAATAATTCAACCTTATCTCTTCATATTTACATTTACATTTATTCATTTAGCTGACGCTTTCATCCAAA
Source organism: Pimephales promelas (assembly GCF_016745375.1). The sequence continues at coordinate 1,998,209 of NW_024121865.1, read as the reverse complement.
GCGACTTGCAATTGCTATATATGTCAGAGGTCGCACGCCTCTGGAGCAACTAGGGGTTAAGTGTCTTGCTCAGGGACACATTGGTGTCTCACAGTGGATTCGAACCTGGATCTCTCACACCAAAGGCATGTGTCTTATCTTCACCACCTTCATATCTCTTCATAGCTTCATATCTCTAAAATTCCTGAACACTATGATTAACATTTTACAAGATTAATCAGGCACACTCTTCAAAATAAAGGTTGGTTACTGGCATCGATGGTTCCATGAAAAACCTTTAACATCTGTGAAGCCCTTCAATTGAAAAAATGGTTCTTTTTTCCATTGTTCACTGAAAGGTTCTTTAACGAACCTAAAATGGCTCTCCTATGGCATCACTACGAAAACCTCCAGACTTCACTAAAATTTCCTCAGATCATCTTGAGATAAGGCATCACAAATTTGAGCAACTGTATGACATTGTTCCTCAGAAACACCTTGGCCGTGTCCAAAATTGCATACTCTCTTGAGTTGGTACTTATTTTATTTAAGTAATTACTTCTTGACCGCTAAAAAAAGTACGTTCTACATAGTATGAATGTGTGTAGTATGAATATAATCCGGACACAACACATTCGCCATGTTGTTGTTATCATGTGACCTACCAGCGTCAGTTACGTCGCTTCGCTGTCATTCATAAATACTCTCCCGTGGCCTCATGGGATAGTAAAGTATCCATCGAATGCAGACTTCGCCTGAAGTAGCAGGTCATCCGGGTACTTTTTGGCTATTCTTTAATGAGTACTGTGAATTTGGACACTTCTTTTGGCACATACTGTTTTGTAGAAAGCAAAGTAGGGAAGTATGGGATTTCGGATGCAGCCTTTAACATTTTTGTTGGCAATTCCTTTGAAATATGTCCATATACTGTCAGTATTGACTTGAAAATACAAAGTAGGCTACATTTATAGCAACAACAAAAAAAATACTAAGGACATTTATAACAAAATGAAATAAAATACTGAGTACATTTATAGCAACAACAAAAAATACTAAGGACATTTATAACAACAAAACAAGGTTCAAAAGCCAATTTCTGACTTCAAACACACATAGCTGTAAGTCTTTTCTTCAATGACGGCAGATAAGTCGGTCCTGCCTCAGTCAAAAATCAGATGGGTAAAGGTATTTGTGTCAATGGGATTAATTAGGGTGAGACTAGTCATTCCCGCCTCAGGCTCCGTGGCTAGCTTTCCTCCACTGTGTTAGACCGTTTGATAACAACACATCAAATATGGAACTGCTCTGAGAGGCACATCATTACATCCCATTACCCTTAACTTTTCACACTTCTGCCATCAAAACTCACCATGCCCTGACCTGTGAGAATGACTACATGACCTAGTCGCTGTTCAGCCATTGTTGGGTCTGTCTGTAAGGCCTAGAAACCTACAAACCTATTAAACAGTCTTTTTCATCCACAAACCTCCAGTGAGAGGTGATGGGATACGTTTGGCTTCCTCCCAGATGTCTGTTACATTTGCGTATTCATAAGACTCGACTTATTGACTTAATTGCCAGCATTTTTGTTGTTCTGGAAGATTTTGCTCTTGAAAACCGTGTAGCGCATCCAGCTTCATTTGTCTATATGGATATGGCCTAAAGACTAAATTCACTCTACTGTGGGCCGTTGCTTTTACATTCTCTTTCCCAAAAGTGAGTCACAGAAAGAGCCCTGTTAAAACATACCCAGCCTTCACTGCAGACCTGGGAAAGAAGCGGAGCTTGTTTTTCTTTGAATTAGCAAGAGCCCGAAGGCCTAAAGTCTCTGTATCCATGTTGTCAGCACCAGTATGGGCTAAAGAAAGGAACATAGGGAATAAAGAGGGAGAGAAAGAAGAGAGGGTGAGGGAGGGGTGTGGGTAAGAAAACAACTCCTTTTCTTGTGGTAATTGTAAAAGAGCGTTGTGTCTGAGATGGTGTGTGCTATTGTTGTGCGTGGCGTAGCCTGCAGTGGAATGAGTAGTCTTACAGGGTGGGGATGAAGAGCCAGCAGGGTCGAGATCACTGCTATCTCTCACGGCCACTGAGGGAATAGGCCACCAGGCGCACAACAACCAAAGAATGCTATCAGCGTTTCAAGCAGAACTGCCCTTTAGCCCTCATGTTTGGGGTCTGAGAGACCCCAAGGCCCTTTTAATATCTCCAAAAACACTATCAGGTTAATGCGTCATGACTTTACTTAATGAGAACTGGCAAAATTGTAACTCGATCAAACATGCTGCACAATCAATTTTACCTTACTGTTTGGGGTCCATAGGTATATTTGACATAATTTGAACATTTTTGAGAAAATTAAAACATTTTCTTTTCTGAAAAGTGTATGCGTCAATAAAACTATATAATATACTATTATTAAAGGAGTAGTTCACTTTAAAAAAAAAAAACCTTGGCTGATAATTTACTCACCCCCATGTCATCCAAGATATCCATGTCATTCTTTCTTTGGTCGAAAAGAAATTAAGGTTTTTAATGAAAACATTCCAGGATTTTTCTCCATATAATGCATTTTACTGGGAACCAAACGGTTCAAGGTCCAAAAGACAGTTTCAGTGCAAACTGCAAACTGTTCAAAGGGCTTTAAACGACACTAAACGATCGCTCGTTTAATAAATAAATGACAAGTCATCCAGGAGGATATCCATGTCATTCTTTCTTCAGTCGAAAAGAAATTAAGGCTTTTGATGGAAACATTCCGGGATTTTTCTCCATATAATGGACTTCAATGGGAACCAAACGTTTCAAGGTCCAAAAGACAGTTTCAGTGCAAACTGTTCAAAGGGCTTTAAACGACACCAAACGATCGCTCATTTAATAAATAAATAACAAAGTTTAAGTTTTATAAGCTCAAATGGTCGCCTTGCTCTGTTCTGTGATGCGCGTTCATGACTCCCCTGTTCAAACTCGTTCATCAAAATGAACGAATCTTTTCCTGAGTCAATTCGTTCATTGAATGAACCACGACACAAAAAAAGATTTGTTCATTTTGATAAACAAGTTCGAACAGGAGAGTTACGATCACGCATCACAGAACAGAGCAAGGCGACCATTTGAGCTTATAAAACTTAAACTTTGTTATTTATTTATTAAACGAGCGATCGTTTGGTGTCGTTTAAAGCCCTTTGAACAGTTTGCACCTTGAAACGTTTGGTTCCCATTGAAGTCCATTATATGGAGAAAAATCCCAGAATGTTTCCATCAAAAGCCTTAATTTCTTTTCGACGGAAGAAAGAATGACATGGACATCCTCCTGGATGACATGGGGGTGAGTAAATTATCAGTGAAGTGAAGTACTCCTTTAAACATTGCACTTTAAACTATATATATATATGAATTGCATTGAATGATATCATTATAATGTATAATATAGTATTATTTTCACCTTTAGAAATGTGGTCATCAACAGAACATGAGGGTTAATATTTAGATGCTTATATTTCAATGTTTTTCTCCAAATTATACCTGTAGTATTGTTAAATATATAAAAATAGAGATAAGACAGACTTGAATTGCTGCATAAAATCAGTGTTTATAACACCACTAACTTTGGTTTATTATTCACTTTTCCTGCCATGCATACCACCATGTTTATATTGGAAATACTTTCATTTCTGTAGTGTTTATAATGGCTGGACTGAGGCGCATTGCCATCTGGTTTAGTGGTGAATGAAAGGCGAGTGTAAGTGGGGTAAATGTGCTCGAGGGTGAAGGAGCCCTCAGGCAGAGGCAGCAATCTGTGCTGTCCGACCAGAGAGTCTGTGTGTGAGGGGAGAGCCGGAGGGGCTTTACCCCCACCCCCCCTCGCCCTGGTCCCGGTTAGAGACGGGTCAGATAGGCAAAACTGCTCCATGTGTTGGTCTGGGTTCATGCTAAATGCTAAACGACATCGTACTCAATCATTATATGGGTTTGAATTTCTTCTTTTGTTTTTGTAAAAAAAAAAAAGTCCATCATGTCTTACCTAGTGGATTCATAACATCATGAAATGATATTTTATCATGACAGAGTAGGGCTAGAAAATAATTAGTTGTTTATTTTTTCACAATGATTTGTTTGTTTGCCGATGCATTCTTTGTCTGCTTAGTCATTCATTCATTCATTCAATGGTTGGTCTGTTTTCTGCTCATTCAATCTTTTGCTGGATGGGTTGTTTGTTCGCTCATCCTTCTGTCTATCTTTCTGTGCATACATTGACTTCCATGTGTTGTCGCTGCAGGAGTTCCAGCTGCTGTACGAGGAGGCTCGGTTCTACCAGCTGACGCCCATGGTGAAAGAGCTGGAGCGCTGGAAACAGGACCGCGAGCAGCGGCGGACGGCTCAGCCCTGCGAGTGCCTGGTGGTGCGGGTGACCCCTGACCTGGGCGAGAGGATTGCCATCAGTGGAGACAAGGCCCTCATAGAAGAGATTTTCCCAGAGACCGGGGATGTCATGTGCAATTCTGTCAACGCCGGCTGGAACCAGGATCCAACCCATGTTATTCGCTTTCCACTGAATGGCTACTGCAGGCTCAATTCTGTACAGGTACAGCACTGTTATTAATAATACCATGCATTTGATGGTCATCAATTACTAATACACTACCAATCAGAAGATTTTCTTTTATGGCGTTGAAAAATCATTTGAAAAACATATTGTTACAATTTAAAAGAACTGCCTTCTAGTACATTATATTTTAAAGTGTAATTTATTGGTGTGATGCGAAACTGAATTTTCAGCAGTCTTCAGTGTCACATGATCCTTCAGAAATCATTCGGACATGCTGATTTGCTGCTCAAGAAACATTTTTCTTATTATCAGTGTTGAAGACAACTGAGCTGCTTAATATTTTTGTGGAAACCGTGATACGTTCTTTGATGAATTGAAACTTTAGTTTTGAAATATCAATCTTTTGTAACATTATACTATGGAAGCTTGTTTCCGCCACAGAATGAAAAATAAAAAAGGTAACTGCGACTTTTTATCTCACAATTCAGACTTTTTTTCTCACAATTGCGAATTTACATCTCACAATTCTGAATATTTCTCAGAATTGAGAGATGTAAAGTCAAAATTGCGAGATGTAAAGTCAGAATTGCGAGATATAAAGTCAGAATTGCGTGATATAAAGTAGCAATTGCGAGATATAAATTCAGAATTGTGAGATATAAAGTCAGAATTGGGAGATATAAAGTCAGAATTGCGTGATATAAAGTCGCAATTGCGAGATATAAATTCAGAATTGTGAGATATAAAGTCAGAATTGGAGATTTAAACTATTCTGAGGGTGAAAAAAGTTGGTATTTTTTCCCCTTAGAATTAGCCTGATAACTCGCAATTGCTAGTTTAAATCTCACAATTCTGAGAAAAGATGTCAGAATTTCGACATATAAACTCGCAATTATGTGCTATAAAGTCAGAATTGTGAGATGTAAACTCGCAATTCTGTCTATTTTTCTCAGAATTTGCGACTTTATATCACGCAATTCTGACTTCATATCTCGCAATTCTGACTTCATATCTCGCAACTCTGACTTTATATCTCACAATTTTGAGATAAAAAGTCGCAATTATTTATGTATTTATTTTTATTCAGTGGCGGAAACAAGCTTCCATATTATATGCATTCATCCTTGCTGAATAAAAATAAAAGCAAAAAAGTGTAAAAGTAAAATGTTAATGAATTTGGAGGAAAAATGTCATGAAAGTTATGTCAAGTTATATTTAATATTTTTTCATTATCATTTTGGAGGTACTTTGTGAACTAGTCATGTTTTTCTTGAGTTTTACCCATTTTTGTTTAGTTTTAATCAATGTGTAGTCCAGACAAAATGAGATCCCACATCTTCCAGACTCTTTATACTACCTGTCAATGCAAAATGCTCAAAAAGGCCTAAAATAAAATCAGTAATTGCATTTAAATGAAATATAACTACTGGTATTATAAAGGCTTTGGTGAACTTTAAAGTTTTGACTTGGACTTGGAAAAAGTTTTGTTGGATTGCTGGGATATTGGACTGCTTCCTGCCAACATGAAGAGATGTGAGAGGGTGTGAGATGTAGAAGGCAGGTGTGGCTCCACAGCAGCAAAGGTGCAGTCGTGCCCCAGTATTTGGCTGTTTAAAAGGTGCTAAAACAGACACACGGATACATCCACATACATGCTTCTGAATCCTGGAGGCGATGCTAATGCGGGGAATATGTAGTCATGAAACCGAGAGGAGAAGAGAGGGAAATGATATGCATAATTTATTTTTAACTCGTCCTTAAGACAAATCTCTCCGTTTGAAAAAGTGCTCCAACATTTCTGTGCCTGAAGCGATTTAAACACACATGCTACATTTTTAATACTGTACTTTGGTTTCTTTGAACAACCTAAACTGGTTTACGCTACTTTTTTACACACGCCTAATTGACTTACTGTATAACTAATTAGTGTTTCTGATAACATGTATTTTTTCTGCTAAAAAAAAAGTTGCACTTAACCAACAGAATCGCGCGGGTGGATTTTTTTTAAAGCCCCGTCTTTGTCACATCTCGGGTGTTCACAAAAACCAACCTACGAAATATGAGTAGATCAGAGAGGAATGACAGAGGACGAGAGATATGGGAAAAGACAGAGTAAGAGAGAGAGTTTGTTGCCAAGAAATTGTAGCCTTTACTGTAAGAAAGTTAGTAAGTGATGCAACCATCAGCGCAGTGAGTGTAATGTCAAAATCATAAGCCTTCACATATCAATGCGTGAATATTTGAGAGGCTTGTGACACTATATATGTTCATTCTGTATTCACGAACAGCTCTAGATATGGATGTTTTTTTATTAACGGAATAGTTCACCTAGAATTCACCCTTTTTTCCTGTGGTGGAACACAATTTGTTTTGAAAATGTCTTTGTCAATACAATGCAAGTCAATGGGGTCCAAAACAAAAAATGTTGAAAAAAAAAAACCTTTCAACTCATTCTTCTCTTCTAATGATGATACAATGAACATTTTTTTAAGGTGAACTATCCCTTTAATCTTCTACAAGTGGCCAAAAGGTTTCAAATCATGCAAAAAGAACGAACTTCAAAGCCAAACGATTTGTGTTTTAAAACTCGCTCCCGTAACACTGATGCAACCAAAACCTAACATGGATCTTAATGGCGATACATGTTCTTGAAAAATGCTTCAAAAACACAATCTTTCTTTGAGCACGGTAGGCCCTTGTATCATCTACTGATGTCTTTCATTTCTCATCTGTGCGCAAGTCAAAAGAAGCGTTCATTTCCTCTACAAGTTTCTCCGCAGCCTCAACTTCCAAAGTGAGGATAAGGATGGACATTTTTTCTCAGGCCCTGTGCAGTTCAGCTGATTCCTTCGTCTTCATCATCTTTTTTTGCGGAGGGACTTTTATCTGGCTCTGTAGCCCCGAGCCAGAACTTTCATTTTCATGTGAAGCACACTTGAAAGAAGTGCAGGAGTAAGTGAATACTCAAGGCTGCATGTATTGAATTTCAAAAAAATCTACAAGCACTCCAACAGATAAAACATTTGGTTGGCTTTTTGCGGTGGTGGGAATGACAGTGACAGCGGCCGCCCTGAGACGTCTCTCGGTGAGGGATCTCTGACAGTAGCTGAGATTGTGCGCACTGGGTTTGTAATGAAAGAGTCGGGCGGCTACAGTGTGGGCTGTCAGTGGGGGAGCCTATTCTCATTTGACTCGGCATCAAACCCCTGTAAACAGCCCAGGGGATGTCTGCTCGCTCCTTCTCATCCCGGGTGCATGGTCTGGAGAGAGAAACGTCTGAGGGTTAATGCAAGCGTGAAGTTGTTGATAGCGCTGTTACTGAGATTGCACATTTTAAATACGTCTTGATGCAACTTTGTGAAGTGCTGATAGAGTGGCATAAATAGGAGTTTACTTTGAAAAAAAGTCATACCGAGTTTTTCATATTCTCATTATAGAGGACTTGAACTCAAAATAACAGACACAAAATTCCCCTGGTTTCTCTTGGGTCCTAGAGAGACTGTTGCAAAAATGGTTCAGTCTGGTGCCATCTTGATGCAGTTAGGTGAAGTGCTTGAAATACAGCTTATTTTATGGAAAAACTTCATCACGAAATACTAAGACTTCTCTGGTTTCTCTTTGGTACTGGACCGTTCCAAAAAAGGGTTGCCATCTTGATGCAATTATGTAGAGTATTATAATCTGCTTACTCCAAATACCCTTAGTGAGTTTCTCAAATTGAACAAAGAACTTCTCATGACACTAAAAATGTCCCTGGTTTCTGCTAGGTCCTGGAGAGACTGTTCCAGAAAGTTTGCGTCTTGATGCAATTATATAGCACTGATAGAGTTTACTTTGAAAACTAATATTTGTATAAAAAACAAATAATTGTCTCCGTTTTCTTCCTGGTCCTGTAGAGACAAAAGGGTTTAATCTGGTGCTGTTTTGATGCATTTAAATTAAGTGCTGATACGAGTAGCGTAAATAGCAGTTCATTTCATTTATTTAAACGTTTATCTCAAAATACTAAAAATACTTTTTCTTAGACGGTTCCAGATTTATGCTGTTGTTTTAAAGGAATAGTTCACTTTTTAAAAAAAACTTTTGCTGGTAATGTACTCACCCCCATGTCATCCAAGATGTCCATGTCTATCTTTCTTCAGTCGAAAAGAAATGAAGGTTTTTGGACCTTGAACTGTTTGGTTCCCATTGAAGTCCATTATATGGAGAAAATCCTGGAATGTTTTCATCAAAAACCTCAATTTGTTTTCGACTGAAGAAAGAAAGACATGGACATCTTGGATGACATGGGGGTGAGTAAATTATCAGCAAAAGTTTTTTTGAAAAATGAACTACTCCTTTAAGATTAGCATAAATTTCTAATTCCAAAAAACCCATAGTGAGTCTCAAATTGAACAAAATGGTTTCTCCTGGATCCTAGAACGACAGTTCCAGAAAATGTTAGCATGGAGTTTGTCTTTGACGCAAATAAAAGTGCTGATAAACTAGCATAAATGGAGTTTACTGTCAAAACTTGTACGAGTTTCTCATGTTGTACGAAAATCATCTTTACTAAGAATACTGAGTGTTCAGTCCCTGGTTTCTTCTAGATCCTGGTGAGACTCTTGGTGTCTTGATTCAACTATCTGAAGTACTGATGTTCTCATATTGTACTGAAATATCAGTACATTTAAATATGTCCCTGGTTTCTCCTAGGTCCTGGAGAGACTGTTCCAGAAAGGCTTCAGCATGGTGGCGTCATGCGGCGGGGGCGTGGACTCCTCCCAGTTCAGCGAGTATATCCTGAGTCGGGAGGACAGACGGTGTCAGACCAGCCACACGCCCATCCGGATAAAACAGGAGCCTCTGGACTAGCCAGGTCTTGCACCGACCACGAACACCTCAGTCTGCTTTCAAAAAACAAAAACCAAAAAAAAAAAACGCTAGCAGACAAATAGAAGGCTTTATTCGCAAGAAGAGTCTGCTTCGACTTTTCGGACTCCAAGAGGACTGAAATTTTCGTAAATGTTCGAGTAATTTCATCAACGACCCCAAAACTCCTCCAAAAGATGCTTTACAAACACAAGCGAGCCACAGGATGGCTTTTCAGCTGACCTCGAGTTGAACTTTTTAACTCTTTATTTGTCTCGAGTCATGAAAAATGCACTCGTTGATCTATATTTCCACTGTACAAGAACCATGACATAACTTTGCGATTGTAAAGTCTGAGAAGAACTCTACAAGGAAGTTGCATTTGTGGTGAACACACCTTCCGGCTAGAAGACTTTTTAAATGATGAGATCTACAGTCAGATCTACAAGCTCCCGGGCCAAATTAACCACAAAATACAAAAGTCTGATCCATTTTTAATCTTGATATCTAATGTTCTCATTTTCCAGTCTCATCTATGTAAATCAGTTCTTTTATGACCTACAGGTTTATTGCTGTTGTCTCGCTACATGAAGGATATGAGAGCAGTTCTCAGAACTCATTTGGTTGTAAGTGCGGTCTGGAGTTGGCCGTGTAGACGCTTTGACTTAAGGCTAAAGCGGAAGGTCTGCTAATGCATTTAGCGCTGGGCAGAGGCTTTTTGTTCTAGCGCGTCTGAAGGGAAACCTGGTCTCGCTTGTCTGATGGCATCGCTAAAGCCTCGACTTTCTTTCGGGTGCCCGTTTTCTTCAAAACTAGCCCTTGAACGTACCATCTAGCAGCTTCGTAAAATGATTGCTTTGAGTAAATGGTTAAAAAGCAAATATCTCTTTGTAGATACAATTCCCTTCGCGTCTAAAACATCATATCGCTTGATGAGGGCACCTTTTCGATTAGTTAGCACTTTCAGGGGGAGCTGCTCGGACTGTCAGAGAAGAGGGGGATAACTGCCCAGTCTCCAGGAGTTAAGGTCACTTTCCCACAATCCCTTTTGATTGCTCTCCCTTAGCAAAACAGTGCAATCAGAGTCACTTCGAGAGAGACTGAGGGAGAATAAACTTAAAAGGTTAACTTAGTGGCTGGTAAACAGACTGAATTGCATAATGTGTTGTAAAAAGGCACATTTAATAAAAAACAGCTTTTTAAGCCTCTCCGCCTCACCATTTAAAAAGGAAGGGTCACTGAAATGTCACAGATATATTATGCTATTTGTTGTCTTAACTGGCCATTGTTTCTTTTATGCTGTGTTCAAATTTCTTCGATTTGTCACACATTGTACAAAGGTTCACGGACACTTTGCAGGTTCCCCTGAATGCAATTTACCATCTCGCCGCTGTGCAACTGCCATTTTGTTTATAAAAAAAAATGAGACTATCTTGTCTCCAGTGCAACGAGGGTCAGAGAAGCAGTGTCGGACATTACAAAAATCTTAATTTAAATACTGCTCTAATGGATGTTGTGTCGAGATGTATATTGCAGTATGGTCCAAATGTATATTATTTAAATAGAAATTTTTTGTAATGGATTATTATTGATATGAATCATAGTGGTATGTCAGGCATGTGTTTATTTGAATTGTCATATTCTTTTTGTAATTGGTGTTGATAAATGAACTTTTAATAAATTGTTGGGATTCCTTCCCTATGTTAAACCAGTGACAGCATGTATGTGAATGTGTTGGATGAACTTTTGATAGAAATGACAGTGAGCATTTGAAGTAAATAGATCAAGACTACACAGAATTAGCGACCCTTTTTATTTTGGGACGTTACTTGAAACAATCCATAATTTGTTGAATGGATGGAGCCAGAGCTGAATGCGAGCTTGCAGTCAGTTGTGGAGGAATTCAGTGGACGAAATTATTGAAGTTCTCAATACGTCACCAGAGAGAAGTCTGTCATTTCACTGAAAGATCGAGTCATGGCATTTTGATTCAAGACAGTATCTCGTGGCCTCAAGGTAGTATCTCGTGGCCTTAACATAGTAACTCGTGGCCTCAAGACAGTATCTTGTGGCCTTAAAGGGTTAGTTCACCCAAAAATGAAAATGAAGTCATTAATTACTCACCCCCATGCTGTTCCAACCCTGTAAGACCTTCGTTCATCTTCGGAACACAAATAAAGATATTTTTGATTGAATCTGAGAGCTGGATCAGTCCTATATAGACTGCCTAAGGGACTGGCTCTTGACGGCCCATAAAGTCATTAAAGAAAAGGTTTAAATATTCCATGTGCCAGCATGGAATATTTAAAGCGGCTCACTTATCAGTTTATCAAGCGGCTCAATTATAAGTTTATCAAGCGACGAGAATACTTTTTGTGCGAAAAAAACATAAATAACGACTTTATTCCACTATTCCATTACTTCCTTATGGGCGCATGCGCGAGAATTGAGACGAGGACGTTCTCATTCGTCTACTTCTTGTTACCGGCTGCTCACTGCTTAGGAGTTTTAAGCGGTGAGCGTGAGGGGTAACAGTTTCCTTTCGTTTTTTTTCGTTTTTGGGCGAAAAATTAAGTTTCTCCAATCTTCTCAAAACTCTGGATTATGATAGAGGGCTGTGAGACTTTGACCTGAGTGCAAAAATGGAGGCTCTAGACCCTTCCAGAGCTGAGATATCGAAATTCAAAATTTCGACCCAAGAAAAAAACGACAGTGTTACCCCTTTCGTTTTTTTTTCATTTTTGGGCGAAAAATTAAGTTTCTCCAATCTTCTCAAAACTCTGGATTATGATAGAGGGCTGTGAGACTTTGACCTGAGTGCAAAAATGGAGGCTCTAGACCCTTCCAGAGCTGAGATATCGAAATTCAAAATTTCGACCCGAAAAAAAACGACAGTGTTACCCCTTTCGTTTTTTTCATTTTTGGGCGAAAAATTAAGTTTCTCCAATCTTCTCAAAACTCTGGATTATGATAGAGGGCTGTGAGACTTTGACCTGAGTGCAAAAATGGAGGCTCTAGACCCTTCCAGAGCTGAGATATCGAAATTCAAAATTTCGACCCAAAAAAAAAACGACAGTGTTACCCCTTTCGTTTTTTTCATTTTCAGGCGAAAAATTAAGTTTCTCCAATCTTCTCAAAACTCTGGATTATAATAGAGGGCTGTGAGACTTTGACCTGAGTGCAAAAATGGAGGCTCTAGACCCTTCCAGAGCTGAGATATCGAAATTCAAAATTTCGACCCGAAAAAAAAAACGACAGTGTTACCCCTTTCGTTTTTTTTCATTTTTGGGCGAAAAATTAAGTTTCTCCAATCTTCTCAAAACTCTGGATTATGATAGAGGGCTGTGAGACTTTGACCTGAGTGCAAAAATGGAGGCTCTAGACCCTTCCAGAGCTGAGATATCGAAATTCAAAATTTCGACCCGAAAAAAAAACGACAGTGTTACCCCTTTCGTTTTTTTTCATTTTTGGGCGAAAAATTAAGTTTCTCCAATCTTCTCAAAACTCTGGATTATGATAGAGGGCTGTGAGACTTTGACCTGAGTGCAAAAATGGAGGCTCTAGACCCTTCCAGAGCTGAGATATCGAAATTCAAAATTTCGACCCAAAAAAAAACGACAGTGTTACCCCTTTCGTTTTTTTTCATTTTTGGGCGAAAAATTAAGTTTCTCCAATCTTCTCAAAACTCTGGATTATGATAGAGGGCTGTGAGACTTTGACCTGAGTGCAAAAATGGAGGCTCTAGACCCTTCCAGAGCTGAGATATCGAAATTCAAAATTTCGACCCAAAAAAAAAACGACAGTGTTACCCCTTTCGTTTTTTTCATTTTTGGGCGAAAAATTAAGTTTCTCCAATCTTCTCAAAACTCTGGATTATGATAGAGGGCTGTGAGACTTTGACCTGAGTGCAAAAATGGAGGCTCTAGACCCTTCCAGAGCTGAGATATCGAAATTCAAAATTTCGACCCGAAAAAAAAAACGACAGTGTTACCCCTTTCGTTTTTTTTCGTTTTTGGGCGAAAAATTAAGTTTCTCCAATCTTCTCAAAACTCTGGATTATGATAGAGGGCTGTGAGACTTTGACCTGAGTGCAAAAATGGAGGCTCTAGACCCTTCCAGAGCTGAGATATCGAAATTCAAAATTTCGACCCGAAAAAAAAACGACAGTGTTACCCCTTTCGTTTTTTTTCGTTTTTGGGCGAAAAATTAAGTTTCTCCAATCTTCTCAAAACTCTGGATTATGATAGAGGGCTGTGAGACTTTGACCTGAGTGCAAAAATGGAGGCTCTAGACCCTTCCAGAGCTGAGATATCGAAATTCAAAATTTCGACCCGAAAAAAAAACGACAGTGTTACCCCTTTCGTTTTTTTTTCGTTTTGGCGAAAAATTAAGTTTCTCCAATCTTCTCAAAACTCTGGATTATGATAGAGGGCTGTGAGACTTTGACCTGAGTGCAAAAATGGAGGCTCTAGACCCTTCCAGAGCTGAGATATCGAAATTCAAAATTTCGACCCGAAAAAAAACGACAGTGTTACCCCTTTCGTTTTTTTTCGTTTTTGGGCGAAAAATTAAGTTTCTCCAATCTTCTCAAAACTCTGGATTATGATAGAGGGCTGTGAGACTTTGACCTGAGTGCAAAAATGGAGGCTCTAGACCCTTCCAGAGCTGAGATATCGAAATTCAAAATTTCGACCCGAAAAAAAAACGACAGTGTTACCCCTTTCGTTTTTTTTCGTTTTTGGGCGAAAAATTAAGTTTCTCCAATCTTCTCAAAACTCTGGATTATGATAGAGGGCTGTGAGACTTTGACCTGAGTGCAAAAATGGAGGCTCTAGACCCTTCCAGAGCTGAGATATCGAAAATTCAAAATTTCGACCCGAAAAAAAAAACGACAGTGTTACCCCTTTCTTTTTTTTCATTTTTGGGCGAAAAATTAAGTTTCTCCAATCTTCTCAAAACTCTGGATTATGATAGAGGGCTGTGAGACTTTGACCTGAGTGCAAAAATGGAGGCTCTAGACCCTTCCAGAGCTGAGATATCGAAATTCAAAATTTCGACCCGAAAAAAAAAACGACAGTGTTACCCCTTCGTTTTTTTTCATTTTTGGGTGAAAAATTAAGTTTCTCCAATCTTCTCAAAACTCTGGATTATGATAGAGGGCTGTGAGACTTTGACCTGAGTGCAAAAATGGAGGCTCTAGACCCTTCCAGAGCTGAGATATCGAAATTCAAAATTTCGACCCGAAAAAAAAACGACAGTGTTACCCCTTTCGTTTTTTTTCATTTTTGGGCGAAAAATTAAGTTTCTCCAATCTTCTCAAAACTCTGGATTATGATAGAGGGCTGTGAGACTTTGACCTGAGTGCAAAAATGGAGGCTCTAGACCCTTCCAGAGCTGAGATATCGAAATTCAAAATTTCGACCCGAAAAAAAAACGACAGTGTTACCCCTTTCGTTTTTTTCATTTTTGGGCGAAAAATTAAGTTTCTCCAATCTTCTCAAAACTCTGGATTATGATAGAGGGCTGTGAGACTTTGACCTGAGTGCAAAAATGGAGGCTCTAGACCCTTCCAGAGCTGAGATATCGAAATTCAAAATTTCGACCCGAAAAAAAAACGACAGTGTTACCCCTTTCGTTTTTTTTCGTTTTTGGGCGAAAAATTAAGTTTCTCCAATCTTCTCAAAACTCTGGATTATGATAGAGGGCTGTGAGACTTTGACCTGAGTGCAAAAATGGAGGCTCTAGACCCTTCCAGAGCTGAGATATCGAAATTCAAAATTTCGACCCGAAAAAAAAACGACAGTGTTACCCCTTTCGTTTTTTTTCATTTTTGGGCGAAAAATTAAGTTTCTCCAATCTTCTCAAAACTCTGGATTATGATAGAGGGCTGTGAGACTTTGACCTGAGTGCAAAAATGGAGGCTCTAGACCCTTCCAGAGCTGAGATATCGAAATTCAAAATTTCGACCCAAAAAAAAAACGACAGTGTTACCCCTTTCGTTTTTTTTCATTTTGGGGCGAAAAATTAAGTTTCTCCAATCTTCTCAAAACTCTGGATTATGATAGAGGGCTGTGAGACTTTGACCTGAGTGCAAAAATGGAGGCTCTAGACCCTTCCAGAGCTGAGATATCAAAATTCAAAATTTCGACCCGAAAAAAAAACGACAGTGTTACCCCTTTCGTTTTTTTTCATTTTTGGGCGAAAAATTAAGTTTCTCCAATCTTCTCAAAACTCTGGATTATGATAGAGGGCTGTGAGACTTTGACCTGAGTGCAAAAATGGAGGCTCTAGACCCTTCCAGAGCTGAGATATCAAATTCAAAATTTCGACCCCAAAAAAAAAACGACAGTGTTACCCCTTTCGTTTTTTTTTCATTTTTGGGGCGAAAAATTAAGTTTCTCCAATCTTCTCAAAACTCTGGATTATGATAGAGGGCTGTGAGACTTTGACCTGAGTGCAAAAATGGAGGCTCTAGACCCTTCCAGAGCTGAGATATCAAAATTCAAAATTTCGACCCAAAAAAAAACGACAGTGTTACCCCTTTCGTTTTTTTTCATTTTTGGGCGAAAAATTAAGTTTCTCCAATCTTCTCAAAACTCTGGATTATGATAGAGGGCTGTGAGACTTTGACCTGAGTGCAAAAATGGAGGCTCTAGACCCTTCCAGAGCTGAGATATCAAAATTCAAAATTTCGACCCAAAAAAAAACGACAGTGTTACCCCTTTCGTTTTTTTTCATTTTTGGGCGAAAAATTAAGTTTCTCCAATCTTCTCAAAACTCTGGATTATGATAGAGGGCTGTGAGACTTTGACCTGAGTGCAAAAATGGAGGCTCTAGACCCTTCCAGAGCTGAGATATCAAAATTCAAATTTCGACCCAAAAAAAAAACGACAGTGTTACCCCTTTCGTTTTTTTTCATTTTGGGCGAAAAATTAAGTTTCTCCAATCTTCTCAAAACTCTGGATTATGATAGAGGGCCTGAGACTTTGACCTGAGTGCAAAAATGGAGGCTCTAGACCCTTCCAGAGCTGAGATATCAAATTCAAAATTTCGACCCGAAAAAAAAACGACAGTGTTACCCCTTTCGTTTTTTTTCATTTTTGGGCGAAAAATTAAGTTTCTCCAATCTTCTCAAAACTCTGGATTATGATAGAGGGCCATGAGACTTTGACCTGAGTGCAAAAATGGAGGCTCTAGACCCTTCCAGAGCTGAGATATCAAAATTCAAAATTTCGACCCGAAAAAAAAACGACAGTGTTACCCCTTTCGTTTTTTTTCATTTTTGGGCGAAAAATTAAGTTTCTCCAATCTTCTCAAAACTCTGGATTATGATAGAGGGCCACGAGACTTTGACCTGAGTGCAAAAATGGAGGCTCTAGACCCTTCCAGAGCTGAGATATCAAAATTCAAAATTTCGACCCGAAAAAAAAACGACAGTGTTACCCCTTTCGTTTTTTTCATTTTTGGGCGAAAAATTAAGTTTCTCCAATCTTCTCAAAACTCTGGATTATGATAGAGGGCATGAGACTTTGACCTGAGTGCAAAAATGGAGGCTCTAGACCCTTCCAGAGCTGAGATATCAAAATTCAAAATTTCGACCCGAAAAAAAAAACGACAGTGTTACCCCTTTCGTTTTTTTTCATTTTTGGGCGAAAAATTAAGTTTCTCCAATCTTCTCAAAACTCTGGATTATGATAGAGGGCTGTGAGACTTTGACCTGAGTGCAAAAATGGAGGCTCTAGACCCTTCCAGAGCTGAGATATCAAATTCAAAATTTCGACCCGAAAAAAAACGACAGTGTTACCCCTTTCGTTTTTTTTCATTTTTGGGCGAAAAATTAAGTTTCTCCAATCTTCTCAAAACTCTGGATTATGATAGAGGGCTGTGAGACTTTGACCTGAGTGCAAAAATGGAGGCTCTAGACCCTTCCAGAGCTGAGATATCAAATTCAAAATTTCGACCCGAAAAAAAAACGACAGTGTTACCCCTTTCGTTTTTTTTCATTTTTGGGCGAAAAATTAAGTTTCTCCAATCTTCTCAAAACTCTGGATTATGATAGAGGGCTGTGAGACTTTGACCTGAGTGCAAAAATGGAGGCTCTAGACCCTTCCAGAGCTGAGATATCAAAATTCAAAATTTCGACCCGAAAAAAAAAACGACAGTGTTACCCCTTTCGTTTTTTTTCATTTTGGGCGAAAAATTAAGTTTCTCCAATCTTCTCAAAACTCTGGATTATGATAGAGGGCCACGAGACTTTGACCTGAGTGCAAAAATGGAGGCTCTAGACCCTTCCAGAGCTGAGATATCAAAATTCAAAATTTCGACCCGAAAAAAAAAACGACAGTGTTACCCCTTTCGTTTTTTTTCATTTTTGGGCGAAAAATTAAGTTTCTCCAATCTTCTCAAAACTCTGGATTATGATAGAGGGCCACACGACTTTGACCTGAGTGCAAAAATGGAGGCTCTAGACCCTTCCAGAGCTGAGATATCAAAATTCAAAATTTCGACCCGAAAAAAAAACGACAGTGTTACCCTTTCGTTTTTTTTCATTTTTGGGCGAAAAATTAAGTTTCTCCAATCTTCTCAAAACTCTGGATTATGATAGAGGGCTGTGAGACTTTGACCTGAGTGCAAAAATGGAGGCTCTAGACCCTTCCAGAGCTGAGATATCAAAATCAAAATTTCGACCCGAAAAAAAACGACAGTGTTACCCCTTTCGTTTTTTTTCATTTTTGGGCGAAAAATTAAGTTTCTCCAATCTTCTCAAAACTCTGGATTATGATAGAGGGCTGTGAGACTTTGACCTGAGTGCAAAAATGGAGGCTCTAGACCCTTCCAGAGCTGAGATATCAAAATTTCAAAATTTCGACCCAAAAAAAAAACGACAGTGTTACCCCTTTTCGTTTTTTTCATTTTTGGGCGAAAAATTAAGTTTCTCCAATCTTCTCAAAACTCTGGATTATGATAGAGGGCTGTGAGACTTTGACCTGAGTGCAAAAATGGAGGCTCTAGACCCTTCCAGAGCTGAGATATCAAAATTCAAAATTTCGACCCCAAAAAAAAACGACAGTGTTACCCCTTTCGTTTTTTTTCATTTTTGGGCGAAAAATTAAGTTTCTCCAATCTTCTCAAAACTCTGGATTATGATAGAGGGCTGTGAGACTTTGACCTGAGTGCAAAAATGGAGGCTCTAGACCCTTCCAGAGCTGAGATATCAAAATTCAAAATTTCGACCCGAAAAAAAAACGACAGTGTTACCCCTTTTGTTTTTTTTCATTTTTGGGCAAAAAAATTAAGTTTCTCCAATCTTCTCAAAACTCTGGATTATGATAGAGGGCTGTGAGACTTTGACCTGAGTGCAAAAATGGAGGCTCTAGACCCTTCCAGAGCTGAGATATCAAAATTCAAAATTTCGACCCGAAAAAAAAACGACAGTGTTACCCCTTTCGTTTTTTTTCATTTTTGGGCGAAAAAATTAAGTTTCTCCAATCTTCTCAAAACTCTGGATTATGATAGAGGGCTGTGAGACTTTGACCTGAGTGCAAAAATGGAGGCTCTAGACCCTTCCAGAGCTGAGATATCGAAATTCAAAATTTCGACCCGAAAAAAAACGACAGTGTTACCCCTTTCGTTTTTTTTTTTTTCGGGCGAAAATTAAGTTTCTCCAATCTTCTAAAAAACTCTGGATTATGATAGAGGGCTGTGAGACTTTGACCTGAGTGCAAAAATGGAGGCTCTAGACCCTTCCAGAGCTGAGATATCAAAATTCAAAATTTCGACCCGAAAAAAAAACGACAGTGTTACCCCTTTCGTTTTTTTTTCATTTTTTGGGCGAAAAATTAAGTTTCTCCAATCTTCTCAAAACTCTGGATTATGATAGAGGGCTGTGAGACTTTGACCTGAGTGCAAAAATGGAGGCTCTAGACCCTTCCAGAGCTGAGATATCGAAATTCAAAATTTCGACCCGAAAAAAAAAACGACAGTGTTACCCCTTTCGTTTTTTTCCATTTTTGGGCGAAAAATTAAGTTTCTCCAATCTTCTCAAAACTCTGGATTATGATAGAGGGCTGTGAGACTTTGACCTGAGTGCAAAAATGGAGGCTCTAGACCCTTCCAGAGCTGAGATATCAAAATTCAAAATTTCGACCCGAAAAAAAAACGACAGTGTTACCCCTTTCGTTTTTTTTTCTTTTTTTGGGCGAAAAATTAAGTTTCTCCAATCTTCTCAAACTCTGGATTATGATAGAGGGCTGTGAGACTTTGACCTGAGTGCAAAAATGGAGGCTCTAGACCCTTCCAGAGCTGAGATATCGAAATTCAAAATTTCGACCAAAAAAAAAACGACAGTGTTACCCCTTTCGTTTTTTTCCGTTTTTGGGCGAAAAATTAAGTTTCTCCAATCTTCTCAAAACTCTGGATTATGATAAGGGGCTGTGAGACTTTGACCTGAGTGCAAAATGGAGGCTCTAGACCCTTCCAGAGCTGAGATATCAAAATTCAAAATTTCGACCCGAAAAAAAAAAACGACAGTGTTACCCCTTTCGTTTTTTTTTTCATTTGGGCGAAAAATTAAGTTTCTCCAATCTTCTCAAAACTCTGGATTTGATAGAGGGCTGTGAGACTTTGACCTGAGTGCAAAAATGGAGGCTCTAGACCCTTCCAGAGCTGAGATATCAAAATTCAAAATTTCGACCCGAAAAAAAAACGACAGTGTTACCCCTTTCGTTTTTTTCATTTTTGGCGAAAATTAAGTTTCTCCAATCTTCTCAAAAACTCTGGATTATGATAGAGGGCTGTGAGACTTTGAC